>JADKLZ010019686.1:19038113-19050054 GCA_021533235.1 Biomphalaria straminea
TCTCTCTTTTCTCTCTCTCTCCCTCACTCTTTCTCTCTCTATCTCTTTTTTCTCTCTTTTCTCTCTATCTTTACCTCTCTCTCTCTCTCTCTCTCCCTCTCTGAAAGACGTTGGTAACCTTGAAAGGTCATGAGGTACACACACAAACACACGAAAGCCGCTCCTATTTTAGACTTCATTGATCCACAAAGCTTACCTTGGCTCAGAGATCTGAACTCTAACAAGAGACAAACACAACTAATTAAACACTTTAAGGAGCGTCTGTTAACAATAATCTCTTTATTATTATTATTATTTTCCATTGTCGCAAAAAAATTGTTTTTAAGAAATCAGAAAATAATCAAAGCCTAAGTTAAGACTGACACCTTGTGGAAAGTATTACTGAAAGAGAGAGTGTGAAAGTAAAACATAAGTTCTTTCTTATAGTGTGTGTGTGTTTTTTTGTTTGTTGTCGCTATCACCGTTTTATTTCAATATCTTATCGATTGATTAAATTCTTATTTCTATTATTTCTTTTTCAATATCTTATCAATTGTTTAATTTTTTTTATTTCAATATCTTATCGATTGATTAAATTTTTATTTTTTATCTCAATATCATATCCATTGATTAGAATTTTTATTTTTTTATCTCAATATCTTATCGATTGATTTGAATTTTTATTTTTTTTATTCAATATCTTATCTATTGATTAGTATTTTTTTTAATTGCTATACCTTATCGATTGATTAGTTAGAGATTTAAACAAAATCAAGTCATTGCTGATTGAGGTCAAGCGTTCTATACAAACTCTAATGACACTACGAAAATTGTAAGCTTCAAATAAATTATTTTTTTAAAATGTTAAATAAAAAAATAATGTTTACAGACTTACGAGCTGTGCTACGCAACTATTGAAACCCCCCCCCCCAATCTATAATAAAAGAATAAAATACCACTCACTTATGTATTCATTGATCACGAAATCTCTTAAACTATTGTACGAATATGCATCGAATTTCGTACGCAGAGTCCCTTGACCTAGTAAGCAGTAGCGTAGCTAGGGTGGGGGGAGGAGGGGGGAGAATTTAAAAATCTCCCGGGGCCCCCACTTGAGGAGAACCCCCAAATGAGTGATTTTTACATTAAAAATTAAGTATTACGCAAAATGTACGGACCCCCAAAGAGGCCAGTCCCCCCCCCAGGCCCCCAAACGATGAAAAATTTCTAGCTACGCCCCTGCACATAAGGTGCTCATTAAGAACGGTTTTTGTCAGACTTACAATCTAAGGACCGCTATTCGCGAGAAAACATCAAGCTTTCTATCAAACCTTTGTATTTTAATTTTTAGTATTTCGTTGATCCTGCAACCTGGGAAAACATCAACGGGCGTAGCCGGTGTGTACTGCTAGAGTATATGCAGCAACACGAATTAGTAACTTATTAACTTAGGCCCATAAGTTGTAGTCTTCTCGTCTGCTTGTATTGTAATGCCCCCTCCCCACACTAACACACACACAATGACAATACACACGTTTTGGCCCTTGTATATTCAGTTGAACTGTCAGTATTATAATACGAATGCATAATTTGTTGACCTCCTCCAATAGAAAGCCTTCATTCCCAGCCAAGATTTTTTTGGCCGCCTTTTTAATAAAACTACCCTCTATTGGCTATTCTTACATTTTTTGGAACGGCCCGCTTTAAAACGCCCCCCCTCCCCTTCTAAACACATAGACCTGTTAAATCTATATCCCTTTCTTCTTCTTCAAACCTTATGTCCCGCCCCCGTCTATTCATACAAATTATATATCTCAAAAAAAAAATCATTAGCCGTATAAAAAAAAGTACGGATAAAGTATATCCTATTTTTATAAAATCTCTACCGATTACAGTAAAATGATTTGATAGAAATATAAGAAACATTTTATTATAAGACAACTAGTTTGGCGTGTGATGGCTAAGTTTTAAAGTGCATGGCTTCTACACCAAGGGATCTTGGGTTCAAATCATAGTAAAGACTGGAGTTTTGAATTTAGGGATAATTATAACATTAGTGGGCAAAGTTAAAGTGTTAGGTCGTTGTGCTGGCCTCGTGAACTCTCGTTGTCTATAGGACATAGTGACAGATGACCATTACATCGTGTGCCCTAAAGATCGCAAGGTTTGAAAGGGATAGTTAACTTCTTTGACTTTAATGCAACTAGTTGACAAAATACAAGCAGTGCCTGGGCCATTAGCAACTAGTGGACAAAATACAAGCAGTGCCTGGGCCATTAGCAACTAGTTGACAAAATACAAGCAGTGCCTGGGCCATTAGCAACTAGTTGACAAAATACAAGCAGTGCCTGGGCCATTATCATACTTTGTACCTTTACCTATCTCTTAGTCTGTTGGACCGTTGCGGCACCAAGGAAGATTGTCTTTTGTCTTGTTTAGAACCTCTTTCAATGGTAGGCCTGTCCATTCTTTTATGTTGTCCTCCCATCGCTTTCTCTGTCTGCCTCTTCTTCTTTTTCCTGCTACTGTTCCCTGAAGGAAGCTCTTTGCGAGCCCCGAAGATCTTGTAATATAACCATAGATTTTAAGCTTGCGTTTTTTTACTATAGTTAGCAGGTCATCATGGGGTCCAATAGCAGCAGTGACCCTGTCTCTAATCCCTTGGTTTGTGATGCAGTCTTTGAATGTGATACCTAAAATCCTTCTGTAGCAACTCAGTTCCATTGCTAGGATCCTCCTCTCTAACTCTGCATTCAGCGTCCAAGACTCACAAGCATATAAAAATGTGGCCATGACCAAGGAGCGCATCAGTCTGATTTTGATGCCGAGGGCTTTCCATATTATTTTAAGTTTTGAAAGGGCTGCTGTGGACTGTGCTTTTCGGGCCAATAGTTCGGGTTTCGATCCCTCATCTGAAACACTAGCTCCGAGGTATTTATCAGAGTCTATAGATCTACGTGATTTCACGATTGGGCAGCACATGATGACAATAACTATTACTGCATCAAGTTTAATTATATGTAATTACGCACAAGTTGGAAAGTCAGAAAGAGATTAGGAACTATCCGTGCGAGTGTCACGTGGTTCAACTTGAGCAGACGAGAGTGATCAATTGGATAAGGGGAAGCGCGGGAAGATGGCACAAGAAACTGACGAGTGTAGCCGTGACCTCCGTGACCCCATTTCCCGTTGGCTGTGGTGTAACACTCTCACGCAGCGTCTCACGCACGCACAGTCGCACGCGCTGTGCAATGTTGATACTTGATGGCGGCAGCTTTAAATGGCAAAGAATGAAGGGTAAAGTTCGGAGGTCAAGTTTAAAAGGCAGACGGGATCACAAGAGGCGCTGTAAAGAGTCCTTTCGTGTGAAGAAGAACTTAAGTGAAATGAATAGCAAGGGGCGTTAACACGGAGACAGGGGTCGACAACTTTTTTTTTTCTGACAAAAGTAAATTATTATAATTACCAAAAGGTCTTTCAAAAAAGGAAATTAGATGTTTTACAGTTTTGACTACTGTAAAACCAGGGTTTGATTTATGGCAGATCAAGCAGTGCAGCCTGTCTTTACCTTCGAAGGGGATACCGTTGCAAACTAGAATTTTTAAACAAATCGTAGTATGTAAAGGTAATGTTACTTTCACCTGCTGCTACAGTACAAAACGAAAGAAGAAGAGGTAGACGGAGAAAGCGATGTGGAGAATACAATAAATAAATTAGGCGTCCGTTATTAAAAAAAGTTCTAGTCAAGGCGAATTACAAAAAAAGGGAATGGAGAAAGGCTGTCGTCAGATCGTATGTGCTGCCCCAACAACCCACCAGACCAAAGAATAGGTTGAATGTGATGTAGAGGCTGGAGGGAAAAGAACGACTGCATTCTTTGCTTTGTCGTAAACCTGTCCCTGGAAAGTTAGATGACAATGTAATGTACACGTAATGTCAAGTACTCAAATGTTTTATTGTAGAAAAGTAAAGTACCTTTTTTTCAGACCTTGCGATGTATAGTGCTGGTGATGTAAACGTCATCTGTTTCTATAGCCCACGATAACTAGGATGTCATGTGCACAGCACAACGCCTTGAAGTTTTCCCAACTATTGTCAGGATTCCATTAGCGCTGGGTGGAGCCAGAGGTACCGAAAAAAATCCCGAAATTAAATTCCAAGCATTTACCTGGATTCGAACACGGTACAGCTCGGCTCGGCAGCCAGACGCTCTACCACTCAGCCACCGCGCCTCCCTATGTCTTATAAGACTCGCATTAAGTAATTGCATCTTCATTTAAGTCTTCGAAAAAGAAGCGGTCTTCTAAAAAAAAAAAGTCCAGCATGTACACTTGCTTTAATCCGGCACTGCCTCAAACTAAAGAAGTATTTTGAAACGATTGAGGATTTTCATCTAAGGAGAATAGTCAGGAAAGCTACTTTGTTTTTTTTTGGTTTATCTGGTGTCCGCTGTTAATTATTCGTGTCTTTTTAAAGGTCTCTGGATAAATTCATTTGGCGCACGATCTAGCACTATAACATTAAACTTCTATCGCGTGTAACAAAATAGAATTTGTTATTACTTAGTTGGATAACGTTATCTTTCAATATGTTGTCTATAACATTTTTTGGGTTGTCTGTTGTTTTTTTTTTTAAATCAAGCCCAGTCTTCCATTTTTTTTTTATATTGTTTAATTTTTTTTTAAGGTTTCTTTACATTGTCTTCGCAGTTCTCTTACTCGAATTCTCTTTTTTATCTATGTTACCCCGTTGTTATTGTACAAGGCAGTGTTTCCTAAGCTGTGTTCCACGGAATACTAGTGAATCGCGAGGCCTGTATAGTTGTTCAACAAACTACTGGAATAATAAACTGTCAGGCCACCCGTGAATTAACCCCTCTTAAAAAATCAGAAAAGTACTCAGATTGTGCGAAGCTTTCCATAAAGGAAAAGAGTTTGGGAAACCCTGGTTTGAAGAATGAAAACCGGAAACAATAAAATTAAATGAAAACAAACTGGAGATTTAAAGTGAGTTCTCCCCCTATCCCGAAAAAACAAGGAAAGTAATTTTCAATCAAAGAAGATCGTAAACAATTACAAATAAACACAATTTGTCTTCTGGTTAGATGGTGTCCCTCGTAACTCAAACTCCGGGGTAAATGTCCCGCGTAGCTCAAACTCCAGGGTAAATGTCTACTTTTGAAAACAAACTAATACACATAACATCAATTGCCCTTTTCAGAAAATTAGTTGCACGCGCAGCATTTGTGTTTTTGTTGTTTTATGATTTTTGTTATTTGGACAGCCACGGGAAACACTGTATTCCTCACTAATCTTCGGACTCGAAGACAAGCCTATTATTATTATTATTATTATTATTTGGATTCTTAGAATGATATTAGGCAATAAGAGAACAATTTAGGATAAAATTGTTTCTACAAAATAACCTTTTAAGGAACATTTAAATATTCTTCTTAAAATAAGCTTCCTCTTTCAGACCTTGCGATGAATTGCGATCTATAAGGCAGATAATGTAAAGGTCATGTTTCTGTGGGTGACCCGTCAAAATATCGAGGACAAAATTTCCCGACAAAATAGCGCAAGACTAAATAGCGCAGGGTTATATATGATGTGTATAAAATTACAGGATTATTAGTAATTTAATGTCCTGCTGAAGATAAGTTCAACTCTTGTTCCGCAGAGTGTGATGTTAGATTTTGAGAAGGCAAGTCAAAATGCAATAAGCACAGTATTCCCTACGACCAGACTTGTCGGTTATCAATTCCATCTTGGACAAAGTTTCTGGCGTAAAGTACAAGATGAAAATCTTGCAGCTACATACCGGGAAGATAAAAATGTTTGTCAAGATGCTGTTAGCCCTTTCATTTGTTCCACCTGTCGATGTAAATACTGCATTTGAAGAATTCAATGAAGCTCGGCTAGGTGTTGTACGGAATACGTATGACTATTAGGAAGACAACTCTATTGGTCGACAGGGTGAACATTGAAAGAATCTGAGCTACAATGCTGGAGAACGAAGTAAAGCTGCAAGCAAGACAAAGTACCTCCAACTAAACAGACGACTTGAAGCTCTATTGCAAATGTACGGAAACAAGCCAGTGATGGAATTTCTACGTGACATTTCCTACAATTTAACTTTGTGAAAGTTTGTGTGTGTGTGTTATTATTATTATAGCTTGTATATAGCGCTACTTTCATGCTTATAGCATGCTCAGAGCGCTTTGGTCCAATCTCATTCGTGGACCAGTGGGGGGGGGGGTATCTAGGAGTTGGTTTCCCGTGCTGCCTTTGGGCGCTCAGTAAACACAGCTCTGCCCGAGCAGGAAAGAGGGATGGCATTTAAAACAAAGCTTATAACCACAAACTATGTCGGTCTGGTAAAAAGTTTGAACATGTTTATATAAAATAAATGATTAGTACAAAATGATGAATTGACTGGTTAATTTTTTTAATTGATTCGTGTATTGTTATTGAATATAAATAATTTTGTAAAATTTCATCTTGATAAGAGAATGGGAAGTGTGTGAAAAATAATGAAATATTGTGACATAATCCATATGTATATTTCCACATATCTCATTAAGTAGAATTTATTCCCTTTATTTCAAAATTAAACGAAAAAATTAATCATCAACAATTAATTAAATAATTGTTTAATTAATTTGTTTGATTGATTCATGTCTTGTCAGGTCCAATAATTAAATGTGCAAAGTTTTAACTTGATCCGAGAATGGGAAATGGAAGGAGAAGCCATGTTCAATTATTTAACCAGACAGACAGAGTTTGTGGTTATAAGTTTTGTTATACTCTTCATACATTGTACATTAGCATCGCCTTCCAATTATAGAAAGTGTTCTTTTTATTTGTTCTCAGGCCGATAAATGGAGCAATGGTCAGAAAAGTTAAGGACAAGTGGTTTGCAAAGTAGCTGCCAACTCGAAATAGAAGCTTTGGTTTTAAATTCAGAATTTTGTTTGACCTGATTTCCGTTCTACGCTAAATTGGCAGCAGTGGCATTTCTCACACAACCTCAACTGCCCCCACAAACACACGCAGAAATCCCTCCATCGAAGCATCATAGACCAGAGCGCCAAGACCAAGATAATATCATGATAACATCCTATCATCATATTCAACGTTATCAATATTATCGTGCTTAAAATCAACGCATAAACCAGTGATGTATGATGTTAACATTGGCTCTACCACTTTCACTTTCACATACCTAATCTAAGATTAAATAAGATAAGAAAAGACAACATAAGATAACATAAGATAAGACCATTTTTATTGGTCCAATCAAATAGGAAATTCAGTTTCACTACAATTGACTACCTTAGCGTAGCTGCTGTAAAATATCAATATACATACAAATACGTACTTCACACACGAAACACATACACATTCACAACCAGCGCTTTATGAATTGGACTTCTATGTACCTCTCGATGACGACAGCTGACCTCGTAACACTCTGACAGAGTGTATATTCTCCGGTTGGTTTCTCGGTGAATACTTCATACATCCTACTTCATTCAAAACAGTTGATTTAAAAATCAGTGACATTGTTTTTGAATTTAATAATTAATTTATCTCATTCTTTTCTATTTGTCGATGACAGTAATGCCCAAACTATGGCCCGCGGGCTATATCCTGCTCAATGAGCTTTCTGCCTTGAATGCATAACCAAACCGTAGACGACCAGTCCCATTGTGACATGAGTGTCAGAGATGTATTTGTCCCAAGGTAAATACATGTGGGGCAACACCACTGATCTATATTGCACTTAGTAAGTCATGCATACGGTAATCTTGGTGTATGGCCACGACACGAAATATACCGAAAGGCAGGGGCGTAGCTAGAAATTCTCCATCGTTTGGATGCCCCGGGGGGGGGGACTGACTTCTTTGGGGGCCCCTACATTTTGCGTAATACTTAATATTTTTTGTAAAAAAAACACTCTTTTGGGGGCCCCTCCTCAAGTGGGGGCCCGGGGGGATTTTCAAATTCTCCCCCCTCCTCCCCCCTCCCTAGCTACGCCACTGCCAAAAGGCCGTTAAAAGATCTGCATATTAATGTCTAATACCAACCAAGATTCCAGTAAGTACATGTACTCATTAATTTCTGAGAGTATTATTAAGTCTCTCTGATTTATGTGTGCGTAAAGCCAAGCTCTTAAAGTAATGAGGTGAGGTATGTTGTTGCGTGAGAGTACGCAACCTCCCGCGAGGATGTTTCAGGGTGAGGAAACAATGCCATTAGTGCGTCAAGATTACACAATTAGTGATCAGAACTTTGTCAGCGGTCCTACGTTAAGTTGATAGAATGACGGCACTAATGATACAACTAATTTTACGAAGATGTCTCAGACAAAAATAAACAACATAGATTTAAAAAAAAACAAACATAGATTCTTCAACCAAGAAATACTTAGTTTTACTTTGATTATTGGCACTTCAGTGAATTAAGTAACCTAATTTGTGTTAAGCAGATTAATTAATGGGTTTCTCATAAAAGCATGACCCATTCATTATCCACAATGACTACCCCCAAATAACCATTTTAAAATACCAAAAAATGGTGGTTAAAATGAGTACATCAATATAATTAGATGTACATAAGATAAGTGTTTGTATGTCTTACATAAACTGAATAAAATTCTAATTTATCCGCCATTTTCGATCAACATTTTGTTTCATCATGGAATAATATTATTGTTGTTGTTGTCCAAAACAGATTTAATAGATCTCACCTCATCTTGTAAAAAAACGAATCTATAGTCAGCATCTCTCTCTCTCTCTCTCTCTCTCTCTATATATATATATATATATAGGTATAGATATATATATATATATCCATGTTGAATGCAGCGTTCTACATGCCTATGATTATACTGTTAAACGCGACTTTTTACTATGCTTTAGTTCGATTAGTCAGGAATTCTAGAAACATTTGTAAGCTATAAACTCATATGCTTAATGTAAAACAGGTCACTAAAATTGAGTAGGAATAGCAAAATAAGAGAAAATATTTAATAAATATCATTACATTGGTTGACACACAATGACATGAGTATTGGACATTTTGATTGAAAAAGGACAATACAAAGGGAGCGAATACATTCCTAAGAATTCCCAAGGTATTTGATGCGATGCCAACTCTACTGATTTCCTTGATGATGGCTCAGATGTCCAGACCTGAACATCGTGTTTAGATGTTTGCCTGTCACACGATCGTCTCGTTTAAAGCTTATCTTAAAGAACCAAATTCACGGAGCAAGCAGACTACAGCATCTGTAACAGATTGGTCCCGCAATCATTGTATGCAGCACGCCAGATGACTAGAAAAGCAGAGGTAGCCCGATATTCAGTGACTAGAAAAGCAGAGGTAGCCAGATAGTCAGTGACTAGAAAAGCAGAGGTAGCCAGATAGTCAGTGACTAGAAAAGCAGAGGTACACAGAGGTTCACAGAGGTTCAAATAGCGACAATGCTTCTAGGTTTATTTAAAAGATTTAATGTCCTGTCACAGACCTAAAAAAAAATCAAAATATGTCAAACCATTGTTTATTGTTTCCAAAAGTGTATCAGAAATGTTAAAAATCATAAAATCGAAAGTCGTGCCATGGTCAATTTTTTTTTAATGGCGTCAAAAATGTTATTTCCATTAAAACAATTGCCCAAATTTCCATTGCAAAAGATTAGACTAAAACTAAGACTAAGACTGTCTTTATTGATCCTTATGGAAATTTGTTGTGATTACAAGGACAGCACAACAGAAACATACACATAAATAGAACAGACACAACATAAAGAGTTCATTCAGTGAGTACACACATGCATCTTGGTCCTTTTTATGTTTCTTGATCGACGAATGGCGTTGATATAGTATGACTGAGTAAGATGCGAACGAGTCTTTGTACCGCTCGATTCTAGTCTTGATAGATAGAAGTCGTCCACTTCGCGACGACTTGACGTAGTTATGATGGAGCGGGTGGATGCTGTCTTCCAAAAACATAACATGGTTTGAGTTTCAATTTCACATATCTTATAAAATACAGACTTTACTTATAAAAAAAGTAGATGATTACATATAGGCCCTCATTATTGTTCTTGTGTCTTTTGATTATACTGTTATTGTTATTTCTTTAGCCACACCGGGTAATTCTGGTAGTATTGTTACACACCAACAGTAGCAAAAACAAGAACATATCTCTCAACACAAAAATCAGACTTGTCCAGAGACATTTATACAAGCGTGCTAAACATTTACTGCAGAAGTAAGATGAAGATCTTAACATAGAATTGAGAAATGAGGATTAGAAACATCACAAAGACCATATTACAAATGTGAAAATCCTAAATAGCGTTGGAATGGTCCCCTTGATGACCTACTGACCAAAACGCAATTTAAGACTATACTGCCCTCTAATGAGATCCTCAGGTCAGGGAACGGTGCCAAGGAAAAGATAGAGAGACGAACAAAGCAATGGGAGGAAATCATAAAATATTTTTGTTATTAAAACTTGAAAAGCCCAATGGCTCATCCGCCTTTTATCAAAGAGTCTCAAGCAACTTTTTTTTTTATTTGAAAAAAATCATCACGGAAACCGTACATATACCCCATCCTCCCCCCCCCCCCCTTTTTGGTCCATAAAAGTGATTCGGTCATAGTGCACTGAGCTTGCCATGAGCATGAGAGTTTCGCTAAAATATAGCCGTATTTAATAGAGATATTACTTTTTCCCTCTATTTCTCAGATAATTGCTATAGATTTCATTGGTTAACCATAGATATGAAAAGTCTGTAATACTAATTATTTATAGACCTTTAATTATTTTTTTAGCTACTGTCATGTGTACCATTATTGTACTATTACTAAATGCTTCGTCTGTTCTTTTATTTTTACATTTCGTGTACATATTTTGGTATAACTATTTTAAATATTTTTTATGGGCTTACGTGGAAGGTACACGTGTTTCCTGTCCATTCTAGTCGGCATGTATCGACACGAGACTTGACATTAATGGCGGACAAGTTCAACGTAATGTCAAGTTGCCTTCCACCCCGGGCTGAGCCAGTGATTGCCCGGATGTCACCGGCATTGTGAAACTAGATAACATAATGACAGCGTATGAAGGTAAAAAAAAAAAGACGTTTTTTTTTGCAAAAAGAGCTAATTCTGAAAAGATGGGCTTGGAGGGGGAGGGGAACATTACGGGACGGGAGAGAAAGGGAAAGGGGGGTGGGTGAGCTGGGAAATTAAGTTCCTGCTTGTATGGTTTCTTTATTAAAGAGTTCACATTCCTATGTTGTAGGTTTCAAGGTTGAGAACAAAATTGAATAAGATTTTAACGTGTAAAGAGTTGTAGAAAGAGGAAAGAGAGAAAAAAAGAATGATAGAGAAATATAGAAGAATACAAAACCAATTACTTTTAAGTACTGATTAACATGCACGCGTTGGATATAATATAGAGATGGAAACTAAAAGGTCAGGGGTTACAGGAGAGACCAAACATCATAGAAGGCCTGAACACTGACTTGCAACGTCACAACCTGTGAGGAAGTTGGGACCAATCACTAGTTGCCACGTCACAGGTCTGCGTGACGTGGCATCGAGCTATTGGTCTCCACCGCCTACAGGCTGCGACTTCGAAAGGTCAGAGTTCAGGCCTTGTATAACGATTGGCCTCGGCACAAAAGGGAAAGACAAGGAGAGAAAGAAAGGGAGGTAAGAAAAAAGGGGTGTTAGGACAAATAAACAGAGAAAGAGAGATAAATCCAGAAGAAAGAGAAAGATATGAGAACGTAGAGAGAATAACAGAAAAAGAAGAAGAGGAAATAATAGAGAGCAAAGAGAGAGACATCCAGTTTATAAGAGAACAATATATAACCCCTTCCCCTCACCCAACACACATACACACGCTCACACTAACTGCACACACGCTCACACTAACTGCACACA
>JADKLZ010019686.1:19050064-19079585 GCA_021533235.1 Biomphalaria straminea
TAACTGCACACACGCTCACACTAACTGCACACACGCTCACACTAACTCGCTATGAAGATTAAAACATTGAAGAAGCCCTGGCACTGAGTGTAACAAATTCGTAACGCAACGCTACGATGTAACAGAACAATGTACAAGGCTAGATGGCCCACGAGTAGGAAATGTCAAACGCCAAAGCAAATTTACCAAAACACGTGACATCTGAATTATACAGCTCTAGCTGCTCTGCTCACGGGAACCACGTGACGAGATGCACTGAAAACAAAAGACACAACGGATAAACAAATAAGACCACGTGACCAGGGATTTTGACGTCACGCACTCACTCCAAATGCTTTTAGGTGCAATCTGTAGCATAGTTCTGCAAGGCTGACCAGTAACAAGACTTGGCATTTACAGATACTGTTGTAGTTAAGGCTTTTATCAGTCTAACTCTGGAGTCAGTTTGCAGAACAGAGAGAGTTAACCAAAAAAAATAAATGTGTGGACTGGGCGAATACCCCAGTACGTTGAGATGTCAATATATTTTTTTGTGTGTGTAGGTTTTAATACAGGATTTTTATTCATTGGATGGTGTATGTAAGCATCAATGCACTTGTCATATTAATAGAAGAAAAGGCTAATATTGAATATAGTTTAGTTTTAGAAATTTGAATATAATAATATAATAATTTTTATTTCTATTGTTTAATTATTAAAATCGATTCAATAAATTTATTTTTGAAAGGAAAAATCTTGCAATTAATGTTTCTACATTTTAAGCCAAAAAAAAAGTTCAACAAAACCTTTTTTTTTTCTGTGGTAACTTTCGCGATCCCTAACAATTTTGCATCTTTTAAGTTTATTTCAGCCATTCTTTTCTAGAAATCAGGAAAAGACAACTCGCTTTTGTCTGGCGAAATTCACCAATTGAATTAGAATCTGTGTTAATGCCAGGCCAGGACAGAATTAAAACATTGCAACAAATACATCTACAAACAAATATCTCATTTGTCTTCCCTTCTATTTTTTTAAACTGATACATTTTTATACACATTCTTTAATTCGAGGAATTGACCTTGTGGTTAGCTGCTGTTTTTTTATTACAATAGATTTTCTGATTAAGTCATAATTCACAAATACACATTGACATACTGTATCGAAAATCAGAAAAACATGCACCACAATTAAAAAACAAATCTTTTTAGAATTTCTACATTACTAAATTTAAAAAAAAAACAAGATTACAAAGAGAGTTTGTGTGATACACAAACTCAGAGGCGGCCCCCATCGGAGTCGGATACCTGTCAGATTCGCCTATTCGCAAGATGTTTCGGATGTTCCTTCTAAGTCCCTGGCTCAATTCCTATATGCTCCCATCCTTAAACTATCGCAATATTTCTGAAAGAACAGTAAAGGTTAAATCATATTTTCAAAAGCCTTTAGTGTTTTTTTCTAACCGTGACGGACAGACCAACCAACAGACAAAACGCACAAAAATATGTTAGTTTCATTTTAATGGGGGCATTATACAATTTTATTTTAAAAAATCTGATTTTTTTTTTAATTTAAGAAATTAGTTTAGAATCATGTCATTTCCGGTATTTACGCTAGTACACGAAAGCCGCTGCTAAAAGTTCATTTTAGAAAATGTGCGTGACATCTATATGTCTAGAGCATTTCTTATAGTAACATTTCCTCCCTTACATTTACGTAATTGTTTTAGAATTGGTGTTTTGTTATTAAAAAATCGCTTGCATAATTAATTTTATAAATTAAATGGTTTGCGTTTAGAAAACTAAAAGTAGCCATTGCACCTAAACTTTTCAAGCAGCATTTAATGGTGAAAAAATATTTTTCGTATCTCTTCTAGTTTTGGCGCTCTGAGTCTGACAGACGGACAGACAGACAGAAAGTCATTTTAAAAAATGTGCGTGATATCTACATGCCAAGAGCATTTTTTCTAGTAACATTTCCTCCCTTAGATTTACCTAATTGCTTCACAATTGGTGTTTTATTATTAAAAAATCGCTTGCATAATAATTTTTATACATTAAACGGTTTGCTTTTAGAAAACTAAAAGTAGCCGTTGCACCTAAACTTTTCAAGCCGCATTTAATGGTGAAAAAATATTTTTAGTATCTCTTCTAGTTTCGGCGCCCTGAGTGTGACAGACGGACAGACGGACAGACGGACATTTTGCACAAACCTAATAGCGGCTTTTTCCCCTTACGGGGGCCGCTAACATAGATAAAGGCACATTTCGTATTCCATGTTAGGACCACTACCACACAGGTTTCTTCTTCCATTGAAGATTAAAACATGGGACGATTATTCTGAATCAGCCAGGAAAGCCAATTATGGCGAGAGTGAATGTTACTTTGATATCTTGGTATGGTAGTGATATCCCCTTATTTAAGAACCCACAGGTTATGAATGTGAATAGCCTTGCATGTGTTATGAATTTAATAATTTAGGCTTTGTTGAATGTGCGAGAGAGCGTGAAGTTAATGAGGTCTTGTGCCCTGTCCGGTTAGACTGGTCGGTAGCTTCCTGGGCTGGTGTTTGTATTATTTCTTGAGTGATATAATGGACTTCATTCACCAATTGTAAACAAATAACATTTAGCCACAAGTTTCTCTATATCTTCTACAAAAAGTATTTCATCCATCGTGGTTGTCACGTGATACGTATTTTTCATTATTTTATCAATACTATGACGTGACTAAATGTGTTTATTTATGATTGGTGAATGAGGTCCATTGTGTGCTCTATTTTGAGTTAGAGTTGATGTGTATTAATTGTTCTTATTTGTAAGTAACACGTAACGAGACAAGCCAAGCCAAAGTAAATATTAGAACCCTGTCAGTGTAAGTAGTCATTTTCTGCTCTGAAGTAACGTCTGTAATTTATAAGATAAGATGCAAAAACCAAAACAGTTAAAAGGCTTTGAGATTATTTTGAAAAAAAAAAATTAACTGACAAATAAGATATTTTTTTCTTTAAAAAAAATGATGTCGTGATGAGTTAACTAGTGTACTCTCCACCTCCACTAACTCTTTCGGGAACCAGCTTCACTTACAAGTAGCTCTCACAGGCGACTGACCATGACACGTGACCAACTGGCCATGGCGTTAATAACCAGGTCACATATCCTAGGGGAGAGCACCAGACTAAAGTTGACATCAAGTGAATCTGTTTCAGTGGATTGCTGCCCTTGACATCCTATACAAATTTTGGAAAAAAAAAACAAAGACTAGGGGTGAAAAAAAGAAAGAAAAAAGCTAATCGTAAAAAAAACAAAAAAGTTTAAAATTGTTCCTGAGAGAGTTAACTCCCTCGGTGTACAAGAGAACTAGGGAAACATTTTGATTTCAGATTTACAAAATGAAGTCTTGGTGTGAAAGAGTTAACCGGCTCAATGGTTTTTACTATGTAATTTTAATGCAGCGCTTTTTTTTTCCTCAAAAGAAAGCAAAGATACTCTCCCCTTGCTATAATTTGTCTCCCGATGGAAACGTAGTAAGTAAAAAAAAAAAAGCTTCGAAACCGGAAGTTTGTGCCAGTCTCACTTCCGCTTGAGATCACAATGTTGACGTGTTTTTTTCTTCTTTTAGGGTGTGTAGCCTATCTACTTTGATCTATAGGCAGATTTACATATTTTGAAAAATAGATTTAAAATATCGATTTTTGGCCGGAGAAGATACTTCTCCATTGAAGGTCAATAAAAAGTGTTATTCTTTTAAATATATCTATTGATTTATCAAACGTCTAATCAAATAGTGTATGCTTAAACTTGTATGTTATGCTCGATTATTTTCCTGTTTTTTGTTTTTTTTTTGAGGGGTGGGGTAAACTCTTACCCCCCTTGAATAACACGTGAATTGAAAAGTTTATAAAGGTTTCATCTCCTTTTTATATAAGACAATGCAACAAAACTTTATAGCAGTTCTCTACTCATACAACCTCGCATTGCCATACAATCTTGTCCCTGAGTTGTGTGACGCGATAATCGGCCAAAGGTTGCAGTATTGAAAAAACAATTATTTTTTTAGATTCAGCCGAATATAGATCTAGTCACACCAACAAGAATTCGAAAAATTAAACTGAAATTAGATCCTTATTTTATTTGTTAATCGTATAGAGGCCATTGCATAAGGCATTGACTAACATGAGAGACGATATACATTAGTAGCTTTTATAAAAGAAAATTATTTTTTAAAGAAATTTTGTACAACGCAAATACGAGCTTCACTTACATTAACGCAGCCCATTCGGCCTCACAGGCCCATTTATCACCGGCCCACTGGGCTTTGCGTGAAGGTCTATAAAGCCAGTTTGCCCCTTCACCAAAAGTGAAATGTCTTCTCATTCTGCGCTGGTGTGACATTAAAACAAATTGTGTGTATGTTAATGTGTAAATGGTGTTAGTGCTTGTGTATTATTTTTGTGTGTTAATGTTTAAATGGTGTTAGTGTTTGTGTATTATTTTTGTGTGTTAATGTGTAAATGGTGTTAGTGTTTACATGCATTTGTTGCTCTGTTTATAGTTGCCGTGCCGAGATGGACAATTGGAGTTAAACGAAATTTCTATTTGTTAGAATCAATAAAATTATCTTATCTTAAATATGCTACACTTGTAGTAATTCTGGCGCTAAATACGAATAGCAGACAAGCTGGAACAAAAAGGTCATATGATTACAGAGATGAGGGCCATAGTGATTAAAACCCAGCCCTGGGGATTATTAAACCTGATTCAACATGTACGGATATCATATACGTTTACTTAAACAAGAACATGATGTTAATACAGATATTGGGATTATAGTGATAACAAGCTAGATCAGTGGAAAGACATAACTAGTACAACTAAAAACGCTAGAAATACCCTTTAAACTTGAAGCAAACTATTTTCATCAATTATTTGCACACATTATCGAGCCACATTCTCCGCCACCCACGCTCGAAATTAGTACCCTCCCTTTTTAAAAAAAACTTTCTCCTCCAAGTTTGTGAGGATGGGTGTGTACAAGTTCTCTGCCTAGAGATGTTTTTTGTCTTAGTGTTTTGTTTAGTCAAGTTGAATATTAAAGTAATCATCCATTAAAACTAGCTCTAGTTAGTCCCCTTTAACTAGTCTCTGTGGCATGTTACTTTTCGAGAGAGGATCGTTTCCATTCGCAGCTTCTCGTTTACCTATAGAGGCCTTTCCTTGATACACAACTGCGTTCAAAGGTGTGAGGATACGATGTACAGACCAATGAAGTTGCAACGAGATATTGGCCTTGTTATGGCACTATTATTCATTAATTGTTAACTTTTCAAATAGGAGAAGTCTTAACTTAGAGGCAATGTCTTGTCTAGTAAAAACAAGATTAGGTTTTAAGGGGAGATATCAGCGATGTAAACAAACACTCAGGGGCGTAGCTAGAAATTTCCCATCGTTTCGGGACCCGGGGGGGGGCTTGACCTCTTTGGGGCCCCTACATTTTGCGTAATATTGATTTTTTAATGTAAAAAAACCCCACTCATTTGGGAGTCTTGTTTTGCTATCCTTTAGCCTAATCGTTTCCTCCTACGATCGTTTCCACCCGGGCGCCACATTGAGGCAGGGTAGCATGCCCGAGCTCCTTTGCCTTCAGGTTGAGACCCTGCAGGTCAGTGCTTGGCCCTCTATGACGATTGGTCTAGAGGAAACACGCTTTGAAGCACGAATTAACCTTATAGCGTCACAGAGACAAGAACTCTTTTGTTCCCTTGGTAATAAAATTACTGAATCATAGACATAAATAAGTATAGACTGGCCAATAAGATATTTTTATGAAGGGAACATTTGTGATTTGCAAATTAGTGTACTATACTATACAGCATGAGCAGTATAAAAGTTAAGTATTCATATCTATTTCAGCCATAACCTATATAAGTATTGCAATATTTTCACTATTGTGTTTTTTTTTTATCTCTTAGCGTGACTGTAATGTCAATTAATCATAATGTTTATTTTTTGTTCTGAAACTGTTTTTTTTTTTAATTTTAGCTTATTTGGACATTCTGCTGAAAAAATCCCTAGTTTCACTAATTCAAAGTTAAGGACTGAGTCCTTTACTTCTTTTTTTCCAGTGTATATTTATTTATGCTATCTATGCCAATTTGTGAATGAAAATAGTGCGGATTTGGATACACCATTTTTCTTTCACACCATCCTGTGTAAATAAGGAGGAAGTGTAGTTTTGTTTAATCTTTAAGACTAAAGATCGTGCAAATTGTCAGATTTCGGAAATCCGAATACAATGGATATACATTTTTTTCAAGTTACATAAAGTTACTTCCTTTTTCCAGTCTATATATGTCTATGTACTGAATTAACTCTAACTTTCAAATATACATTCCACATAAAAATTTTTTAAATTTTGTTATGAATAATTGATTATTGTAAAGCAAATAGACATAATAAAGAGAGTAATAATATTGTGATTGATGATTAAACTATGTTAACAGTCACATTATGTCATCAAAGTGCAGTTCTCTTCTTCCTCTATTTTAGGCGTGTGTAGGTCTATGTATGTATAATTCTCTGAATTCGGCTTATTTATTTGTTAGTTTCTGTTTGTAAGACTCCGGACTATGAAATATATAATTAGACAATTTGAGATGAGAAACATTAAAAATAAGTGTCCCTGCAGAAGATCAATGTGTTATCCAGATCTAGGGAAATGTCATCTGTGATGTTCTCTGTGACACGCGTACCCCGCACATCTGCCAGATCGTTTTCAAAATGGAGATCTGTCACGGTGGATATGTCATATGTGGTATGCCAACGTTAATTTCCCTGGGCGGCTCAACTGTGTCTGTTACGTCTGCGTCTATTTCAGTCATAGTTACAATCAGCACAATAAAATTAAGTTATAACTTCATTAGCTTGATTCATTCTTTGGTTTTCATAGGGAATAAATATGTAGCCGTCAGATGTCAAGCAACTGGTTTGGCTATTTTGCATAATATTAATTTGTAATTGCAATTTTTACACTGTTTCAACATTTCGGTGATATTTTTTTTCTAAAAGAGCTCGAAAAAAACTATTGATAGATGGAATGTAAGATTCTGAATTAATAATCCACGTAAAAATATTTAATCACGATTTTACCGAAATCACATTCAAAGACCACATCACAAACCAAAAGTTTAGAGACCCAGTTACTGCAGCCTTTGAACCCCATAATGATCTACTAGCTATCGTAAAAAAAACGCAAGCTTAAAATCTAGGGCCATATTACAAGATCTTCGGGGCTTGCTAAGACCTTCCTTCGGGGAATAGTACCAGGAACAAGACGAAGAGGCAGGCAGAGAAAGCGATTGAAGGACATAAAAGAATGAATTGGCCTACCATTGAAAGAGGGACTAAGGCAAAAGACAGAGAGGAATGGAGAAAGATGGTCGACAAATCTTGCATGGTGCCTCAAACGTCCAACAGACTATGGGATATGTAAAAGTAAAAAAAAAATAATCCACGCATTGACATTTGATCAAGATTTTACCGAAACGTAAGACTTATTGATTACTTAATTACTTACTGACTTACTTATTTAGGTCCTCCTGCAGATCGGTCATAGACAGCTTTCACGATCTCTACCCAACTAGTGCCAACGGAGTTTAGGATCTTATCATAATCTAAATATCCTGGATTATATGTCAACAAAATCAGAGACATTAATTACCAAAATGTAATACTTATAAATGACAAATTTATAGTGTTTACAATTTACATGCAGTCTCGAGTGGTTATTTGTTCTATGATTCAGGTTTGTATGTCTGTTAGGGAGTGTGTCTGCGTGTGTTTCTATGGAGATTTTGAGAAGAGGTTAGGGATTGGTTGGTTGCAGTGGGAATGATAGGCGGCGCTGTCGTAAGCTATCTTGGGTACGGCAGACGACTTCATGGGGGGGGGGGGGGGGCCAACAGCGATTAGTCTCGGTTTTCTTTTAACTTAAAAATTATTTCGGCTTTTTCAAGAATGCGTGTCTGAGAGGAGATCTTTTGTTGCAGTGGCGTAGCCAGGATTTGCCATCATTTGGTGGCCCAGAGGGCTTGGCCTCTTTGTGGGCCCCATCATTTTGCTTAATATTTAATCTAAAAAAAAACCACTCAATTGGGGGTAACCCTCAATTGGGGGCCCGGGGGGTTTTCAAATTCTCCCCCCTTCCCCTCACCCTTGCTACGCCTATAGTTTATTGCGAACGTTTACTATTTCCTAGCGAAAATGTTGTATTCCTCGTTTTTAAAAATGTGTATGACAGAAGACTCAAAATTAAACCTTTTGAAAAACCTTTTACACCCAATATCAGTTAATGAAATCACAAGGAATCGAGATAGTTTTGATCTTAATAACCAGCTGATCCGATAATACAAACATGTCGTGTGTTACAAAAAAATAATGTTTTAGTACTTAAGAATTTGGTCTAATTAAGCGGCTGGTGTTATTAACAGGGGTTCCCATTAACCGGAACAGTCTGTAATTTGTCAGTATCTAGACAGATATTACCCGCTGACCGCGGGTCTTAATTTGCGTATTGCTGATGTAGTCAGTGATATAGTGCATTAAAAACAATTAAAGAAAATAATAATGTTTAAAGTAAAGCGAATGCGTGAATTCACGTTAAAAAATTATGAATGGAGCTATACATAACTACTTGACCTTAATTTACGCGATATTAGGATAATAGTTGCATTCATGTAAAAATGCTTTAGAAAACAAATTTCAATTTTAATTTGATTAAAATATGAAATGAATAGAATATAATTAGTATGACGAGTATGTTCATGTGTTAAAGCTTAAAACTATCTTTGCGAAGAGAAGTTCTATCATCTTAGAGTTGAATTACAGTTTTAGACCTAGAATGCCTAGATCTAGGAATAGAGATATGTGTAAGAGTGTAACCTTTCGGTAATGTCTAATGAAAGTATGTTCAGCAGGATATTTAATTCGCAGATACAAAGAACGAATTTATGTAAAAATGCTTTTGAAACACAAATTTTAAGGATAATTTTATTAAATAATGAAATCAATGGACCTTCTTTTATACTTGTAAGTGTCAAAGTAAAAAACTATAATTGCAAAGTGTAGTTCTTAAAATTAGATCTAGATCTAAATCCTTTCGATCTTTTCTCATGTCTACATTGTAAACAAAGCCTAGATCCATAAAATAGTAGCCTACCTATAGCTGTAATAGAGTTGGGCAACTTTTTTTTTTTAGGGTTTTAAGTTTGTTTTATGGCTACAATTCATACGTACAGGTCTAAGTTAGTACCCAAGGAACATTTCTGTCAAGTTTTGTCAAGATCGGTGAAACGGTTTTGATTTCTATACGGGGACATACATACATACATAGATACATACGCCTTTGTTTTCCTTTTATATATTAGATGATATTACTGCGTCTATAACTTTCTTAATACCACGACTTAGCCTTACAATAAAGAATAACGTCATATCTAATGGTATAAGTGATTACGAGGTCATTTGGGCAAAGAAAGTAATTTAACTCTTTCTCTCTGTAATTATTTACCACATTCCGGCGGAATCCACGTTGGTATCGTCAGTTAGGAGAGAAAGAGTTAATGAAATGACATCATCACAAGTAAAAATAGTAACGGTGTATATCAGTAAGAAGATATGTATTTTTTATCCCTATATCTTGTTTGTGTGTAAATATTTTCGTGTTACCAACGTAAGACTAAGATTTGGAAAAAAAAATCTTTTAATTTTTCTAGTAATAATGAAGAAAAATAGTTTTCCGTTTTGGACGAGTGCATTACTAAGCACAAGGGGTAGCAGGTTACAAGGGTAACTGAAATAACTCACATTCAGCCTATGGTCTTCTAGTTCCATCACGTGCACACCTTGTAAACCAATCAAAAAGAAAGGTTTAGACCGTTGCGGAAAACATGAGAAAGCGGTGAAGTCACAGCCAAAAAATGTAAACTTTCAACAGCCTAGTATTATACACTGACTAATATTGATTGCAGAAGTTTACTGAATCATCATGGGACCTAATTAATTTTAAACTTTACTAGCTAACCTGGGGAAGGAAAACTACAGTTGGGGTGGGGCGTTGGTAGAGTGTTTGATTGTGACTGAAAAAAACAGTATTAATAATATGTCTTGTCAGCAGGGGCGTAGCAAGGAATTTTCCATCGTTTTGGGGGCCGGGGGGCTTACCTCTTTGGGTCCCCTTCATTTTGCGAAATACTTTTTTATATAAATAACACTCATTTGGGGGTTCCCTCAAGTGGGGACCCGGGGTGATTTTGAAATTCTCCCCCCTTTTCCCCCCACCCTAACTACGCCACTGCTTGTCAGTAGATGATAGTCAAAAAATATATCACTATACATTTTATAGATAGATAGATAGATAGATAGGGTAGATAGATAGATAGATAGATAGATAGATAGATAGATAGATAGATAGATAGATAGATTGACAGATAGATAGATTGACAGACAGAAAAACAGACAGACAAACAGACAGACAGGCTGATAGATAGATAGAAAATATTCCCTTGACGTTATATTTTTCATTCATGCTTGTTTCTTTTTGTTTCTTCACCCTGGTTTGTTTTTTGTATAGTCATCTTCTAAAACAAGTTTTATAATAGTATATTGCTTTTTGACACTTTCTCTGTATGTTCAACAGAGAAATATAAAATTGTAGCTGACTGTTACGAAAATTTCAAGATAAAACAGAAGAAGTGTATTTAAAAAGATTTAATATAAATTACAGAACCTTCATAAAACATCGTAGGAAATGTATTACAAGGAGAGGTCAACACAGCGACTTAAAGGGGTAAAGTGGCTATTTTAGAGGAATGGCATATACAATTTAAACTGTTCAAACATTTTTTTTTCTTTGTTAATTTTTTTTGTTCGCTCCGTTTATTTAAAAGCCGGGTCAAAGAACTAGTGATTCCCTAGGCTAAAGAGTATCAGAGGATAAGTTTCAAGCTGGTCTCTTTGGTTTAGCGATGTCTCAATCCTCAAGTCCTGTCATCATCAACAGCTCCCAGGACGGCCACTTTTAACAGCCTCGTAAACCCTTCTAATTTGCGGCCCTTCGGAAGACCGGAAAATAAAATGGTCTGGCCTGTGATAGGGAGTCTAAAAATGAAGGGGAATAATCTACAGGAAGTCTCCAAGTTCAAGCTAGTAGCAGAAAAAAAAGGGGGGAAAAAGTTAAATAAAAAAAAAAACACGCCAAACTCTGTTTCTAAAAACCCCAGGGCAAAGTCTTTTAACTGTAAAGTCACGTACACTTTACATTACTGAAAAGCAGGGGGATGAACTGAATTATTAATCAATGATACATATGGCTTGGCGTTACTTACCCTATACCTTCCTTTGAACTGGACTAGTGAATCGAGGATAATCGATTTACGAAAAAATATCTTTCATATTTTAGTTTGTCTCAAAAACTCTAGAGAGGTGGAATGTCTGGAGTAATACAAGTAAGAGATAAGAATAAATATTACTCCACATAGTGCCAGTCAATCAAGATTTACTGAAACAGAAGACAATAATTACTTAGTTATCTTCTTAAATTAGGTCCTCCCTCCATCTCCATAGAGGATGGTCATAGGCAGGGCCGGCAGTAACAATAGCGGGCCTCTATGTGAAACGTATTGAGCGGGGCCCTGTATTTGTAGGGATAAGAATAATAAGTGAAAATTAAGATTTATATTAGAAAATAAATTCGTCTTTGTATTACATTTTTATTCAATGAAAGCTAACAATGCATTTTTTTTTTACTGCGCGTAGGATTGGCATTTTCCATATTGAATAACACCCCTAAAATGACAATTTCGACCACTTTTCAGGAGATATTTCAAATGAGTTGTCAAGTTTTCAGAGGATTTTAATTATTTCAGATTTCAAGGAGCTCCTCGAAAATAAGGAGGTCATGAGAGTCCTATTAAAGGTAATAATGATTTAATGTTATAATTTACACCTAAAATTAGCGCGGGGCCTATGAAAGTGCGGGACCCACTACAGCCACATAGTGAAGTAAGACCGGCCCTGATCATAGGTAACTTCCACAGTCAATGCCCAGCTGGTACCCACCGATTTTAAGTGGGACTTCTAGCTTAGAATTATGTAAGTATTCTTGTTTATATAGTACCAACGGCTAGAAATTTTAGGTGATGTGTATATTGTGTTTACAATTACTTAGTTTCACGAGTGTTTAATTTTTCTATGATACAAGTTTGTAGACCTACTATTAAATTATTGAATATTCTACACTTTGATCTTAGCAAAAAGGCCGAGAAGCGATGATTGAATATTCTAAGTAAGATTTTAGTACCGTGTATTCTATTCAAACAGCGAATGTTCATCGCGCCTAGGTGTTTGTGTCGTCCCATCTAGATCTAGAATCATCAGGACATATATATCAAATCACATCAATAGTCATTTACTCTGCTATATATTTAAAAATCTTTGCAATTCACTGACATTTTTCGAGCACCGAATATAAAGATCATCCAATGAAAATGATACTCGTGAGAAAAGCAATCAATAACATTTCGAAGTAATCATACACATCTGTGGGGAAAGTAAAGGTGGTTGGTCGTTGTTTTGGCCACATAACACCCTGCTCGTAAACCATCGGCCAAAGAAACAGATGACCTTAACATCATCTGCCCCATAGATCGCAAGGTCTGAAGGGAATACTTTTTTTTTACTATACACATCTGTATTAAATGATCTTCAGCATTGCACCAGTGTCTCACATTTTGTCCCTCATCTTCTTCTTAATTCCCCCCCCCCCGGCTACATCTTCTGTTTCCAAGCGTAAAGTAAACCAATATTAGGCGCGGTGGCTGAGTGATGAAGCGCTTGGCTTCCGAACCGGAGTCCGGGGTTCAAATCCTAGTGAAGACTGCTTTTTTTTATTATTATTATTACAAGATCTTCGGACGCCTATGAGACCACCCAGCTCTAATGGGTAACTGACATATGATGAGGAATTATAAAGGCGGTTGGTCGTTGTGCAGGCCTCAAGACACCCTTAGTTAACCGTAGGCCACAGAAACAGATGGCCTTTACACCATCCACGCTATAGACCACAAGGTCTGAAAGGGGAACTTTTTACTTTTTAAAGTAATATTTAGATCACTTTAAAGGTTAACTTCCGGATGTAACATATCGATGAAAAAAAAACAACATAGCCTAGTTGTATTAACTTAAAAGTTGCCACTCTGACATCTTTAAAGTGACCTGAGTCCATGCACTTCTTGACTGCCTTCAATCCTACGACTTTATCCAATTGATTTCTTTGATTCGTTCGTGGAACTCCCCCCTAAGGCTCGGAAATGTCCAGTGAATGGTCATTACGTAAGGCCAACTACAAGTTTGAAGTCAGATCATCAATGGTTAGAAAAGAAATTCGAAACCTCTACGACACTGGCCACCCCCTTTCCCCCCCCCATACGCCCTTCCCGCCCCGTCATCGTCGCTGACCCAAGTTCCTATTGATGACAGCCCTAAGGGCAAGCTTCGGCGGCCAGCAAATAACAAGTCGAAACATAAGCCCCACAATTGTTCATTCCGGTTCGAGCTAATATATTCGTAGCTCTGAAGTTCACCCTTAACACCCCTCATCCCCCTCCCCCCCCAAAAAAAAAAAAAAAAACCTCTATGGGAATTTCCAATTTGTGTTGAATACATTTATTTCAGAGCAGGAAGATTTCTTATTTCGCATTTTTCTTTTCGTGTCAAACTATTACATCTATATATATAATCCACAAAGAATTAGGTCAGACAACAACAACGAGTAAATAGGGAAGATCCCCTGGCGTACGCACCACGGTGTGAATGGACCCAATCCGCACTATTTCATTCACAAAATAGCATAGCATGCGGCGCAACGCTATTTTGTGAATGAATGTGGAATAATTTGTTCTTCATCTGCCAGTCTATATATATATGTCTATGGGTTTATATAATTCTCTTCTCCTCAAAGTTCAAAGGTTCAAGAGATAAATAAGTAAGGGGAAGATCCCATGGCGCACGCACGCGGTGTGAATGAAAGTGGTGTTTACATAATTCTCTTCTTCTCAGATTATTGTCATATTATTAAAAGTATTTCCAGATTATTGTGTCGTTAGACTATTGAAACTAGAACAACAATACACAGATAGAGTATACTTTCAGGTTTCACTTTAGAAAGTACTTTAATTACGTAAATTCGTTCATTAGACATGATTACGAAAGGTAACTTATCTCTCTATTCCTAGATCTAGATCTAGATCTAAATAGTAAAACTTGAATTCAACTCTAAGAAGATTATAGAACTACTCTTCGCAAATATAGTTTTATGATTTTGAACATGAACATAGCCTACTAATTATAGTCCATTTAATCAAATTAACATTCAAATTTGTTTTTCTAAACCATTGTTACATGAGTGCAGCTATATTCTTAATATCGCGTAAATTAAGGTCAATTAGCCATTTTTTTTTTTTACTCTATTCATAGTATTTTTCATTCATGAATTCAAGCATTCGCTTTACTTATATCAAGCAATTGGGAAGATCCCATGGCGCCACAAGTTGTGAATGGGAAATAATATATCCAAATCCGCACTATTTTCATTCACAAAATAGCATAGCATTTTTTTTTTACTTTAAAAAGATTTTAATAATGTCCGAAAATTTCCAGGACTTTTTCGACCGGCGGCATAGCATTTAATAACATTTCAGGAGATTTCCAGGGGGCTCCTGGTCAATCAATAGAGGCCGCGGGAAATCTGTTATGTTTTATAAAATGGTTCAATTTAATAATTTATACACCTAAAAATAAGCACGGGTCCAAAGAAAGTGCGATACCCACTGTGGTCACATATGTTGCAGTGCCTAAGGCCTGCCTTGGAAAATAGCGGCGTATGATATGCCGCCGGTCGACTAGTTACAATATATTTAAGAGAAAAAAAAATGGAATAGAAGATAAATATTATTTAATATCTCATTGGATAGATTTCACAATTAATTGAGGATCATCTAGATACATTCATTAAGGTTTAGATTTTTGTAAGATCAGAGTATTGAATCTATGAAATACAAAAACCTTGAAGAAGAAGATAAAGCAATCTGGAGAAATGTGGCGGCGATATGAAACCTAAAGACGTGAGATTGTGAGAGATTTAGTGAAGAAATAAATAAGCGATACAATTCAAGGCCGCTATATCAAAAATAATAATTAAATTTCAAGGAAACAAAAAAAATAAAAAAAGAAATACAAAACATGAGTGGTCACGCCTTCAGAAGTGCGGTGGCTGAGTGCTAAAGCACTTGGCTTCCAACCCGAGGTGTCCCGAGTTCGAATCCTGGTAAGCACTGGGATTTTTAATTTCAGAATCTCAGAGCTTAGATCTAAGGGGTACCTAGCATTAGTTGGGGTTAAGTCAGCTAGTCGTTGTGCTGGCCACATGATATCCTCGTTAACCAATGGCTACAACAATAGATGTCCTTAACATCATCTGTCGCAAGGTCTGAAAGGGGAACTTTAAACTTTTAATGGTGTCACATTCGTCCTCTGTTGCCTGACTTTCTATGGTTCCATGTTCGAAGCCAAGCCCAACTATTTTAATTCACCGCTCTCCATTCTTAAGAAAACGTCTGCTTTTTATATAACATTGACCTTACTCACCTTAACACTCGGTAATTAACTCTGCGTATGGATTTGATAGGATTATTAACTCTAGAACAATGTCCTTCAGAGTGTTAGAAATTCGGTCGCCTACGCATTGAAAATAACATTATTTTTAAATATTTGTTGTATAAGATTATTAACGCTATGATGTAGATCCTTTGAGTTCGGCTACTTAAAAAAAGATATATGTTTCATTCATTTGGACAAGCTAAGACTCAGGGCCGGATGTAAGTATGTGGAGCCCCCTACAATTTTTCGATACCTTTAATAAAGATTCTCTTATGAATGAAAATTCTTCTGAAAGCATGCCATATTTTGGAAGAAAGAAACAGGGTTCTTGTAAATTTGGTCTCAATTTCCTTTAAAAAAATGTAAAATGTATATTTAAGTTTTAAAAAGTGTATATTTTTGAGTTTGTTGATAGTAAGTCCCTTGGTAGACGCATTGTCGTAAATTCGAAGCTGTATTTACTTATTCAGACATTGCCAAAGGTGTAAACTTTTTAATTACAAAATTATTTCAGCCGTAAAAATTTGAAAAAAATTGAAAGAAAGTTTCGATCTGTCGAAATTCTGATCTATTATCTCTTTTGTGAAGCCCCCTTTTTTTTTTGTGAAAACCCCTTTTTTTGTGGAAGCACCACCTGCACTCCTAGAAATACTGCCCTGTTAAGGCTAATCAAAATGAGCATTTAGATCTTTGAAGAAAAAACAAAATGTTTTTTTTATGTTTTTTTTTTTTTCAACAGAGTGATCTCTTCTTTGTTTAGTTCTTGATTAGTAAGATCTGCAATCCTTGCAGTAAAATACAACAAAGTACGGAAAAAAATAAATATAAATCTATATAGTTTAGCAAGACTTTCTATTTTCTAAACACAGGATCCACCCAATACGTTAGTTTCTTGTTATGAGACATACGTGAATATCTTTCATAGGACATTGTCCCACAATCAAAGTTCAGATAATTTAGAGTGCAATACAATGTGTACATGATGAATGTAAACCCAGTATGTGCACATCGTGAATGTATCCCAGTATGTGCACATCGTGAATGTATCCCAGTATGTGCACATCGTGAATGTATCCCAGTATGTGCACATCGTGAATGTATCCCAGTATGTGCACATCCGAAACGTTCAGTATTGTTTGAATTACTTTATAATTAATTGCAAGGTTAAAGTGACACGGATTTAAAAAGTCATCATAGCTCGCAATGTTAGTTGATGTCTTAGTTAAACTACCTTTAAACTCAACAGATTCGTTTACAACTAGATACATGTAGAACTACACAAACTATGGAGTATACTATCTTAAAAAGTTCCCCTTTCAGACCTTGCGATTTATAGGGCAGATGATGTTACGGTCATCTGTTTCTGTGGTCCACAATTAACGAGAGTGTCATGTGGCCAGCACAACAGCCAACCTCCTTTACTTTTTCCCAACTAATGTCAGGTACCCATTAGAGCTGGGTGGACTCAGGGCGCCCTTAGGATGTCAAAAGTTAACCACATTCTGATCTTTCATCTTCAAGCATTACAAAATTCAACAGACTTCTTTTCCTTAAACCTTATTCCTTCCAACGTATTCATTTTGTAGAGTTATCTGGAGCAGGATACAAATCATGTACAAAACGAGAATCATTAACCCCAACGTTCAGAGTTGTCTTGTCAGACATGGAGCGCTGTCAGAAATCTATCACGTGACATGGAGCGCTGTCAGAAATCTATCACGTAAACTTGTGATGCTGTTAAATCTGTACAATTTCTTCAGACTAAACTTTTCATGTCTTCCAAACTTGTGTAACTATTATCTTCCTATTTCATTTTATTTCTTATACCAGTACAGGAAGTGAGTTTGTGTTTTCTAAAATTGCCAACGCCTGGGGCATTCTTTTAAAGTTCTGGCAATTGCTGCTCTATTATCTTGCCGATGAAATAAGACTAAATCCGCTGCAACTCAATTGGCACAGCTCTGGCTGATGTTAAAACTTCACATGGCTTTTAACTCTTATAGAGCTAAATTGGCTTAGCAAGAGTATCTGTAGGCCTATTGGAGTTATTATTATTGTACACGGATATTAAAGATTATTATTATGTTAGAAAAGAACGAGTATTCATTCTCTGGCGCAGTATATGTTTAGTTTTTGTATATATCTCTATAATGTAAAGAACTTCCTCTCTTATATCTGTAATGTTAGGAAACTCGCTCTCATACCGGATCATGTAAAAACATTGACTAAGCGATCAGTTTGAATTCATCCCATTTTGTTTAGCTCAATGTTTATCCATTCGGCTACTTCGCAGATTACCAGGATGACCATCTTAAGTTTATACACATCTACAAGGTCAGCTTAACATTGTCTCCTTCAATTCTCAACACCTCGACTTCTTTCCCCATTCAGTCCTGGCATCCTTTATTTGGTTTCGTAGCGTTGGTGTTGTCCCCCCCCCTCCTACTGCCCAGTGTTTGGTTTAACGGAAGACACCCAATACTTCTGCCAATTGAATTGTGGGAAGTTCAGTCACACACAAGCACCTCCTGTTCTAATTAGCTTAAGTGATAGCAGGATTACTGGATGTCTTCCTCATCGTTCTGTAGTCGAGTTTTAACAGCACAGTTCTCATGAGTTTGTGGTGCTCAAAACAAAATATATATATAGTCGAAAGTTTATCATAAGTTGTATGCCACTGTTTGGGAATAGCTGCGAAAAATAATTACACAATATTATGTTGTTGTTTTTTAAACGGCCTATTGTTATGGAGTTGTGTGTGTGTGTGTGTGTGTGCAGGGTCGGATTTAAGGAAGGGCAGGCGGGGCCTCAGCTCAGGGGACTCCAGAAGAAAGGGCCGCCACAAAAGAGATATAAATATATCCAAATTTTTCTAACATTCTTTTCGCATTTATATGGCTTGCAAAAAAGTCGTATTAAGAAGGGTACGCTTGTAGCATGTTCAGAAGATGTAAATACGGCTCAGAATTTACGTTAGTGGCTCTACCAAAGATCTTGCCCTCCACAAACTCAAAACTATACATTTGTTTAAAACGAAAATATACATATTAAATTTTTAAAGAAAAGTATATTAAATTTAAAAGTACTCTATTTCTTTCTTCTAAATGCTTTGCCCTAAAGGTATTTTAATGGATTAGTGGATCTGTATTCAAACTTACGAGAAATTGTAAAGGCTCTACAAAATTCCTGCACGGAGCCTCTACATTCTTAAATCCGGCACTGTTCCGCTGGATAGTCTAAGAGCTGAGCCGAAGCTCTTCGAGCTCTAAGTTTGAAAAAAAACCTGTCTGAATCCGTCCGAGAACAAAAACAAACAGTAAAAAAAAAAACCTGCGGACCGCAGGTCTGTCTGGGAGGTACCCGAGTCAATGTCTATAGGGCGTGGCTGTTTCCAATACTAGTGACACTCCGGCGCATGGACTAGAAGTCATGGCCGAAGGCCAAATAGTACCGGGGGCCACCACCATGTTCCTTCCTTATACCAAGCTAACTGTGCAGGATTCGCCATTGATGAGACGATCCCTTGAGGAACAGCGCATGGATTAGCGTTTAGGTGACGGTCTGTGGGAGCTTTCTTACAACCCCGCTCAGTGCAATGGGCAGACTCTCGTCTTTCCCGTAGGCACCCCCACGGGAGTCCTGATTGTTACTTTTTCGCCTAGCTCACCTCCCCTAGTGAGCCGTTTCCACGCCGGCGCCACGGTGAGGCAAAGTAACTTGCACGGCGCTAAGGTGACGGTGAGAACAAGCAATTGGTTGGTGGCTATGCAGGGAAGATGATGAAATTACTATATTAGGTTTTGGGTAATGGAATTGTAAAAGGAGAGACAACTCCAGGATGACAGAATATAAAGGCATAATTTTATTGTGATTTATAGATTTGTTTAGAATATAAATCTAGGTTTATTTCAATTCATCTCAAGTCGAATTTATCTTTATTGTAATACATTGTAATACATATAAAAGTTATATTTAGCATTGTTCACCAAAATATATAACGTTTTATAAGTTCAAATATAATACGCTAACAGCGGTTTAATTGTGTACCAGTCGTTCGGTGCTACAAATTGAAAACTATAAGTGAGTCTTATTTTAGTGAAGCCAACATCGTTAATAATAATAGTAAAATAAGTTTGAAGTATATCCAGTCTCGGGATGGAATTTGTAACGACATAGTCATAGTCTCATTTTTGTTAGATTTACAACTATTGAAAAATGTCAATTTGAATTCATGTATTTTAATAAACTAGCATTCACTACTTCTGGGACTAGTTCTATATCTAGCTAGATCTATAGGAGATGTAGAACCAAGTCATCAATTCGGCCATAGGGCAGACTGGGCTCTATAGCTTTGGTCGGCAGCCAGTCTAGGAGACGGAAACTCCGAAATAACACCTACGGCTATATGCTGTTCACAGCCGTCTCAGATTTCTGTGCCACTGTGGGCTGCATTTAGCTTAAAGAGTGGTATTGGTCTGCGCGAGCCGATTATCACTATAAAAATACTCAGCGCAGGCTGGAGGCAATACAGTATTTAGCCCGGAAAAGTAATTATTTTAATAAGCAATTTTTTAAAATTATCTAACTAGAATTACTATTAAGATTTTCTACATGGATTCGGAGACATATACGTTACATTGTTCATTAATTTACTAAAAAAATGTTAGAAGTAAAACTGCTTTATATAAATTTGTATAACAATAATTATAATAATGATAATAGTTAATAATAATAATATAGTAATAATAATAACAACAATAATAATAATTCAGATTTATATGATACACATTAACATACATTTATCCCTCATTTAACACTGATTTGGCACATATGCATTAGATAGTAAACTCACATTTAGCACACATTTAACAAAATGGACGTCCATGACATATTGCATAATGTCAAACATTGTAAAAACAATATTTGAAATTACAATATTGATTGAAATGTAACCCAATTTCCCTTTCTATTTGTTCATATTATTTCGTCGGAATAGCATCAAATTTTTCTATAACCTTTGTTTTAAAGTAACCACTACATGACATCTCATCTCATCATCATCTCAGCCTTCGGTCCCTACTGGGGCATAGGCCACCAACCAGCTTTCTCTAGGCATCTCGGTTCTGGCGAGTCTCTCCAACTGTCCCCATGTCTTGCCCATCTGCTTGGCTTCTGTTTCCAGATCGCGGCGCCATGTGTTCCTGGGCCGTCCTCTATTCCTCTTTCCTTGGGGGGTTCCAGGTTAGGGCTTGCCTTGTTATGTTGGATGCCGGCTTGCGCAGGGTGTGACCTATCCATCTCCAGCGTCTCTGAAGGATATCTATTTCAATGGGCTGCTGTTTTGTCACCACCGTCACCACCATCAAAAAAATCCAGGTATTCACCAACATCTGCCTGAGGAAGATTCTTATGATCCGCTGGCCAGACAAGATCTCGAATGAGGAACTGTGGCAAAGAACAAAACAGCAGCAACTACATGACAGGGCCGGATTTAAGAATGTGGAGGTCCCGGGGCCAGATTTTCGAAAGCTCAAATAAAGATCCACTTATGAATAAAATTACTTACATCTATAGCATTGTATATTTTTTAAAGGATAAAAAAATAATTTAATCTCACTTTCTTTTTTTTTTTTTTTTTATTTGATATGCATATTTTAGTTGTTGTTTTTTTTAAATTGTATAGATTTTGTTTGAGTTTGTGGAGGGTAAAGCCATTCTTGTCGTAATACTGTACATCCGGAGTTGTGCTGATCTTTACATGTTCTGAGCATTCTACAATAAGCGGACACTTCTTAATTACAACACTGTTGCCACCCAACGTTAGATTTTAAGTGTTAAAATGAGAACAAATACTGACACGTCCGAATTCCGTAACATTCTTCTCTTTTGTGGAGGCCCTTTTCTTGTGGAATCCCCGGAGATGTAGCCCCTCTCTTAAATCCGGCCCTGTAGATAGAGTGAGTTCATGAAAAGTTGGCTAGTCATTTAGATTTCAGCGTCTTGTCTGGTCACGTGAGATTCATACAATTTTGGGGTCGCGTGAGTTTTGTTTTTGTTTTTTTTTTGTTAGAATTTCAGCTAGGATGAAATCTGGGACAGACAATGTAGAATTCACTAGTTACTGTGGACAGCGGTGAAAGATGTTGGCTGATGATAGTTTGATAGCCACCACAGCTGATGGGTGGTTTTCTGGTCGTATCGTATGCCTTCTGGACTCTCGTCTGGATCGTCCTGGTTCGAATCCTGCATACAGTCATTCCTGTCGTCAGATGTTTGGGCTACATATTGTTCCGTTCTTCTATAACCTAATCAGGCATTCTTTTAACAACTGCTCAATACACAATACATCAATACATCAAGAACTTGACAAACAAGAGCTCTGGTACTTTAATGAATATAAAGCAGCCAGTACTTGACAATTGGCAAGACATCAACTAAAAATGTTACACTGTACATCACAAGTCTCTGTCTCTTCCTGGTCTCGTACATTTACTTGAGACCTACTTCATGGCCGACTTACAGTCACGGTCTCCTCGCTGTCCTGTCTTGAACTGCACTTTCTTACACACTGTCCGTGAAGGTATTCGATCACATGACCATAACACGAATCATATTTGCGTGTATTAGCAGAACTGTCCCTTGTCCATCGCCAGCGGTTGACCTGAATGATTTGCCTGAGTCACGTGTATCAGCTGAACATACAGTTAACCCTATCGCGCCGCCATAAGGATTATAACAATATAAATTCGTTGTAAAATATTACAAAAGCATTGGTCTAGTCAGAGTCTGACAATTTTGTTGACACTCTAGGCTTCAACTAGTAACACTTTTGTAACGATGCATTTGTCTAGTCTTAGATTACAATTTTGTTGACACTCTAGGCTTCAACTAGTAACACTTTTGTAACGATGCATTGGTCTAGTCTTAGATTACAATTTTGTTGACACTCTAGGCTTCAACTAGTAACACTTTTGTAACGATGTGTTCATGGAAAGAGAATTTATCAGAGAATCCTACACCTCATCAGACATTGTGTAAATAGAGGATCAGCCATTCAATTACATCACCTGATCTGTCCCACACACTGGAGAGCAAGACTTCGGGGACGGCCTCACTCGCAGAGGTCACGCTCGTGACATTCCATTGGATAATGTGGTCAATTCACGGTGACAAATTGGGTCAGATAGGGTGATATGTTTTGTTGATAGACATTCAAAGGGTCAGCTGTGGGATGAAACTGTTTGAACTTTTTGTACTCAAAATATTCTGTTTATGCCAACTTTTTTTCATAGCCATCAATATTGAAACAAATTAACAAATGAGTACAACTAGACAAATGATTTATCGAAAGTTTTATTAAAAATATAATTTATGTATTTTTGTGTGTGTGGGTTTAACAAAATGTTTTTTTAAGATAAGATAAAATAAAATAAGATAAGGTACGATGATTTTTATTTGCGCAATCAAATGGAAATTCATTTTGACTACACTTGACCACCTCAGCGTAAGTATTGTAACATAACAATAGAGATGCAAACACGAACAACATTCACACACGAAACACATTTACACTCACAACCAATGCATTATGAAATTGACTTTTATATACTTCTCGATGACGACAGGTGATAAGAGTACTGGCTACGCTATCATAAATGACCAGGTACGCATTACCATATTTTTCCAAAATTTAAACTTTCATATATTTTACGTTTAAAATGGTCCAGTTGGTTCATACTTCTTTCTGTTCAGGCCAAACTTCGACTTTTTATTGTCTTTATGTCCCAGACTTATCGGGTCTCGTTTCGATAATTCTGGGTAGCCACGTGACCTGTATGTTGACAGACGCTAGTGACGCACCACTGCTGAGTTCTTGTCCAGGGCTTTGGGCTATAAAGAGCTAAACCTCTCAGGCTCTCACATGGCGTTGAATGATGATGAAAATGAAAGCCATTCAACTGTTCAATATATTTATGTTTAAAAAAATGTGTCCTTTTTCTTTTAATTTAACCAAGAGCCAATTTTTAAAAGGTAAAGTAATCATAGAAAACAGAATACATAATACTATTAATCTTTACCTAAAATATGCATTTTTGTATTTTGACTGATGTACATCATCAATGATTAATTGTGCAAATTTTCAACCTGAGTACGAAATAGTAAGTGGAAGAAAAAGAAATTTAAAGAATTAACTAGGACGTACGGAGTTAAAATAAGCTTTGTAATAATTAGCATTAGATGGACATACACGCTTGCTTGTGTGTTTGTTCTAAAACGTTCAGTCTATAGGTATCTAAGACAAGATCATTATGTGCGTCATTTTGTCTGTTTGTTTGTTTGTTTGTTGTTTGCAGCAATGCTCAACCTTCGCCCAGTGTGCCATCAAATCTGTGACCTGAAACTATTCTTCCAGAGGAAACCCATTTCCATAGTTGCATATGACTGCCTGGCCGTGAGGTACGAGCGATGGAATGTCTTTTCGTCATCTTGGTGACCCCCAGCTTCATACCCTGTCAGCGGCCGTCCCACGTCGTCCATACTGATGTTTGGGCTAGGGACAGAGGCGTAGCTAGGAATTTAATTTTCCATCGTTTGGGGGCCCGGGGTGCTTGACCTCTTTAGAGCCCCTGCATTTTGCGTAATAGCTAATTTTTAATTAAAAAAAACATTAATTTTGGGGGCGACCCTCAAGTGGGGACCCAGGGGAATTTTCAAAATCTTCCCCCTCCTCTCCCCACCCTAGCTACGCCACTGACTAGGAAGAAGATTATCTTCTCCTCTGGACGAGCATCCAAATGTAAAACAAACATATATATCACCATCAGTTCCAATGGGCCTGGTGATTTTCTTGTAGTAGCGTGACCCTCAACAGAGATTATGTAAGTTATAAAAGTTTATCTGTTAAACTGCTAACGATGGTTTTGTGTGTCCAACACAAAGATTGATTCGTATAAATCTGCGTCACAAATGCTGGGAGCCCAATCGAGATGGGTTGCCTTCAACCACTCTTTAAAATCCCGGACCTCACATGTAGAAGTTTTCTGTATTCCTCAAATAGCACCCCTGCGTTTGAAACTAATAGACCTGCTTTTAATTATTGATTTCATTTGTTCCATTCCTGGAGATGTACAACACCACAACTTGTCAATGAGGAATGAAAGGGCCACTCCCTTACCTCATTATTAAATTATCTCCCTTCTCTATGTATCCTTCCTAATTGATTTACGTTTCAATGTATGTTTCTTCTTGTCTTGTGTATTCATTTCTTTCATCTTTGTGTAAGACAATAAATTCTTACGAGGGAATAATGCCAACGTTTGCCAACCTATAGCCGAAGATTTGACTAATCAATTCGACTTTCTACTCCATTAATTATTATAAGGTTCTATTAGTTGTCTTTAAAAAATTGTGTACTAATATCATTTCTCCCGAAATTTAGTTGCTATCAACAACACAATTATCATTATTCAATCTATAAAACGTCTTATCTTTTTATCTTATAAAATACAGACGTTACTTCAAAAAAGAAGATGATAAAGTTCTACACGTCATGCATGTTAACCAATGACTCAAATTCTGCTAAGACGCTGGTTTTCATGGCTGGCTCGGGCAAACCCATTTAATGCTCTAATAGCACTAGGGAAGAAGGAGCTTTTGCACAACTTTTTCCTAGCATAGGAAATGAGAAATGTGCCTTTATCTTTTGTTCCTTTCTGAGTATTTTATTAGATTTTGTTTTTGTATTTAAGATTATGGTTCAGTGTTTTATGCATAATTGCTACTTTACTTCTGAGTCTCTATAATATGACCACCAGTTGAGAAAACAAGACTTGGCAAATGAAAACATTACAATTCGTTGTACGAGGCTGGAGACAGTGTTGAGAAAAAACAAGATGTGAAAATAATATCAATGAGTGTCTTATCTTTCTATAGTATATAATGAATTGAGATCTAATAGACGACATGAGACCAGGTCGCCCACTTTCACTCTTTCTTTCCCGATCGTCGATGCCATCGTTGATTGGACCCCATTAAATTAACTTATTTTTTGGGTTTGTAAACTTTAATTTGTGTTATATAAAAAGGTCATGCATTTATATATACCAATTATAACATTTTCTGATTTTAAAAAAAAATTATTGAAGTTTAACCCTAACAGGATAATGAAATACAAATAAAAAAAAAATTCCTCCTGGACGTAGAAAATTATTAGGGAGAGATAGAGTTAAAGAGACATAAGTAAGGATAACACGCCGCACCTCTAGACTGGCACTAACAGTTTTTAAAAAGAAGCACAAAGTAATCAACGTGGAAGGCAAGACTAAAAGAGGAATTCTGGATTATCGATGGTGAACACACCAGTAGAAATAAAGTTGAAAACGCTGTAACCTTAATTGATTTTAAATTCTCAACCTGTGATCTTGCATGTGTCTCAGTGACCTCTCTAGTCACGTGACAACTTACAAGGGGAGAATAGCGTCTTTCAAGTCGTCTAAGAAAACAAATACTAAAGGTACTATCATATGTGTTGGAAGTGTGGCTGAGTTGCATTAACCGCTTGGGTCTATCAAGGTGGCTCGAGATCGACTCCCAATTCAAAAAGAGTTGTCCTTTTTGAGCGCCAAAAGGTAGAATGAAAATATTCCAGATACACCCTCCCCCAACGAAAAGACATTGGACAACTGCGCACTGATAATGATTACAGTATAAAAGCTGCGCGATACCAAAGAATTTCAAATAACAATAATAAAGTTGATTCGTAAATCTCGCTGGCAAAAGGTCAGGAAATATTGACTTTGTGTGTTACCAATAAAGTTTGTAGCTGGTGCCTAACTTACTTATAATCTATCATACAATTCGTTGTCAGACAAATGTTAGGATGAAGCACGTAAAAAATTCTATTTTAAAATGAATGATAATATTAATAAACAGCTGGAGATCGAAGTTTAAAATTGCGAACTAGTTTTCAACTTTGGTCTGGGGCGTAGGCCATTAAACAGCTTCCTTAGTGCGTCTAGGGGCCAGTTTTTCTGTCTCCACATTTTGGCCATCTGTTTTGGCTTCATCTTTTCCTTGACTTTCGTCGTAGAGACGCTTTGAGAGTTCGCATAACCAAATCCCTCTATTTCTTCCCGGTCAGCAGCTGTTCTTAGCGGGATATTAAGAGAAAGACCGGTCCATCGAGTCAGCTTTTCTTTGTACGAGACTTTCTTCGTGCTCCCTCCACTGTATCCTGAATGATGATTTTAGATATTGACCAAACCAGCTCAGATTTCCTTGACTTTTACCTATCCCTTAGTGTGTTGGACCGTTGGGGCACCAAGCAAGACTTGTTGACCGTCTTTCTCCATTCCTCTCTATTCTTTGCCCTGTTTAGAACCTCTAGAACCCAATGGCCTGCCCATTCTTTTATGTTGTCCTCCCACCGCTTTTTCTGTCTGCCTCTTCTTCTTTTTCCTAGTACTGTTCCCTGAAGGAAGGTCTTTGCGAGCCCCTAAGATCTTGTAATATGGTCATAGATTTTAAGCTTAGATTTCGCCACGTCACAAAAGGGATTTCCTCCCTTTGCCAGCCAGAGTGTTGACTTGCAACAGTACAAACTCATTTATCTTTTTTTCCTGGCACCAACAAACAATCCAATCCATTAGGACAATTACGGAAGCTAGCTCTGAGCATTACGTACGATCTCTCGGTTTTTAATCCAGTTTATTTGTACCAAAGTGAGGATTCAAACCTATTAATCTCTCTCTATCTCTCAAACAAACATGCATATGTCTAAAGCTCACATTTTAACAAACATCGTAATCTTTTTTCATCGTTTGTCCTATGAAGCGAACATATATTACAAATGTAGTGTAAGTGCTTTCTTTATGTTCTGCTTGTGTCGATGGCGTCAGAAAGTCATGTTTGTAAAATGTTTCGGGTGTTCCCTCAAAGTTGAAGATACTCTACAACCTAGCCCAAACCTTCCGCAAGGGGGGACAGAGGGCAGGGTATGAACCTTGGGCTATCGAGACAATCGAACGACAGTCCAGCGCGCTCACAGCACGGCCAGGCAGCCATCCATGTCCGTTGTTAGTCACATATGTCAGACGTGGATGTGTTACCTGTGATCTTTTTTCAATAAAGCCAAGATAATTGTAATTTTATTATACTACATTTATTACATTAAGGAGAATAATAATTACAGAAAATGAATGTATTGGGGGATGAATTGTGAATGTTTTTGTGATGTATTGTGGGTATCTTGTGGCTAACAAAGAAAACAACATTCCTCAATCATTCAAAGAACATTGCGAGTCCCAGAGGCCTGGAATAGCTGGATACAATCGATCATATTTTATTCAATACTGCACATAATTCAATTCTTAGGGGCAAGGGCACGTGTCGAAAGGGCAGAGCGAAATCTGAGGTAAACAAATAATCGACAAAAAAGTGTGAGTTTCGCATAAAGTAAGAGGGGGGAGAGCTATCTTTGTATCTGAACACCAACGAAACCATTTATAACGCAAAGATAATCAAAATATTGACACCCGATTCCATTGTATGTCCTAAGGTGCACCTTGTATTAGACATTTAGGCTTATGCAAACACTTTCTATTTCTGTCTTTTTTTTCTCTGTCACTTTTTCGTTCTCTCTCTCTTTCTAATTGCTCTGTCTCTCTATCTCTCTTTTTCGCTGTATCTCTCTCTCTCTCTCTCTCTATATATATATATATATATATATATAGAGAGAGAGAGAGAGAGATACAGATATATATATATCTGTCTCTCTTTGTCGCTTTCTAAGAATAACTAATGAAATCTTAAAAAAAAATAAGTTAAAAAAGAGAAATCGGAAAAAAAAAACAACCTCAACAAGTTATTCACCATTTAGCAGACGAGAATGTACTAGCAGACGACTTTACATTCAAATGAGATGGTCACGTGATAAGCACTCTGTGATAGTGAGACTCATCACACCAATAGAAACATTAGTGCTTCGCATTTCAGTCAGCAAACACGAGAGATAACTCTGGAGTCACGCTTGACCTCTAAAAGAATTATTTCTATGAGGAAACGAAATCTCTTCTTTATCCTGCGTGTAACCTATAGATAGCGCACGCACACACACACACACACACACATGAATCCATGTATCCCATATACATGTGTGTATGTGTGTGTCTAAGTGCCCTACATACATAATTAATTTGGAACACGTGATGTGACAGCCAGTTTAAATTCAATTTGTTTACAAAATCTGGCAATTATGTAGCCTAGAGAAGATTTTGTGATAGTGCTTCAAAGAGGAAGATAGCTCAGAGATAACAACGTTCTATTGAAGTTCCACTCCGGCAGATGTTTTGGAGCTTTCTGGCCAGGTTTCGGAAACAACTTTAAAAGTGAAACCAAATTCGAGTTGAGTTTTAATGTTTACAGTCAATTAAATGGCAATGTACACTATAAGAGATGTAAAAAAAACTAAGTTAAGTCCAACTCAATGTTTGGAGCAAGGATTTATTGATCTAACGAAAGTATGGGTTTACTGTTGACTGCTTGCATACACTTGATCAGGTTCAAAATGGATAATGGTACATTTTGTGTTCCCAAGTAATTGTAACAAATCTTACCGTCCCTCAGTACCTACACTTTAAGTTTAATTTTTTAATAGAAAAATTCCGGAATGAAGTTAGTCAGAAAGTCGGTTGCCTATTTGAATCGACAAGAGAGACCCTTTCAATAATGGCCTACACGTTTGTCTGAATAGTCTTAATAGTCGCCAGCCAAGCAAAATTGTACAAAGATATATATATATATATATATATATATATATATATATATATATATATA
>JADKLZ010019686.1:19079595-19102020 GCA_021533235.1 Biomphalaria straminea
ATATATATATATATATATATATATATATATATATATATATATATATATAAAACACACAAACACAAAACCAAGGTAACAAATGAAAATTCAATACAAACTCCTAGATGGCCCCTAGGGGTCTGCAGGTTTGTAAGCAGTGGTTTCGAAAGGCGAGGATTGATATTTTTAGCAAAGCAAACATATGAGTGAAATAAGATTATAAAAGCTTTTTTCCAAAAGTCATAGCGAACATTCATGCATGGATATTAAAAACTATGAACTATAAACAATCAATAACTACACTCTTATCCTCATCCTTACAAGACGAACTTTTTAAGCACGATTGCCCTGCCATCACTCGCACCCAATGGTTGATGTCTGCCTGAATACGACAAGTCCAAAGAATGCAGGAATGTGTAGCTGTAGACAGGTTCATGAACTGATTAATAAACACGCTGGTACAAAGAACTTGAACACTTAAAGCTTTACATGAAGCATCCTGACCTCACCACACTCCCATTGGATTTATCCAAGATCTATTTTCATCCTTATCGCCTCTATCAGGCAACTAAACATCTACACAAATATACATAACAAAAATATTGTACTCTCCCACGTTAAAAATGTTGCAGCCTAAATTTTCATAGAGATTTTTCATAAAAAGAAGGTAAATCAATCAAAAGCAACTTTTACGTTCGTGTATTTGTTGCGCAGATTACGGAAATAGTTTTTTTTTTTTTTTTTACGGAAATAGTTATGAACAGTAAATTTCTGTGTAATGTGCTTTACCTATCGATTTAAAAGCGCTTTAGATTTAAATTGAAAGTTCAACCAACAAAAAGCAGGTACCTATAAGAATGAATAACCTTTGAAAACAAAAGGTACCCGTATTTATGTTTTCAGTAGGATATAGGTGGTTGACGTAGCAGGGTGCACATATAAAATAAGTCTATTATCTCTCGTATTATTTTAGGTCATTTTTGCGTCTGGAAAGACAAATCCTTCCTTCTATCTACATCTCGATTGGCCAATCCTTGTGTCCCCTTGCACGGTCACAGGTTGTTCATTAAATCTCAATTGTCTTCAACTTCTTCGGCACATTCCTGACCCTGGTGTGTTTACCATTAGTGCAAATAGAAAAACTTTTTATAGGTTTTATATACTAGTCTTACACGTGTGTGTTATTATATAGATTGTCTGTTAATTTTTGTTTTTTTCTCTTATTTAAGATTATTAAAATTTGTTTTAAAAAGGGTGTGTCTATATTTCAGAAAAAAAAGGTTTGCATATTGAATTATACCCTAAATAAAGTTTCGATTCCAGAAGAACAAAGGTAGCATTGCACCTGTTTTTAAACACTAAACAGAATGGTAAGATGGAAATTATCAATAGCGTTTCCATATTATTAATAATGAAGCTTAAAGAACTGAGCTCAATCTAGGTCTATGGACGGACGAACAGAATAGAAAAACAAACGTTCGCCCCTTCCACGCAAAACTAACAGCGGCTTAATTTCCCAATAGCGGTAATCAAATAAGAATTAAGGAACAATTCCTACAGCACAAACTCAGGTACCGCTTATAAATATTTATATTTGCTTTTTCGCATCCCTCCCCGCCCCCCCCCCCCTTTTCAAAGTATGAAGAAAAGTATACCGATTTAAAAGGAAACTGCCGGTAAGTACATTTAAAACATTCTTTTATAAATTCATATTAAATTTTTAATTAGTAACAATATTTGAATAGAAAGAAATACATTAAAATTGTAAAAACTTTATTCCTATAAGCCACCCAGAGCACTCTGCAAATGACGTCATTCTCAGCCTCGTCATCAATCTAAAGCACAACTTCCTACTCGAGGCAGTAGTATAAGCTCGAGTCTCTTCTAGCCTTTTGTTTTGTTAGTCTTTCTCTACGAACTAACAAGCCCATTATCAATTATGCACTCAAAGTTGTTCAGCTAAAAAAAACAATAAAAAAAAAATAAAATAAAAAACGAGTAGACCGACTGAACAATTATGTTATCAGCTTGTTCATCTTATTGAAATAGTTCAAGTCTTCAACGATGCGTGTCGACCAGTGGAGGAAATATTCCTCATTGATCAACTAACTATTATGGGGAAATTTGTGAGAAAAGTGGTGCTGTTGTTTTTCCCCTTTTTTAAAGAAATAAAAATCGCCATTGAAAAAAAAAAAAGAACATAAATAAAAAAAAAAAGATTTGTATGTTAAATTATTTCCTAGTGATGCATTGATCTGTGATGAATTAGTGGCAGGATAGAAAGAAGGGGGGGGGGAACAATTTTTAGGAACAGTAAGAGAAAATAAAAGAGATTGAAAAGAGATAGAAAGATCGGAGAGCAATACGAATAATTAATTATACCTAATTTAATAAATGGATTTCTTTTGATCCGAACATTCAAATTGAATTGTACTCTTTTTCCATCTTTTTTTATTTAAATTTTAAATTGCCACTTCGAGGAGGGATATGACTCGTCATACAGAAATACATATATTATCTATTATAAATGTCAAAAAATTATTGTCAGAAGTGGGATTTGAACCCACGCCTACAGAAGTAGACTGCGACCTGAACGCAGCGCCTTAGACCGCTCGGCCATCCTGACATGCTGAAAAATGGTGAAGATATCATATATTATCTTCTCTACCTTATTTTGGCCTACTTTCCCAAACAGGTGTAAGTATTCTATGAAGCAGGATTAAGTTCGTTTTACTCGATAAATTTAGAGACAGTGCCGTGTAGTTTCCTCGTGATCTATTGTGTTCTTAGGAGCAATGCGTATAAGCAGTGGAGTCGCTAGGGGGTACAGACACACCCATCAGGGGGTGGTACCAAAGTGATAAAATGACAGAAACAACAAAATAAGAAAAAAAAACAAGCAAAATAAAAAAAAAACTAGAAAAAAAACTTATACAAGTGAAAAAAATAACTACACATTTACAGCTATGTGTCTCAATACATTATCAAAAACTATTAATGTATTACCTTTTATTAATTAATTTATTAACTGTCGTGTTTTTTTTTTCTGTTTTATTAGAGAAAATTAATAAATGTGACAAACGTCTCAGCTTGATCCTAGAATGGTGAGAGAAATAACGTGTAGGCCTACTCGAGTTGATTTAGGCAAAGATTTCATGCATCGTTTGCAGTTGCTACAAAAGCAAAAATAAGTCGCGTACACTTTTAAGAACTTACTATCTGTGGAGGCAGGCGATGTAAATCTCATCAGCTTCTAGGGCCCAAGGGGGAAGCCTGGGGGCTTGACCTCTTTGGGGCTCCTGGATTTTGCATAACAGTTAATTTTTAATGGAAAAAAAACAATCATTTGGGGTCCCCCCTCAAGATTTTTTTTGCCCCCCCCCCCCCGCCATAGCTACGCCACTGTAGGGGACACTACAATACAAACTAACATTAGAGTTTATTTTATTTTCAAATTGTATCCTCTTTAACGACAATACTTTAAATTTAAACTTGGTGACACTATCGTGGTTATTAAGTGTCTGCATATAGTGTGCTTGTAATATACACCAATAGCTCAGAATTTGCTACAATGCGTGAGCCCTACAAAGTTTCTTTTGTGTGTGTGTGTTACCAAAATATGCATATTAAATAATTATTATATTTTTTATTATGAAGTAAAATTAAATCTAATTTGCAAGTACTCTCTTTCTCTTATACTATGGCTTGCTTTTAGACATGTGTATTTTTTTTTTTAGTATTAATAAGTGGATTTTTTTTATTAAAGCTTTCAAAGAAGTGGGGCCTCAACATACTTAAATTCGGTCCTAAATCTAGGGACATATTGCGATTGTCCCTTAAATCCCATAGATCACAAGGTTTGAAAGAGGAACTTAACTCTCTTTTTTTTTAAATTGACTAATTGGTTAAGTTTTAAAATTAACACATGTGTTGTCATCGACAATTAGGATGGCTGCCTGGTCGAGCGGTTTGCACGCTGGACTGTCGTATCGATTTAACGATGGTCCGGGTTCAAACCCTGCCCGCTCCCATCCCCCGTCGTCCTGCGGGAATTTCCGAAACATGTAAAACATTTTACAACAAACAGACAATTAAAAAGTGTACAAAGTTTCAGCTTGTTACAAGAACGTGGGAGAAATAACGTGTACACAATTTGTACCAGACAGACAGACAGACTGACAGACAGACAGACAGAGTTAAATAAAGATTTGTAATAAATGTCTCCAAATAAATACCCATAACAGTATACTCTGGTGTACCTTAAGGAACAGTTTTAGACCCACTGCTGTTTCTAATAGGCTTAAATGACCTACCAAATTGCTTTAGTTCAGGAAGAAAAGTTAGACCATTTACATATGATTTGTATAATAAAGAGAACAATAATAGGAACATAATAGTCAAATAGACAAATTAGATGCTTTACAGAAATGGGAACGGGACAAAAAAAAGTCAATTTTCATGAGTAAGAAAAAGAAAAAAAAAATTCTCTTCATCAAGGGAAATCAGATACGCAGATCAACAAAAAAAAAAAAGGAAAATATTTTCAAGTAAAAAAGTTTTATAAAAGTTGTATCGATTAGCTAGAATCAATTTGTAGTAGATCTAGACAAAGAATAATAAATCACTCCGATTAGAAATATTTTTACCATTTGATTTTGTTTAGCGCAATTTCATGCTCTCAGCTTTCTCAATACGCTATGATCCTATCACGTGTCTGGACCAGTTGAGAAAAGGGCGGGGTGAGTGGAAGGGAGATAAAGAAGGCTGTATCTGTGATCGCTTTTAAAATGCATGTATGAATTCTACTTTATGGGATCAAGCCTCTTCAGGCAAACACACTACGACTAACCACTGTCAAGTACGATTTCTTTCTCTTGTTTGATGCCTAACAAAAATAATTGATTACCAATTAACAAATTGGTTAATTTATTTTAACAGGATTATTTTTTTGGTCACATTAAAGAAATAATTGTGCAAAATTTCAGCTCGATCCGAGATTGAGTGTGGGGGGAAATAACGTGTACAAACTGTTTAACAGACAGACAGACAGACAGACAGACAGACAGACAGACAGACAAACAGACAGAGTGAGTTGATAAAAGCGTTGCAATAAAATATAGATCTTAAACACAACTTAACAATTTTTTTAAATTTATTTTGTACACTGGTTACAGCTTAATGATATTCCACCACTATTTAAATCTCAATAAAAAGTTTGTCACAAAAACATGTTTAAATATCGTTGAATGTCTATTTATATAAACAATAAGTCTTGAAAGGTAACTGAGAGACATTAATACACAAGAGAAAGTTACTACTTCTATTAAGTAGCAGGGCCGGCCTTACACATTGCGGGGTCCAATTTAATGGATGCTTAACAGGCACCTGTTCTAATTATTTTTTTTTTACAATAACTACTATTAAGTAATCCACTACATCCATCGCGCTGGTGTCAGCCATAAAAAAAACTGAAAATTTTATGTGGACGGTGACAAGCGCTTGTTGCGGCTCTATTCCAAATTATAAAGTCATAGTTACAATATAGTAACTTTTTTAAAAATAAGTTTTTGATGCATATCTTTACAGAACGAACTCTGGAAACTCCTAACAAGCATGGCCACCATTGCGCTTCTTATAAACTGATGTGAATGTGTCCAGCTTATGCTCAACATTATTCTGCTGACTGATATCCAGATGTACTTTAATTATTTTAGAACCACCTAGTTTTACACTGATGCGCTTTCCAACAATCTCAGCAGGGTAGCATAAATCTTCAAGAATGGACAGGTAAACGAACTAAGCTATTGGGATTCTTTCGGAAGAATCAGCCCTTATCTCCTATGAAGGCCTAAAAGTTCCAAATATATTGTAAATGTATTTGTTGGTGTGTTTGAATTCCTGTAACTGTTTTTCAGTAGCATGAATAGGATATGCAACACCAGAAGGTAATTTGTCCTAAATAGAGCTTATTTATCAGTATTTTTTTATTTTTAGAATTTGTGTTATAATCTTGGTTTATTACCTTTTCTTTAATTACTTATCCTTATATCAGCATTTATTAATACAACTCAAACGTCATAGGCGCCAGTGTGTGATTTATATTACGTCAATCGTACGATACACTAAATACGTTAACCCTTAAAGTCCTACGCTTTTAAAAGCCAGTGACAAGAGCCATGGCGCCGGGCCCGATTCGGAACAATCAGGCCTGCTTTGGACACAATTATGATACGTTGGTTTTGTAGTAGATGTGCTTCTAGTGTTTATCTGTTTCTGGTACAAACCTAAGAGAAATAGAAAATCCATTGTCATAGAGAACTCCCATTAGCAAGATGAAAAACTAAATTACCATGCGCCTTTCTCTACATAGTTACTATATCAATGAAGATGATGACATGTGACATTTCTCACTAAATTCTTTAGCACGCTTTTACCTTTTAAATAATGCCATTAAACAAGTATCAAATAAATAGATGAATATTATTCCCGTTAGATAGATAAATAGTAAATCTTACTAGAATATTGTGAACTCTTTAATGCAATTATTCAATAAGCAGATAAGTATAGGCCTACTGTTGAGACTCCACCGCTCCATTCCACCTTCTTTCCAGGCCAGTACATAATTTGACATACATGTCTCAACTATAAGAACTGTTTGTAAATAATAATAGGTCGAACTTTCTCCTCTATCTCCCTCCACCAACTCTCTCTCTCTCTCTCTCTCTCTCTCTCTCTCTCTCTCTCTCTCTCTCTGTATATAGAACTTATAATTGTGTGTTTTCTATAACTGCAATTAGTGTCTAACCTTTACAATACCACAACATTCGAATGCCGTTTTATTCATTATCATAGTAATTATAGTGCGAACACAGAGAATAAGAAACATACATATACCTATGATATCTTGTGTATAGACTGTTAGGGCAGTGGCGTCACTAGGGGGTGCAGTGGCTGCACCGGGTGACACCCACCAGGGGTGACACCCAAGTGGGAAAAATGCACTTTTCCAAAATCCAACTTTTAAAAATAAAAATTACTGCCTTTACTCAAAATTTAGTATCAACATAATCCACAAAGTCATACTTTTATTCTATTTGATTTTATTATTCGATATATATATTCACTGAAGTTGTTTCTGAAGCTAGAGAAATTAATAAAAATGCTACATCACATGTTATAGTAACATGGTAAAGAGACTAAAAATTTTATTCTGTATCGGTTGTCGTTCTTATATCCATATGTGCTTGTAACTCGTCGGTAAGAATGTGTTCACGAACTGCGTGTTGTGTTGTCATTCAGTGTATTAAAGCCATACTATACAGACATGGTTTTCGACTCCGTTCTCATTATGTTCATAACAATGCTAAAGTAACATTTTAGTAACCTATTAGTAACATGCTATAGAAACAACTTATTAACATATGAGAGTAACACGCTAAAGTAACCTTCTAAAGTAACCTTTTATAGTAACATGCTCAAGTAACAGTCCAAAGTAAGCTCCTAAAGTAACAAGATAAAGTTACCTTCTTAAGTAAATTTCTAAAGTAGCATGCTATATAACATGCTAGAGTAACATGTTAAAGTAATATGCTAAAGTAACATGCTTTGTAACATATTAAAGTAACATGCTAAAATGTGAAACTTAGTAACACATGTAAGTAACATGCCAAAGTAACAATCTAATGTAACCTTCTAAAGTAACCTTCTAAAGCAACAAGTTAAAGTAATAAGCTAAAGTAACCTTCTAGTAACATGGTAAGGTAACATAGAGATGAGGCATCATCAAAGAGGTCAACATCACTGGACTGTATATCAACATACCAACATGGTGTGCAAGAAGGCAAGTGTAGGACATTAAAAGAACCCTTCATTTATATTTCCTACCAGCATTCTCTCTCCCCCCATAGTCCCTCTTAATGACTTGAGTTAATTATTAAAACTAAGCTTGAAGTTAAACATGTCCACAGCTTCTTTTTTTTTTTTTTTTTTTTGCCATGTTTTATTTCCGTTGATTTATTTTCTATTGTACGTCTTCTATTAATTATAAATGTGTCGCCTCTGGTGATTTTAAAATATTCCCCCCCCCCCCAAACACTGAATGCACCAGCTCCATATTCTATTCTTTAGCCGCCAACACTACAGGCTATTCAGAGAAAGATAAGTCTTGTAGTTTGCAGGAGTGGGAGGGCGTTTATTCTGTAACTATTCGCCCACGAACATCTCATGACTTACATCTTGTTACTGCCCCCCCCTCCCCAAATCTTTGAGGCGTCAAGGGGGCAATCAGCACCAATCAAGCTAACCCGCCCTACTGTCACATTAGACTTGGGTAACTGCTACCTGAGAAATGGATCTACTAATGAACTTCCGGTCAGTGACGTGACCAAAACGACAGCCTGAGCAGTTAACGGTGGCTTTTAGTTACAGCCGTGTTTGACTTTTAGTAGGTCCACGTGAGTACGTCTAAGCGTGTGAGTGTTGTTAACTGTGCTCCTTTTTTTATGTGTGTGTCTGTGTAGGTAAGAATATCTGAGAGGTCTTGCTGTCGGTAGGTGTGTAGGTGTGTATAGTCTTGGACGCCGACTGCAGTGCTACAGAAGAGGGTCCTAGTAAATGAATTGAGATGCTACAGAAAGTTCACATTTAAAGACCGCATCACAAACAAGGAAATTAGAAACCGCGATAGGATTCACGATGGCTTGCTAACTATTGTTTAAAAAAACTGTAAGCATTGAAGGAAGAAAAGTTACAAACTTGCGCTTTGCATATGACATTGATGGCCTAGCAGGGACAGAAGACGAACTAGCCGACCTAGTCAGGCGCATTGACAAGACTTCAGCAGCTTATGGCATGCAAATAAATGCAGAAAAAAAACAACAAATTATGACCAATAGCCAACAGGGCTTTACAAGGGCCATCCGTATTAGAGGCGAAAAGCTAATTAGCGTTAGCAGCTTCAAATACCTCGGAGCTATTGTCTCGGATGAGGGAACAAAACCCGAACTACTGGTCCGAATAGCACAGTCCACAGCAGCCCTTTCTAAACTTGAAATAATATGGAAAGACAAAGGCTTAGCCCTCAGCACCAAAATCAGACTAATGCGCTCCTTGGTCATGGCCACATTTCTATATGCTTGTGAGTCTTGGACGCTGACTGCAGAGCTAGAGAGGAGGATCCTAGCAATGGAATTGAGATGCTACAGAAGGATCCTAGGCATCACATTTAAAGACCACATCACAAACCAAGACAGACAGGGTTACTGCAGCGATCGGACCCCATGATGACCTGCTAACTATTGTGAAGAAACGAAAGCTTAAAATGCATGGCCATATAACAAGATCTTCGGGACTCGCAAAGACCTTCCTCAAGGGAACAGTAACAGGAAAAAGAAGAAGAGGCAGACAGAGAAAGCGGTGGGAAAACAACATAAAAGAGGTTTTAAACAGGGCAAAGGATAGAGAGGAATTGAGAAAGATGGTCTACAAGTCTTGCTTGGTGCCCCAACGGTCCACCAGACTAAGGGATAGGTAACAGGTAGGTAGGATTAAAAAAAACGCTTAAGAGAACTCTATGTCCATGCTACAGGGTGTTTGAGCTTGCAAAGACCTTCCTGCAGAGAACAGTACCAAAAATCTATTTATACATTTCTCAAAAGACAAGTTCAAAAGTTCAAACAAAAACAAGCAACAACAAGTAAATAGGGAAGATCCCATGGCGCAGCACGCGGTGTGAATGGAAATTGGTGCATCCCAGTCCGCACTATTTTGTGAATGAAAGTGGTGTTTATAAAATTCTCTTCTTCTCAATTTTTGTCATAATATTAAAAGTATTTCCAGATTATTGTGTCGTAAGACTATTGAAACTAGAACAACAACAATACACAGATAGAGTATACTCTCAGGTTTCACTTTAGAAAGTACTTTAATTACGCACATTCGTTCATTAGACATGATTACGAAAGGTAAATCATCTCTCTATTCCTAGAACTAGATCTAGATCTAAAACTCGAATTCAACTCTAAGAAGATTAAAGAACTTCTCTACGCAAATATAGTTTTATGCTTTAGCAAATGAACATACTAATTATTGTCCATTCATTTCATATTTTAATCAAATTAACATTCAAATTGGTTTTTCTAACGCATTGTTACATGAGTGCAAATCTATTCTTAATATCGCGTAAATTAAAGTCAATTAGCCATGCTGGGCTCCATTCATAGAATTTTTTGTTCATGAATTCACGCATTCGCTTTACTTATAACAAGTAAATGGGAAGATCCCATGGCGCAGCATGGTGTGAATGGGAAATAATATATCCAAATCCGCACTATTTTCATTTACAAAATAGTATAGCATATTTTTTTTTTTACTTTAAAAAGATTTTAATAATGTCCGGAAATTTCCAGGACTTTTTCGACCGGCGGCATAGCATTTAATAACATTTCATGAGATTTCCAAGGGGCTCCTGGTAAATCAAGAGGCCGCGGGAAATCTGTTATATGTTATAAAATGGTTCAATTTAATAATTTATACACTTAAAATTTAGCACGGGTCCAAAGAAAGTGCGAGACTCACTGCGGTCGCATAAGTTGGAGGGCCTAAGGCCTGCCCTGCAAAATAGCGGCGTATGCTATGCCGCCGGTCGAGTAGTAAAGAAGAAAAGTCAGACTGAAAAAAAAACAATGGGATCTGCTATTGAAACAGGTTTTATCTAAAGCAAAAGACAGAGAGGAATGGAGAAAGTTGTGAGATAATTACTACGCACGTAATAATACAATTTCTAATAATCCTACTGACTTAATAATGAAATCTTATCTTCTAATGCCTCACCCCCATTGCTGATAAAGACAATTTATTCTCATAACCCTTTAAATCCCTTTTGTTCCGCAGAAGAAAAAAATTACGGGAAAAAAACACAATTTATTTTAAAGTTAAAAGGAAAAAAAAACTGAATCAAACATCTAAAATTTAAATTGAGAAAAAAAATGTATTTGGATTATTTCTATGTTGAATGTTAAAATCAATGGACAATTTAATCTCGGATATAAATTTGTAATTTTTGCCAAGAAATTCACTTGATCCCGTGTTTCCAGATGTTGCTTTTGTTTCCTTTGCATTTGTTTCATTGCAAAGTTAATGCGGTTTGGGCTAATTAAAAAAAAATACGACAATAAACTACATTTGCTTCTGCCAGCTTTGAACAGAGCTTAATGTCTAAGGGACTCGGGAGAGTGGTAAAAACCCTATTCATTTCTTGGCAGAGCTAAATGTACAAAGGACTCTTGCCTTTACTCTGGAAATTTTCACAAGTAACTTGCTGCTTGCCACATTTTAAAATGAGAGATTCTTGTCAATAAACATCTTTTTAAGAAAATTGTTTTGATCTGAAAATATCTTTCCAATCAAAATAAGCTGAGACTATTTTCTAACCAGAATTAAAACCATTATTTTTCATTCTTACAGCTCTAGAATAAATATTGGACAATAGCAAATATATTATACAGAATGTACAAAATTAATAAATAACCCTAACCTTAAAAGCAAAATAGAAGAATAAAAAAAAAGATTACCGAAAAAAAACCTATTATTTACATTTATTTTCAACAGAAAGAACTAAAGTAAATCACCATAAGACAAAGTGCAGATATCAGTCTTCACAAGATGGATACTATAATGTACTACGCTACTACTTTTGTATAATTTAATCATATTATAATATTGTAGTCACATATCATACTCGGCATGTATGTACAAATGTGAACATTTTTTTTTTTATTAAAAGAGAGCCACAAAAAAAAAAGAGGCAGAAAAAGAAAGCCCACAAAAGAGGCAAGGAAAAAAAAACACAAAAGAGGCAAAGAAAGAAAGCCCACAAAAAAAAAGGCATAGAAAAGAGACCCTGAGCCCAAGAATACTCATGATGAAAAACATTAGTGAAAAGAACAAATACTGAGTTTTAATTTTTAAGAAAGAGGGAAAAAAATAAAGAAAAAAAAAGAAATTTAAAAACAAAAGAAAAAAAGTAAAGAAAGACAAAAAAAGACAAAAGAAAGAAAGAAAAAAGATAATAAAAGAATAAACAAATAAACCGGAGAGAAAAGAGAAAAATTAGGAATTTATTAACAATTATTTTTCTTATACCTTGTGTTTTGTTTTCTGTCTGAAACGATATCAATTTATTTTTAATTTTAAAGAACGGCTCCATCTATTGAGCTTATATTTAATGCGTACATGTACAGCCTGGATGGTTACTAAGTGACTATTGCGCTCTTTAAAGGAATTAATTATTGCCATCAATAACCCTCAACCTTCCAAAAAAATTTTTTTTTCATAAACAAAACATCCAAATCTATAAAGGTGGCTGCTACCAAACCCTTAACTTTAAAATATAATCTAGAAGAAACCAACAACATAAGTCAATATTTGTAAAATACTTAAAATCGGTGTAACAAACAATCTTGACCAATCTTTTGTGTAGGGACTGAACCGAAAACAAATCTATGATTGAATGATTGAAAGATTATTTCACTTAAGGGCATCTCTGTTTACTAATATTACAAAACCAAAAGCTAATTACAGTGCGTTTTATACCTGACTCAAACTTGCCAAATACCGACTGGACATGTAACTGAATCCATTTGCACTTGGCTTTTATGAGCTTTTTTTCAGTTCACGGACCAAACGTTTGGAACTCACTCCCAATTGATCTCAGACAGACATGCTTCACCACTTTTAAGAAGAACATTAAGACCTATTTGTTTATAACTTTTTTAGATTAGTTTGTCATATCACATGATTATGTTTGTAATGTTTTTACAGCGCCTTGAGCCTACATTTTGTTTGTTAACAGCGCTTTATAAATAAAATTATTATTATTGGCTTGTATGGAACAAGAAAGCCATCCAACACTTGTAGCCGTAGGGTTTCTGTTCAAGTCTTTTTAAAAGAAGGAAGTTACTCAAGCGCTCACCCACACGGCTCTATCACACAGCTCACCTAGACGGCTCAATCACAAGACTTACCCATGCGGATTTCGATAATGATAACCTACATTACACATATCAAACGAAAACGACGACAAAGATATACAACATTGACACACCTGAGAACTCACCTATTAGCTAACAAAATCTGCTGTGTCTGTTTCAAATATCACCGGTGGAATAATCAAATCTCTAATAGCTGAATAGTTTCACGGAACATGCAGAGTTTTTTGTTTTGTTCCAGCAGAAGTTCTTTCTTCTTTTAAACACTTTCCCACTATTATTTCTCAGACGATTCCAATTTTGAATGAATTTAGTTGCCCGCCTTTCCGCTTGATTGATAGCAGACGAGTCTCATTTGTTTCTCTACTGTTACTTTACTGATGTTTAACAACTTTCCGGGTCTAAAATGCCTCTTGGTCTTTTCTAGTTCTGGAATAATTTCGCGGGGACTGTTATATTCCCATTCTACTTTTATATCCGCCAATCTGGCAATGGCTCACCTAAGCGCCCCCTGGTGACGTGAGGTTGACGCGGGTGAGCTGTGTACGCGACCTTACGTTGACAGCACTCCCAGACGGTGCTACGTAACATTATCACTGTTTGTTTGCGATTTCCCCCCCCCCCGTCAATTTAACCTACCCCTTAGTCTGTTAAACCACTGGTGCACCAGTCAACATCTGTTGACCGTCTTACTCCATTCCTTAGTCTGTTAAACCACTGGTGCACCAGTCAACATCTGTTGACCGTCTTACTCCATTCCTTAGTCTGTTAAACCACTGGTGCACCAGTCAAGATCTGTTGACCGTCTTACTCCATTCCTCTCTGTCTTATGCTTTAGATTAAATTTCTTTCAATGAGAGGCCTGTCTATTTTTTGATGTTGTCTTCCCATCGCTTTCTATGTCTTCCTCTTCATCCCTTTTGTCCTGGTGCTGTTCGCTTAAGGAAGGTCTTTGCGAGTATTAAGCACATCATCGTTGGGTCCAATGGTATAATCCTGCTTCTAATCTCTTCATTTGTGGTGCCGTCTTTTTAAGTGATACGTAGGATCGTTCTGTACCATCTCAATTCCATTAATAGGTTCTTCCCACAAAGCTTGTTTAAATATGTTTTTGGCAAACGGAGAAATTCATATGATTTTAAAACATGCTCTCAACATGTTCTAATAATGTTCTTCTAATAAACCCTAATGCTTTGTTTGATTTTTTGTTAGTTTCATCAATATGGGGATTCCATGGCAGTTTTTCATTTATTATAACACCTAGGTATTATTAGTCTGTGTTACTGGTTTACCATGAATAAGAAAGTGGAGTTTGTTTTAGTTTTTTTTTTTGTCTTAATAACTGACATTTTTCTGGGTGAAAAGACATGCTCCAATTTGATTCCTATTTCTGTAATTATTCTTATTTTCTTTCTAAAATTTCTGTATCTTGTGATTTTTTTAAATATTTTTTTTGTTCTTTATATTATGCGATCGTCTGCAAATAATCTGATTTTTATTCCTGAACTAATGCAATTTGGTAAATCATTTATGTACATTGGAAGTACTAGTGGACCTAAACGCTTCCTTGAGGTAAAACTGACTTTATTGATATTGGTATTAATTTAGAGCCATTTATTATTTCAGTTTATTCTCTCCCTATCAGAAAATCTTTAATCCACTGATGCAGTGGACCATCAATGCGAAACATTTTTTCAGCAACCTATGGTGGTGAACTTTGTCAAAAGCAATGGAAAAATCTAATGAGAGAAAGAGAGAGAGAGAGACAAAGACACAGAATGATAGAGAAAAAGAGAGACAGTGAGGGACTGTAATAGACAGAGAGAAACAGTGAGAGACAGAAAGAAACAGTGAGTGACAAAGAGAAAGTGAGAGACAGAAAGAAACAGTGAGAGACAGAAAGAAACAGTGAGAGACAGAAAGAAACAGTGAGAGACAGAAAAAAACAGTGAGAGACAGAGAGAAACAGTGAGTGACAGAGAGAAACAGAACTAGGAGTCCATTGTGCCTTCTTTTGCAGATGAAAAACGTTTCAGGAACTTCTTTGTATGAGTTACTGATTCGTTTTATCTTTTTACTAAACGAAACAGTCCAAGCAATCCTCAATCTAACTTAGAGAAATAAAGATTCCTCTGACAAATAGGATGGTTTTTAAACAGAAAATCTTCTGCTATCAAAGTTAAAAACAACAAGAAGATCGATAATTATTATTTTCTTTCTTTTTTTCTTTTTATTTTATATTTTATGGATCTCAGGAAATGAAAATATTTCAATTAAATATTTTTTGTTTCGTACTTTATTCTGAAAAGTTTTTGTAACATCTTCACTTCTGCTCTTTTACACCGGATCATCGATCAAAGCCTGCTGGGGAGAAAAAAATGGAGGGTAGCCTCGTTGTGGAAGTGTTCTTGTTAGTAGCCCACCCACAAGTGGGAGATTTACATGAGCTATTAGCAACTGAGATAAGCTACCTAGAGGAGAGAAAATGGAATAGAAAGAGATAGGGGTAGAAATAGAGGGAAAGAAAGACAAAAAGAGAAAGCGAGAGACACAGAAAGAGAGGAATGAAAAGAGACAGAAAGAGACAACAAGAAAGAAAATAAGACAAAAAGATAGGACTAGAAAATTTGTACTAAACTTAAATGGGAAATTGGAGCCGCGTGGCAAAGCGATAAAGCTTTTGACTTCTGAACCGGGGAACCCCTGTTCGAATCCTGGTGAAGACTGGGATTACTAATTTCGAGCTCTTCGGGCGCCTCTGTGTCCACCCAGCTCTAAAGGGTACCTGAGATTAGGTGGGCAAAAGTAAAAGCGGTTGGTCGTTGTGTTGGCCACATACATTATATTGGTTATCTTAATATATAAACTAGTGATAATATTTACATCTATTTGAGTCTCAATCCTCCTGTCATAGCGTTGTCCCTCTTTGGAAGAATCATATAAGGTCAATCTAATTTATAATTACATCGCTCAAACACACACAGACACACATAGACAAAGACACACATAGACACAGACACAGACACACATGTACACAGACACACATAGACAGAGACACACATAGATAGAGACACACATAGACACAGACATATTTATATTCACTATAACTGGGAAGCTGAGAATCTTAAAATATAACTTTTTCTTGTTGTAAAATAGTTTTTTTTATTCAAGGTCGGCTTTAGGCATTAGCAAACTAGGAAGCTGCCTAGGGCCTTTGATTGGCAGGGCCTCGCACAGGACTGGAAACAATTTTTTTCTTAGAAAGGATTGAGCAAAACTTGTTCCCAATTTTATTACCTATTCTTTAGTCTGTTGGACCGTTGGGGCACTATGCAAGACTCGTCAATCGTCTTCCCCATTTATCCCCGTCTTTTGCCTAGTTTCAATGGTAGGCCCGTCCAGTCTTTTATGTTTTCCTGCCATCGCTTTCTTCTTCTTTTTCCTGGTACTGTTCCCTGAAGGAAGGTCTTTGCGATTCCCGCAGATCTTGTAATATGGTCATAGATTTTAAGTTTTCGTTTTTTTACGATAGTTATCAGGTCATCGTGGGGCCCGATCGCTGCAGTGACCCTGTCTCTAATCTCTTGGTTTGTGATGCGGTCTTTGAATGTTGGAGGACAAATTTATTTTAAATAAACTGCGTATTTTTTTATTTTTTGTTTGCTGTTATTTATTTTTTTATTGTATTTGGGAATTTCACTTTGCCTAGGGCTTGTAAGTATGAAAGGCCGGCCCTGCCTTATTGCTTGAAATAAATCATTTTAGTTTTTGTTTCAAAATTGTGCAAGTCGTGCTTTGAATAATTGATCTGGTTTTTTAATTGTTTTACTTGGTTACCAGTTCTCACTTGAATATATAATTAGTTACTAATGATCTAGATCAGTGATTCCTAAACTTTTGACATACGTGAACCCCTTCTAGAATTTACGTAACGCTGAGTACCCCTGACCCCACCTCCCAAAAGGATTTTTGTTTTCAAAAGTGAAAATTTATTTTTATTTTTTTTAAGCCTACATACACAAAATAATACTAAAAATAATAATAACTATATTACAATTAAGTATTCAATGGGCCTCATTCACCAAACGTAAACAAACAACATTTTCTCTATGTGTTCTATACAAATTACGCAACAAGTAAGGGTGTCACGTGATCCGTATTTTTCACTATTTTATCAATATTATGACGTGGCTAAATGTGTTTATTTACTACATTTGGTAAATGAGGTCCATTAGTGAGTCTAGTTTTTATATGCTTCAGAGACACTACGGACTCATTATAAAATAAAAGGGAAACATATTTTTGACATTGAAAAAGTGGGCGTGTAACATCCCTATCCATTTCCCGATCTTTGTCTTAAAATGTAAAAATAGCGCAGCATTTGAGTTTGTAACATCTTAAAATACATAATAGAAGGATTTAAAACTTCCATTTTAGTCCAATATATAAACTACATGGCTATTTAAAAAATCAGCATAGTTTACTATATGGATGGCTGCCTGGTCGAGCGGTTTGCACGCTGGACTGTCGTTTGGATTTATCAATGGTCCCGGGTTCAAACCCTGCCCGCTCCCATCCCCCGTCGTCCTGCGGGAGGTTTGGACTAGGAAGTAACTATCTTCAACTCTGAAGGAACATTTGAAACATGTAAAACATTTTTACAAAGCATGTGTTAACGTACCCTCTTTAAACTCTCCCGTGCCCCTGGGGGAACACGTGCCCCACTTTGCGAAACACTGGCCTTGATCTAGGAAAGAGCTGCCCTGGTGGTGCGGTATACGCTCTGGACTATCGTTCGGTGGTCTTGCTGGTCCTGAGTTAGAACGCCGCTCTCTGACACCCTCTCTGCGGGAGGTTTGTGCTAGGATGAACTAATCTTCAAATCTGAACGAACATAAGGAAACTTTCGTTTTTTAAGTATTACACTTTTAGCTAGTTTTTCTTGAGATGGTTATGAACAGTGATGCTGAAATACTTCCCGCGGGCCACCTCCTACCCGTGACGCGTTGCTTTATGGCTCCTCGAATCTTTTTTTTTTTAACGGTGCGAAATGAATTTGCGAAGTTTCGATTCTAATAGACGTGGAGTTGCGAATGTTTAAATGGGCCTCTTGGCGGAAAGAGTTGAGCAGCTCTGCTTTTGAATATGTTTTACTTGTACAGTAGCTCCTTTTTTATTTAAAGTGTTTATAACCTGTTTTGAAGCATAAAGATAGCACCAAACTAAAAATAGAATAAGAAATGTGGATTGAGCATGTTAAATCTTCTGAAGTCTTTCGTAAATAGGAAAAAAAAGTGTTCCTCTTTTAGTTAACACCAGTATATGCTGAAATTTCGTTTTATAAGCTTACATTCATCTTTTGGTAATGTACCAGTTTGAACCCGTTTCAACTAGTATACATTAATGATAATCAGTTAAGAAGTTGGATCAAAAGAAAATTACTCCATTCAATGTTGATATTAATCCCTCTTTCTTGGTTCCGATCTATGACATAAAATGTTAACTGTTTGTTCGCCTTGGTTAAGCGAGCATTCGTGACCTAGATTTAAGCCAACAAAGAATGTGTTCAGTGCACCAGCGTTGACAGTAATACCGTGTATATGTTTTGTTGTTAACTGCGCCACTGGGTGCCTGTATAGCATCTACCTCTCCCATTTTTATCGAAGTTCTTTACCAGTTCCTTGCACGCAGGGATGTAGGTGCGCGCTATTTAATTTCTAATGAGCCGGTCTTTGTGGGACTACTGCGCCTGGCATCTGGTCAGATTAAAGACAATGTAAGCACAATTCCATTGCCTGAAGACGTAGTCACAATAGTCTGTTGCATTCATTGATTTATTTCTGATGGTTTCCTAGGATTACGGCGTCATACTTCAAGTGCAACGGTTCTAATTATTCCACGTATCTGTGATTTTATAACGTTCGAAACGACGTTTTCTACGGCATTGTACAATCGTATATACGTGTCTTTGTAATTTCATACATACGAGTCTTGTTTGATTTCTTATATTGGGTACATAATAACAAATTTATATCATGGAAATTGTTTAAATCTACATTAGTGATATTCTTACAATATTACTTGGAAATGGGAGGGGGGAGGCATTGTTATAATCTTACGTTGAGGGGATTGTATAATATTACATTTTAGACATTGTTATAATCTTAAATTTCGGGGAGGTGGCATTTTTTAATTTTACTTATATTAATGATATTGTCACAATGTATATTAGTGACAGTGGTCAGTCAATTTTATATTAGTGATATTTTTGCACAATTTTATAATAAGGAAATTAAAATTTCAATCTGATATAAACTTTTCACATGTAAATTATGAGTGCGTCTGTGTGAATGTATATTTTCTTTAGTGTAATGTACAAATTGTAAGACTAATTTCCTTATAGATAATAAAGATTAAAATTATTTATTATTAATATTATTTTAAAAAGGTGCACTCTTAGTTTTATAAATAGATTTGTAACTTTCTAATGAAAGAAAATCATTTACAAGATTTACGAAAAGTTTTGAAAAGCATCGTTACTTATTGGATAAATTCTTCTTATCTTATAAAATACAGACGTTAATTCACAAAGGAAAATGATTGCGTCCTACGCGTGCCCTAGGACAATCTGGTCATGCTTGTTTATCAATGACTTAAACTCTGCAAATTCATTGGTTTTTCCTGGCTGACTCAGGCAATCCTTATCCATGATCTATTTACCCGTTTAGAAGAATGAGTATTTGTTCAAATCGGTCCTAGCATAAGAGAAACCCAACAGCTTCAGGGACCTTAAATGATTTATGGAATAGACAACCTAACTTTGCCATATTACAGTCCCAAGCTCGGCTGAAATAGGAGGAGGGTTGTGCATAGGTATAGTTACCTTACCCTGGTGAGAAACCACTAGCTGCAAAAACACCAAACAGCAAATCAACAGAAGCCACGGACATGGAAGATGGACGGGAAGGATTATGACACATGTTGGTGAAAGCCTGAGTTATCTGGAAGCCGACAGGCCGAAGACCATTATCTCTACCAGGATGCCAAGCAGATGGGCAAGACGTGGGGACAGTTGGAGAGACTCAACCAGAACCGATAGGCCTTGAGGAAGCTGGTTGGTGGTCTATGCCCCAGAAGAGACCACAGGCAGAGATGAGATAGACAATTTATTGACTTTACAGTGCATAATATATTAACTAATATAATCTTCGTTTAGCTTTTTTTTTAAAGCGTAGCCAATCAAATCGTCTTTTATTTTACCGGATACACCAGAAATGTTTCTATTTATAGGCTATCCGCCACGTATGAAAATGTCTAATAAATTCAAAATAGTTTAGAGTTCAATTAATGAAAAGAAATAATTGTGTTGTAGTTTAATTGAGTCTTGACAGCAGTGAGCTCCCTAGAGGGCAGCCATTTCCTTAAACTGTATACACACATCAAATGGAAACGCCTCATGGGGGAGACCAAAAAAAATATTTCTGCTGCCTAGGACAGACTCAGATGGAGAAACGAAAATCCAAACTGACCACCGGCGGACAATAGTTATGCTTGCCACGAGTGTGGCAAAATATGTAGGTTACAGCTGGGGTTGTGTATCCACAGGGAATACTGCACTACTCACTAATCTTCAGACTCGCTGACCCGCTTACAAGCCTTATATACATATAAACATCCGAAAGTTAAATATATTTTCTAAATCAAGTATCTGATATTTTCATAACTTCAAATTAAAAAAAAAAACAGGCCTTCAGCAGACATGTTCACAATCATTTTATGTATTTACTTGTTATAAAGTAACACAGTGGTTCTAAAATAAAACCGTCCGCCCATTTCTTTTCAAATATTACACTAACCCCACTCCAAACACACACACAAGAAATAAAACAAAAAAATCAATGCACTCAAGATGAACACATGGTCTTGAGAATACAACAACATACAATGAAATTTGCAGCTGTCTTGTGTATGAATATTTCAAGAGCAGAAGTCGCATTTTGACAAGTCCAGCACCACCAGGAAGGCGGGCCGTAAATCATCTAGTCTGAGCATTAGTGACCCACTTGTCCGTTGTCACCGACGCACGACCACGATTAAATTGGGCATTTACGGTTCCGTGTATCAAATAAATTATTCAGAGCACGTTGATAACGCCAATAGAACAAAAAATATCGTTATAAGGTACGATTTGATACGAAAAAAAAATTTAGTATTTAAATTATATTTTTCAGCACTCAAACGCTAGTTCTATAATATAATATAATATAATATAATATAATATAATATAATATAATATAATATAAGGGCAGTAATGTCATCCCCGGTCATTTCATCCCCGGTCATTTCATCCCCGGTGATTTCATCCCCGGTCTTTCATCTCCTGGTCATTTCATCCCCTTGATTTTTCATTCGTTGGTCAGTTCATCCATTGGTGAATTCATCCCCAGGTTAATATCATTCGTTAGTCATTTCATCCTCTAATCCATCAAATAGAAATGGTAAAAAGTATGTCATTAACAATGCTTCGTATATTTGTTTTCATTGACATGACAAACCAAATGTGACACATTAATTAAATAAGTATAGTGTTTAATGTCATTAAAATATGAAAATATAACATCTATAGATATCGAGCTAATGCAAATTTATTATTTTTTTGTGTTAATAGTAATCAATAGGTACAGAGGATTGTACGCTGATTTTTATTGCTGTACATCATTTGTATTTTTTTTTTTGTCCAGAGTTGTAATTTTCTTGCAGTCAGTGTTTATTAAAATAAACAAAACTTTATATCAGGGTTTAAAATAACACGCTCATATTCAACAAAGAACGATTGACAAATAAAGATAAAGTGAAAGAGGGCCTTCAGGACAGAAGCTATCAGCGGCATGATCATAAGTATTCTAATCGTTTGGTGTAATGCAAAAATTGTAAAACGAATTACCATATGGAAAACAAATATTATTATTATTATTATCTCTCAAAAGATGTACCCTACTTCCACCACACCTTTGATCATTACATCACGCAATAAGCATAGGATAATACTGACATCCCTACATCAGCTGCAAACAATAAAACTAAATACAAACCCTGCCACACGGTATTTCTACTTATGTACATATACTGTTTTATTTCACAACTACTAGGAAGTGAATAGCGGGAAACACTATAAACATAATACACTATAATAGCATGACAAAATATAAAAAGGCATTCTAACTAAACATATTTAGATATATAATGAATTGAGGGGGTTAAAGGCAAAGCCTTAACAATACAATTACACAATGACAAAGAAAATATGTATAATTGGGGATGAAATGACCGGGGATGCAGTAACCGGGGATGAAGTGACCGGGGGTGAAGAGATCGGTCACCATTTGGGATGCAGTGACCGGGGCTGAAGTGACCGGGGATGAAGTGACCGGGTAGGAAGTTACGGGGATGAAGTGACCGG
>JADKLZ010019686.1:19157495-19168808 GCA_021533235.1 Biomphalaria straminea
AAAAAAAAGAGTGAGAGGTTTTAGTTGACCACAGGGTCTATCACTAAAATAAATGATCTGCTGTTTGTGAGGTGAAGGGTTAAACGGAGACTATTTTAAATATAAAATATCACTCTGTGGTAGAAATGTAAATAGCGGAAGAAATAGGGAAGAAAAGGCGGGCTGGTTTGAGCAACCCTTTCACCAGCCAGCCAATCGTTTCTTAAGGCGGACGCTGACAAGAAGAGAGGTCTACAAAGCCAATGTTGCTACACGGACTATGGACTCCGATGACCCTTTTTGAATAGTCAAGGGTGCTCTACGGCGGATATTCCACCAACTCTAGAGTATTCAACTTAAACTCTAGAACACTGTAGTGTGATAGGACGTGACGAAGGTCGAAGGTAAACTACCTCTAGATACAAAGACTTATGATTGTATGAAGTCCTTACCTTTGCAACTTCATACAGGTTGTGACAGCGCCTGTCTCAATGAAATTAGGACTGTTGTTAGACTCTACCATCTTGGCAGTGACAATTCTCCTGGGAAATCTGTTATGGTAGACAGTAACCACTTATGAACTGGGTATAGAAATCACATTATTCGCGAATTACTTTTATTCAATCTATGCTATAAAGTCAAGTTAACGATGGTGTTATGTGGCAAGCACAAGGACCGACCGCCTTTACTTTTCCCTAACCGATTTCAGGTACCCATTAGAACTGGGTAGACTCAGAGGCGCCCTCAAGATCCCGAACGTAAACATCCCAGGCTTCACCAAGATTCAAACCCAGGTCCCAGGTTCGTAAGTCAAGCGCTTTACCGCTCAGCCACTGCATCTCCAATCTAAGCTTTAGTTAAATAGTTTACAGATTTCCAAGCTAGGTTAGACTTAGACCTATTGTTATGAACTATATAGGGTAGACTTTAAAATAAGAAAGAAAGCCTCACAACCAAAGCGAAATGTTGTATTAAGAAACCGACACCATAGTAACTATGACAAACTCACAGACAAATAAATATAGACTGGAAATAGGAAGTAACTTCATGTAACTTGAAAACGTGTACATCTATAGATCATTTCTGTCTCTCTCTCTCTCTCTCTCTCTCTCTCTGTCTCTCTCTGTCTGTCTCTCTCTCTCTACATCCCTGTCTCCCTCTCTCTGTCTCTCTCTCCTCTCTCTCTCTGTCTCACTCTCTTTTTTCGTCTCTCTGTCTGTCTGTCTCTCTTCCTGTCTCTCTTTGTCTCTGTGTCTGTATTATGTCTATGTCTAAAATTTATGAATTGCAATTGTGTGTACTTTATTTTATGTCTATAAATTTTGTTTAATCTCTAAGACTGAAGATCATGCAATTTTTTAATTTTTCATAATCCGGAAATCCGAATTCAATAGATATACATGTTTTCAAGTTACATGAAGTTACTTCCTTTTTTAGCGGCCCCCGAAAGGGGAAAAGACGCTATTAGTTTTGTGTGGCCTGTCTGTCCGTCTGTCTGTCTGTCTGTCTGTCTGTCTGTCTGTCTGTCTGTCCGTCTGTCTGTCTGTCCGTCCGTCCCGTTTAGTGCTCAGAAAGTAGAAGAGATAATGAAAATCTGACATCACGATAATATAGATCATTCAAAGTTCTGATGCAACGGCTACTTTTTTTTTTCTAAAAGCTCAAAATCTAATTTTTAAAAATATTTTATGCAAGCAGTATTTAAAGAGAAAAAACCTAATTAGTATGCAATATAAATGAAACCTAATTTAAGACAATTAAAAATCTAATATATAGCAACATATTTCACGTTTTAATTTGTTCAAAACTTACAACTTTAAGCAGCGACAAAGAGAGTTTGCAGAGGCGGTCCCTGTTGAGAGATCAAAGCACGGAAGATGTATATTTCTGTCGTTTATCTTTGATATAATTTTGTTTAAAATGAACGTTTAGCAGCGACAAAGAGAGTTTGTGTGATACACAAACTCAGAGGCGGCCCCCGTTGAGAGATCAAAGCACGAAAGATGTATATTTCTGTCGTTTATCTTTGATATACTTTTTTTAAATGAACTTTTAGCAGCGACAAAGAGAGTTTGTGTGATACACAAGCTCAGAGGCGGCCCCCGTTGAGAGATCAAAGCACGGAAGATGTATATTTCTGTCGTTTTTCTTTGATATAATTTTTTTTAATGAACTTTTAGCAGCGACAAAGAGAGTTTGTTTGATACACAAACTCTCTTTGTAATCTTGTTCAATCTATATTTCTTTATGTCTATGGTCTATGGACAATTCGGGACAAACTCTGTATTTTAAACTTTTCACTGTATATTTTAAGCATGTCTGTTCATTGATATCAAAGTGCCTAAGTAGATGTTATATACAGACCTGTTGTTAGACGTGTCTATATAAGTAGCCCATGGACATGTTGACTTCACACTGGTCGCATTAGAGTCCATAGTGACGAGCCATAAGGGTCGAGCGACCTGATGACCTATAATGTACAATAGTTAGAGAAACTTATTCTTTGTATAAAACTATTCTTCGTGTAAATTATTCTTTGTGTAAATTTATTCTTTGTGTAAATTTATTCTTTGTGTATTTTATTCTTTGTGTATTTTATTCTTTACGTAAACATATTCTTTGCGTAAAGTTCCCCTTTCAGACCTTGTGGTCTATAGGGCAGATGATGTAAAGGTCATCTGATTCTGAGGCCGACGGTTAACGAGGGTGTCATGTGGCCAGCATAACGACCAACCGCCTTTACTTTTCCCCAACTAATGTCAGGTACCCATTAGAGCTGGGTGGACTCAAGAGCGCCAGAAAATCCCAAAATAAAAATCCCAGTCTTCAGCAGGATTCTTTGCGTAAACCTATTCTTTATGTATGTATTCAATATATAAACTTATTCTTTAAATAAAAAAAACAAATCTTTATTTAAACCTATTTTTAATGTAAATCTATTCTTTATGAATTTATTTGTCTGTAAACCTCTTCTTTATGTAAATTTATTCCTTATGCAAACCAATTTAAATCTAGTTATAATTTATCACAAGTCAGTTGTATCCTGACAAAAAAGAAACAAGCGTACTCTCGTGGTGAGAGCGTACAAGACTGCGGTTATAAGATACACATCTTTATCCTACCATTTTCATCTTCGTAAAACCTGTAGAAAGGTCGAACTTCATCTTTCAAGTGGGCAAGGTATTCTGGGTCTCGACACAGAGCTGAACCAGTTACAGTGGCCCCGAGGCAAAGTGTTAGCCAAATCAATGCCAGGTGTTCCTGCATATTACAAAGAATTATATTATTGCAATTGTAAATATGCAAGTTTTCTACAGCTAGAGTACAACCCTAATTTAATTTTTATTTCAATGAATTTTGAAAGGCTTTTTATTCTGAAACATGCACACCCTTACCATTTTAAAAGTGATTAGTATCTTGTATATGTGATCGCTCTGTCTTTGTAGTGTCTGCAAATGCCATCTACTGTTTCTGTTGAAACGATTTTCTTATATAGTAATTTTAATATCCGTTAATTTACCACTTAAACCAGATTTCATTGATTGGAAATTGGATGAAAATCAATGTTAACTTATTTCCCTTTAATTGTCAATTGTTTTCTGTTATCTATTAGGGTAGTCGTGTTACCTGAAATAAATACGGTAGTGACGCAGACAGGAGTCCCCCAACGGAGAGCCTTCATTGAAAATATTTAGCCAACCAATAGTCAGGGAATCTCGCAAGGTCTAACCTCGTTGTGATACAAAGAATAACGTTTGATGGGCTTAAGATAGCGCGGGAAAAAAATAGAGTTTTGGAGATAAATGATTAGGTGTGGTGGAGAATTAAATTGTTGTAAACAATATAGTATAGCAGTGTCATTCTTTAAGCTTACTATAATTTTATTTGCATAGAGTATTGTTAAGCTTTAGACTTCAACTTCCATTTGATCTTTAAACAATTCGCTCAAGTTTCGTATAAATCTGCAGGGATCTGGAATCAATTTATCAACTTAAGACAAATTCAGCTTTGAGATTTGAGAGTACTATGATTAAGGTGACCACAAAGAGGAAAGTCACCACTTATTAGAAACAATCACCACACACTTCCCACCTCGTTTTTTTTTGTTTTTTTTTTTACAAAACCTATATGTTTGTTTGTTTGTAAAATGTTTTACATGTTTCGGATGTTCCTTCAGAGTTGAAGATAGTTACTTCCTAGTCCAAACCTCCCGCAGGACGACGGGGGATGGGAGCGGGCAGGGTTTGAACCCGGGACCATCGGTAAATCCAAACGACAGTCCAGCGTGCAAACCGCTCGACCAGGCAGCCATATATCAACTCACTCTGTATGTCTGTGTGGTTAAAAGTTTGTACACGTAATTTTTCGACGATAAACCTCGGAGCAAATTGAAATTTTGCACAATTATTAAAATTTAGACAGTTAGTGAATTAACTACTGGTACCTAATTTGAATGCTTCCTAATAGCATGCGTCAAATTTTTTTTATTACATTTGTATTGGTAAGTTAATTAACCTCTGACATACTAACTACTACATTTACACACAGACAAAAAAGTTTCCTTTTTTGTAAGAGAAAAAATATATTTAGTATGCATATAAGTTGAACATAATTTAAAACAACAATTAATAAGTAGTTTTTCATATTATCGCGTAAACTGCAGTGTCGCAGGGCTGAAGCAGTATATATTTTTTTTTTTTTACGAAAATGTTTTTTTCGTGTGGCTTTGAATAAGAGATTGACCCTTTGCAAAACAATTAGATCAATTAGATATTCATTAGAAGACATCAGTTAGGCCAGGTTCACATTTAACTTCATATTCACTTTCACCTACCCTTTGGTCTGCTGGACCGTTGGGGCACCGCACAAGATCTGCTAACCTTTTTTCTCCATTCTTCTCTGTCATTTGCCTTTGATACAATTTCATTCTGATAATATTGAGACCTGCCTTTTTACATGTCTGGGTAGACCGCTTCGGGGTCCAATTTCTAGTTTGTGTTTCCGCACATACTGTCTTTGTAACCTTGTTATATCCAATAATTTTAAACATATATGCACACTTTTCTTTTTACATATGTCACCATAAAATGGTGATAGTTTTTAATAGGACGTTAATGTTTGTGTTAATCTCGCAAAACTACATCACAGACAAAGCTGGTGACGTGGAAAGTCAATTTAGGTTTTCTTTGCGCCGTGTTTGCTTGTCTTTGGTTGAAATTTGCATTCTGGTTTTCAGAAGCCTACGGAAAACAAGATGACAATTCTGCTACTGCTCTCTTGCGCACACTCCAATGACTTCCTGTGAGAGAAAAAGTTGACTACACCACACTCTGTCATCAGTGCATCTACAATAAAGAAATACCCTTGTAACTTAGCAAACTGATCACTCCATATGTCCCCCAGAGAGCCCTACGCTCAATGGACTCAATGCTTTTAGTGGTGCCACGTTTCTCTCTCAAGAGATACGGTTTGCAGAGTTTATATTGCATGGACCAAAGGTTTGGAAATCACTCCTCATTTATCTCAGATAGTCAACCTGCTACACTGCATCCAAGAGGAACATTAAGACCTATCTGTTTAAAACTTAAGATTAGTTTCAGCTCTCGTGATTATGTCTGTAATGTTATCAGGAGTGGCTTGTTTACCAATGTATACTGCGACCCTTTCGCAGTTTTCAGCACTTGGTGCTACACCCTCGCCGCCGCTGACCACAAACTGTATCAGCAAAGGAGTTCCTTTGAATATATCTGTTGCGTGAAGGGAAGGGGGGGGGGGAAATAATGTATAGGTGACATCTTTCTGACCTCAGCTACTGCCCATGCATTCATCTCATCATCCATGAGATGACCCATAGGCCATATATAGCTGCTTCAGGCAAAAGAAAAAGAACAGAGGAAGGAAGGATTGGAAGACAACATACAAGAATGGATGGGCCTGACGCTGAAAGAGATTCAATCTAATGCGAAAAAAGGGAGAATAGCGACCAACGGATCTTGTGTGGTACTGAGATAATACTATGCCACCATGTTTGGGGAATGTCGATTGCTACGCACTATGCAAACATAAAATGATTTAGAAAAGGTTAGCAAGCATTGCGTTGAGTAATCGACCCACAGTTTAATTCAAAAAATAAATTTGAGACCTGCTCTCTCCCCCCCCCTCTTTTTTTTCCAACAACCTTTTTTTTTTTTTTTTAAATCTGGATGTGACCTAATCAAAACAAAAGATAAAATGTCACGTTTAGTAGTCTCCCTTTATGACTTGGTCACTAATGTTTTCCTGATAGTGCGCAACTGACACGGTGGATTATCCTTCCTGTTTTTTTTTGTTTTTTTTTTATTATCAGCTTGACACGCATACATGTTTCCAAGTTTTCCGAACGGGATTATGGGAGTTGTTACTCAACAGCAGGGACAGACGACATGTCCCAGATGACCCTTGGGTGTCATCTTTTTTTTTTTTTGTCCTCATTTTTTTTTTTCCAAGTTACAAAACAAAACGTGAGTATCTTTCTTCCTGATTGGTCCCTCAAAAAAAGTCTATCTGAAAGGTTATCTTCTTGTTTTTTGGTATCAGCCCGTCGAGTGATGTAATGTACATGATTTTGATGAATCCCAAGTTCTGATTTTATTTTGAAGTGTCGGAGATAATAGTGCTTGTTATCATCGTGACTTATAACTAAAGAGGTTTTGTTTTTAACTGTGGTGTTGTAGGTCTTTACTTTGCAGCAAGATAAAAAAAAATATTCACCGTTGAGTTTCCAAAGTCACAATATTCAAGTACTAAGAGTACAATGGCGACATTTAACTACTAACTACTTAATCCTGTGTACTCCCAGGGGAGCATAGGGCCGCAACCACACCTCTCCACCGAACTCGGTTCTGAGCAGCTTTCTTCATCTGCTCCCATGTCATTCCAGTACCCTCAGCTTCACTGATGACTGACCTCTTCCAGGTTTGCTTGGGTCTGCCTACTTTCCTCTTTCCTTGTGGATTCCAGTCAAGAGCCTGCCTTGCAACATTGGTAGCTGGTTTCCGCAGGGTGTGTCCTATCCAGCTCCAATTTCGTTTGGTAATGTCTTGTGCTATGGGCTTTTGTCTAGTTTTGTTCCACAAATCGGTAGTGGTAATCTTTTCTGGCCACCTAATTCCTAATATCCGGCGTAGGCATCTGTTAACAAAAGTTTTGAGCTTTTCCGTATTTCTTTTAGTGACTCTCCTAGTTTCTGAACCGTAAAGGAGAACAGACTTAACGTTAGTATTATAGATTCTTATTTTGTTATGTAAAGATATTGCCTTGGAGCGCCAGATTGTTTGAAGAGTTGAGAAGGCAAACCTAGCTTTATTTATTACATTTAACTACTTGGTAGTAAACCATTACAAATCGTTTTGTTTATTTCAATAAGATTTTTTTCATTTTTTCATTTTAGGGGCCCTTGCATTTTAACTTTCGACATCATGACATAGCATAATGGCGTAACATTTTATGTAAAAACAAATTTCGGACACTTATTTGGGGGTCACCCTCAAGTTGAGGCCTGGGGGGAGTTTCTAATTTGCCCCCCCCCCATAGCTATACCACTGTATATGTCTACGATGACACAATAAAGCAATAGCTTTGAATCGCAAGATGAAAGTAAAGAAATTTATTCCTTGTGGCCATGCCAACATAACCTGGTCGTGTGGTGTGTGCACTCTGTGTCGAGTTGGAAGCTTTCCCACTGCCTCTCTTCGCCGTCAAAACAACAGTCTTTAGAGCAGATCAGGGCAACAGTCTTTAGAGCAGATCAAGGCAACAGTCTTTAAAGCAGATCAAGGCAACAGTCTTTAGAGCAGCTCAACGCAACAGTCTTTAGAGCAGATCAAGGCAACAGTCTTTAGAGCAGATCAAGGCAACAGTCTTTAGAGCAGATGAAGGCAGTAGATTTTTGACAAGGTCAAGGCAACAGTCTTTAGAGCAGATCAAGGCAACAGTCTTTAGAGCAGGTCAAGGCAAGTCTTTAGAGCAGATCAAGGCAACAGTCTTTAGAGCAGGTCAAGGCAAGTCTTTAGAGCAGATCAAGGCAGTAGATTTTAGACAAGGTCAAGGCAACTGCCTAGATAGCAGCTCAAAGCAACAGTCTTTAGAGCAGGTCAAGGCAGTTGACTTTAGAGAAGATCAAGGCAACAGTCTTTAGAGCAGATCAAAGTAAAAGCCTTTAGAGCAGATCAAGGCAGTTGACTTTAAAGTAGATCAAGGCAACAGTATTTAGAGCAGATCAAGGCAACTTTCTTTAGAGCAGGTCCAGGCAATAGAGCAGGTTTATGCAATAGTCTTGAGAGAAATTTAAGGCGATATCTTTAGAGAAAATCAAGGATTGTGTTTTGTATTATATTTTGTTGCATGTTCCTTCAAAATGAAGAATTTTACATTCTATACCAAATCTCCCACCGGACGAGAAGCGCGACGTACAGGGTTCGAACCCGTATAATCGAGCCGATGGTCCAACTGTGTGTGCATAAAGGGCGTGAAAATAAAGTTCTGCATAGCACAACGCTCTCCAAGGCAAGCGTACTGACGACTGACGTCTGTTAATTCGAAACGAAAGAGAGGCTGGGGAACGCAGGACGTGACAAAGGATGACGGGAACTTTTTTGAAACATTAAATGTAGGACAAACAGGCAAGGATTGTTTGACTGATGAATAAATTATTATAAAACAAAATCCATCTCACTTGAAATATGCATCATTTATCACAGGTAAAAGTTGTCTTTCTTTCCCTAGACAACTCTATGATCAAAGGGAAATGGCTGGTAATACATCATTCATAAAGTATTTTAATGATCACAAACAAAGAATAAATAATAAAAACTATTTGTGTAAAAAAAATAATGATAAATTTGTAGCTGTCAGAGGCAATAATTTTCATGTCAAATATTTGCCAAGCGTTACATGGCTTCGGTCCGTTGCATTTCCATGATGATCACGTGATCCTAACGAGCGCTGTCGCGAGCCGCTTCCCGCGTTTTTTTTTTCTATTCTTTCTACAGTGTATTGATCACCCCCGACCTATACAAAAAAAATTGGTAGTCATTACGAAACCAGTTTTTGTGTATCATTGATCAAGATAGTTTTTGTTAGTACCAGCACGTACTGCCCTTGGCACTTTGTCTCTTTAACCAGGTTCTTTTGTGTTTCTCTGTGGATGTGTGTGTGTGCGTGTGTGTTTGTTGGTGGGTTGTTTTTTTTTTTTTTTTTTTTTTTTGGAGGGGGGAGGTATGGTCTCTGAAAAGAGTTTTGATGAAAACGACTCAAATTATTTTACCAGAGAGAAAGTGTTGTTTTTTTTTTTAATAGTTGAATCGCAGCCTGCTTTTTTTTTTTCAATGGTGGATTATGGGAAGCATTAGGCTTTTGGATGGGAAAATACAATTGGTATCAAGATTTGTTTCGTGTGTTTCTAAGGTTTTTTTACTTCTAGGCCGACTTTTTTTAAAATTTCATTTAAAAAAAAGTAAAATGTGCATGTTCTGTTTGGGTTTCTAAAATTAGACTTCACAATTTGGTCAGAGATTTACTGATTATCTGTGTCAATAACCACTTTCAATTTATGAACCATGGACACTATAGATAGCATACAGGCTTCCACGTGGCCACGAGGCTGTATTTTCATTAATTTCTATTTTTAGTAGTATCATGCAATGTTCTAATTTTAAATGATAGGCCTATGTCTATAAATTTCTGAGATGGTTGGCGCTAAGTTTTGTGACAAGTCTACTGTAATGTCACTAATAGAGATTTTTTTTTTCTCACTTGGGCTCTCGTGACATATCCTTAGACCAGGGGTGGGCAAATTACGGCACGCGGGCCACATGCGGCCCGCCGAAGTGTTTTATGCGGCCCGCCGACACCTACAGAAATCAGGTGTGCCCACAGTGTATACATATAAAAATGCAAATATTAAGAATAATATCTATATATAAATTATTAAAACTGTCTCCTTATAAAAAGTTATAAGTAAACGAAGATTGTTCTTATTGGCTATACATCAGTACACTCAATTCAAAACACAATCTATGAGTGTTGGGTAGGCTTTGAACAAGACGGCAAGTGTAACAACCGATGGAGTTTGATCTTTGACTGGGAAAAATATATTTTTTTTAAATAAAACTATCTCAACCATAATCTCTTAACAGGAAAGTTTGCACAAAGCATAAAATTTATTCATTAATTTTGTGTTTTCATAATCTACAATAAAACTCACAGGAACTAGGGTTGCTCACCACAGGTAGTTCTGATTTATGAACAAAGTAATTCAATGTAACTGCCATTGTAGCATGGGCAAGGCAAATGAAAATAATATAAAAACCCAAGAAAGAACTTGTTATGTTCCTTGAAGAGCATTGACTGTGACTATCTTACCAATATTTCTAATGAAGAGTGGAAGTTAGATTTCATGTTTTTTATTACTGCTATTGCAATTGGTTGTTTACATATGAAATGTAAATTCAAGTTAAATCGTTTGAAATTTTACATTTCTAAAGGCAAGCAAAAGGAAATAGTTTTGCCATTTTCTTATGCGAAAGGTGAAACTGTTTTAGTGAAATTATTTAAAGTACAACACTTATTAAGATTCCTTAATTTTGCAATTTACAAATGCAAATTGTAAGACAGCAAGAACCAGTTTTCAATATCATCAGCTCACCATTTATCACAGAAGCTGATTTAGCTCCAGGGGATGAAACTTTAAGCAAAGAGAAGTTTCAGTCAGTACTTCCACGGGAGTCTTGTCAGAAGCTGTATTTCCACACTTTACAAAACTTTGCTGCTGTTAACACGATTCGGCTACACACACATCTGTTCTTCTTCGTTCTCATTTTACATTCTTAGATCAGTAATCCTATTTCTGAGATAAACCGCGATATGGTTTCCAGATCATGCAGTTCTCCTAATAGTCTTTTGAGAGTTTTGTTCTGGTCTATTGATTTAGTATGCACCTTTGAAGGGCATGGTCAGTATTCCTTGGTGATGTTCCACAAGGGTGGGTTTCGCTCATCCCGACATTTCACTTCCGGAACATATATTGTCTCATTTAATTAGCAAGAATTATTTTGGGGAATCTGAACAAGTATAATCTCTGGTTAATGTTGACTGACTGTAACTTGACAGCAGTCACAGGGGTAACAACTAGTAAGATAGTTTCGAAGTTACGGAACAATAAGCACGATCGTAAAAAGTAAAAACTGCACATTTAGTGCAACTATATATTTGTAGGGATATTGTGATATAAAAAGTCTATAGCAATTTTAAAAAATTGAAAAATTGGTTTCAATTATTGCTAACTCTTGTTGTAAT
>JADKLZ010019686.1:19185691-19196278 GCA_021533235.1 Biomphalaria straminea
CATTAACAAGTAACAATAGAAGACATTAACAAGTAACAATAGAAGACATTAACAAGTAACAATAAAGGACACTAACAAGTAACAATAGAAGACACTTTGAAGTGTCAATAGTAGACAGCTAAATATCGAATTCGTATACTGTTCATGTTAGTTACATGTTAAATGGGTACAGGAACCCAGCATTCTATAGCATTACATATTCATCCTGTTACACTGGCATTTCGACAAATTTTATTTCTTAAGGACATTACAAGGATGCAAATGTCACGTGACATTTATATAGGCCACTTTATATGACTGCAAATGACACCTGACATTGTTCTTTCTATTTGACACTTAACATGGCAGCAAATGTATATAACTATAAATAGCCTACTGACCTGGATCTTCTGCAGACATTTCTCGTGTTCATAATTTGTCTTTCCGTTCATCCTGGCTATCGTCTCGACCACCTTGGCAGCTTCATCCACCTTTCCTTTCACAGTCAGCCACCTCATACTCTCTGGCAGGAAACTGGGCAAAGAAGAAGCACTAATTAGCAGACGATCGATGACAATAAACGTCCTAAAGAGTACTTTACTTTTTTTGCAAGGGTCTGTTTGTCTGTCTGGTAAAACATTTCAACATGTTTTTTTTTTCTCCTATTTCTAATTCTCGGATCAAGTAAAAACTTTGCACAATTATTTATCGAACCTGACAAGACAGGAATAAAACAAATGTGTGAATTAATTGCTAGTGATTAACTATTTTGTTTGATATCAAAATAAGGGGAGTAAATACTACTTATCAAAAGATGTAGATGTATATATGGATTTAATCCCCATATTACATTTTGATTCTTTTTTTTCTCCCACTTCCCATTCTCAAATCAAGTTTAAATTTTGCATACGTATTTGTAGTCGAAAACAATACAAGAATCAATACATAAATTAACCAGTTATTTAATCATTTAGTAATAATTAATTAATTTTGTTTTTTTGTATCAGAGAGCTAAAAATTGTAATTTTAGATTAATGGCAGTAATAAATGGTTCTTTCCTTTAGATAAGCTTTGTTTTTTTTTTTTTGCTTGTTTTTTTTTTACTTTAATGTTAAGTGGGCCTGTAAATTATATTCATAAACCAGTAGTCACTAATTGAAGAACCATAAAATTGTTGTAGGCCCTATGTGTCACCAAAAATATCATTTAGGTCTAATAGAATTTCTAGCATTAATTTCCTTTTCCCACCCTCGATGAAGCAAAAAGTCTGTGGAGCAGGTGAAATATGGTACATAGAGTTTGTTTCAAATTGACCAATCGATTAACTCTATCAAACAAATGTCAGATGAATATGGTCATTCAAATTTTAAATAATAAAATTCACACTCTTGGTCTATGATCTACTCAGATGTGAAATTTGACTGATTCTCATTGCAGTCAAATGTCTGAGCACTAACAAATATAGATTTTTTAAAAGGTAAAGGGCAATAACATCTTACAAATATGCTAGCAGAAATGGCGCGCAGAAGATGGCACAGGTGAAGTGCATCCAACGCCAGTCTGGCAAAGACCAAGCAGCCAATGGGAGGAGAGATGCTCCAATGGCGGCAAAAGGAAGTGACGCCGGTATGACGCGCCATCTAGGAGAGATAAATTCCAAGGCATACGGCACGTGCACCACAAGGTATCCTCCAATGCAGCATCCAATTAGAAATCTGAGGTGGAAAAAAAAAAGAAGAAAATATTTTAACAGATGATGTAACAGTATTTGGTGACAGACTACTTTATGTATAATGACTAGCCTAAGTGACATGTAGGGTGGACCAGCGCTGACATGGTTAATGGCTGGACTAATAGAGTTTTGGAGGCGCTGTGGTTGATCGGTAAACCACTTGACTTTTGAATCGGGGGTATCGAGTTCGAATCCTTGTGACAGTGGCGTAGCGTAGGGGGGGGGGGGGGGGGGGAGCTTTTCAAAATCCCCCCGGGCCCCCACTTAGGGGGGGCCCCCAAACGGATGTCCGAAATTTGTTTGTAAATTCATTAATTAATATATTTGATTGACAAATAGTGTCAAGTACCAGTACGTTTTAAAATATTTTTCCAAAAGAGAAAAGTTAAAGTTAGTTTTACATTTTAAAATGCAAATCTTTAATAGATTTGTTGCCGATTTATTTTACTTTCAAAAGAGATCAAACGTACTTGCAGCAAAAACTAAGAATATTAGCCTACTCTCTTTGTTGCCACGAACAGGGGCGTCCTTAGCAGTGCGCGGGGCCCCGTAAGGATAAACTATATATACCGTACCACATCACGCTAACCGGCTTATCCGTCTCTAAAGCTGTAACAATAACAAGACAGTATGTCCGCCTTAACGCTGTGGGCCTTCCTTATTTTTGTTACAAAACATAGAACATTGCGAAGCCATTGTTGCCTTAGTATTAGCCGCGCTAAGTCATAAATGTACTGTATTGTAATTGTTCTACATAAAGAAAATTCTTTCAACTTAAAAAAGTTTAAAAATTACTGCCATGACAATAGCCTATTGGGACAAAAACACAAAATGCAACCAATCCAAATATTTAATTTCGTATATTGACATCTACATCCAATCGGATTTTATTAGAAAAATGTGTGGTGATCAAGTTTGTGACAATAAAATCTCCTATCGCGGGGCCCCCCTAAAGCGCGGGGCCTGGGGCGGCTGCCCCACTTGTCATCCTCTAAAGCCGCTACTAGCCAGGACTAGGTCTAGCCTGCGGATACTTCTGTTAGGCATAAATCCAAAAGCAATATTTCTGAACTGTGATAATCAGCTTTTCATTCTGCTAAGATAGATCAAACAATTGTCACCTTTTTTGGAACTGTACATGAATTGTTCAACTTTTTTTTTTCCAAATTACCCCCCAGATATCCTTCCTTTTGAAGTTATTATCACATCCTTCCTTTTAAAGTTCTTAAGACTGATATCTACTAGAAACTTTAATAATTCAACCACTTCTGGTTGTCTTGATTGGCACAAAAGGTTCTCTAGAGGTTGGTCAATAACTCTCTGTTTCATTTGTTCTAACAGTTTATGGTTCGTTGCCTTCGTTGGTATCATAGTACCTAGAGATACCTTCATCGAAACTCTTGTTAAAAAAGCGTTGATTTCTTCTGTTTGTTTTCCCATTGTTTGTTTATGTTATGGTGTAAGATCTTGGTGAGTAATGTTTTTTTTATGACAACTGCTTTCTGCCATGTTTGTCCTAGACGAACTCTCACTTTCTCTCCGACAGGGTAATCTTTGGGTAGTCTTGCTTTTGCATCGTATTTCACTTTGCTTTTCATCTGTCGTTCGTTGAATCTCTGCAATTTGGGTAACCGATGGTTTCAATTGTTTGGGATCAGTTGGAATGATGTCCCTGAGTCTTCTACTCATCAGCAGTTGTGATTCTAGTCGGAGTATTTCTATACTCGAGCACAGTAATATATAGTTTCTTCCTATATGTTTAGTATCACATCCTTTCGGTTTCGCACAAAACATAAACAATAAATATATTGAAACCCATTCAAGCTTTCTGCAAAATGATGAGAAACGGGTGAAGCTGATCACCCAATCCAACGAAGAAGCAAAAGAAGGTAGTGAATACTATGGATTCCCTGTAATTAAACCAACCAGAAGAAAGAAAAGACTTTATAGGAAATTGAGTTCTAATGTAGGACTGTCAATAGAACTGCAATTCAAACGTGTTGCGACAGAAGTGCTGGACAGATTTCAAATGGGGATGAAGGACAGATTTCAAAGGCTGGAAAAATGGATACCTTTGGGTTTCTTCTTGAACCAAGACACCTGTTGGATGATGACACGCTTATGACAAACTGTGTTACTTTTTCCTGTTTGTATGATGAAATAAATGGCTAATCCCTTGTTCAATGATGTCATTGATGTACGAGCAGTTTTGATTAAAAAAAACAGTAATACGATCCACAATAGACATATTGCGCATGCCAGAAAATCGCCTCCCCAAGCGACTTCTGTAGGGAGAGTTATGTACAGGAAAGCGCTTCCAAAGCGGCCAATACAAGCGCTACAAAGACACCCTCAAGGAATGCGGTATCGATATTCATGGCTGGGAAGCACTAGCTCTAGATCGCTCTTCATGGCGAGAAGCTGTGAGCCTCGGAGTCTCAAGTTTTGAAGCAAGTAGAGTGGCCAGTGCGATAGAGCGCCGAAACAACAGAAAGCAGAGAGAAAAAGCAGGCCTATCTGCAACTGAGAAAACTCACCCATGCCAAAACATGCGGCCGACTTTTCAAAGTGAGGATTGGACTTTACAGATATCTTCGAGTCCATAGGAAATGAGAAATGTGCTCATCTTCGTACACGAAGGAGGAGCTATATATTGCGGAAACGGGCTTCATATGGTAATAACGTGTGCTCAAACCTTGTAACCTCATCCGAATACCACTAACTCAGGCCACTTCCATTGCGTCATTCTCAAAGCTCAATTTCATCAAAAACTATCCCAGAAGCACAATGACGCAAGAAAGACTTATCATGGCTTTAATGTCAGTGAAGTCATAAATAGGCCTACTATAAAGTATAGATGTAGATGATGTTATAGATGTCTTTGCTGCATAGAATGCACGAAGTGAAGCGATATGAATTGAGATTTGTCACTAGTGCATTATTTAGCTAATAAACAACGGCATTAATTATTAAAAGAGTCTTAATAATTTTTTTTGTTAAGTTTACTGATATACTGAACCAATTAGATCTTGGGCTTATATATTTATATATTTTTTGCGTACATTATGTCATTATGTCATATGTCGAATGTGAAAATGCAAGGGGCCCCCAAAGAGGTTGATCCCCCCCGGGCCCCCGAACCCCTAGCTACGCCCCTGCCTTGTGACGACTGGAATTTTAAATTTTCGGGGTCTTTGGGCGCCTCTGAGTCCACCCAGCTCTAACGGGCACCTGACATTAATCGGGGAGATGTAAAGGCGGTTGGTCTTTGTGCTGGCCACATGACACTCTCGTTAACCGCGAACCACAGAAAGAGATGACCTTTACATCATCTGCCCCATAGATCTCAAGGTCTGAATAGGGAACTTTCCTTTTTTTTAATAGACTTGTTGATTAGTTACTTTTAAGAAGACCTACAATCCGAGAATGTCATTATTACCTAGGAGAAGGAAAATTCTGAATTCCAACTTCTGAGTTGCAGTGTGGTGATAGGTAAGCGAAATAAATAGGACATTATGATGTTGGCCTATAATGATGTACAATTATACCGTACATCGTATCGAAGGTTCTACGTAATTAAGATTTGAACATCTCATGACTCAACTTGTCAAGGTGTTACCTTAAGCAAAGTAGAGAGAGGGGGTCATTTATAGGTCATCAAGGACGATAACAAGCAGCTGCGATGTACTTTTCATTTATCTAATGTAAGACATTTAATCTATTTAAAGAGATGACAAGACTGGTGTCAGAAAATAAAATGTTTGGTGACTCAGTGAAGATGCTATCAGTCTTCTACTTTATAGTTTGCATACTCTTTGTTTTTTTTTTTTTTTTGGTTTTTTTTTTTTGGCATTTAAATGTTAAATAATTTGTCATACATAGGATGGCTGCTTGGTCGGGCATCTTATACGATTATAGAGTTATTTTTCATACCCTGTCGGCTGCCATCCCTCGTCGTTTTGCGGGAGGCTTGGACTAGGAAGTAGATTATCTTCAACTCTGACGAAGCATCCAAAACATGTACATTTAACAAAAAAATATATATATTGCGGGTACTTTTATTTTTAGGACAACTATAGCAAGTCACTTTAATATTTAGTGACCCAATCAGAAGCATCATCATTGCAATCATTTAAGAGAGAACGTAAAAGGCTCAAATCCCATTTTGCAAAAGTCAACAGAAAGCAAGCTCTTGTGCAAGGTTACACACTGGTCCCCATACAGGTCAAGAGCGTGTGGCTTACCACAGTGGTTCTCTAACTGTGGCACGCGGACTCTAAGCGGTCCACGAGACGACCAAAGGGGGTCCAAAAAGACATTTAAAAAATTATGATTAAAATAATTTCATTACTTGAAACCAGATATTTGGATCAGTGAAATTGAATAACCAACAGTAGCATTATGAGTTATCAAAAACAAACGAAACGGACTCGATATTTGTGCGGGTGTAAAATTCACGGTTGCTACTCACAAACATTGAGCGTGACAAAAAAAAACACTATTAAAATATCATCTACATCATTCAAATCATTTTTTTTTATTATTCTAAACAAAAGTTTTAATTTCAATAAATACAAATTTAACAATGTGTTGATGTTTTTTAGCGGCCCCCGAAAGGGGAAAAGACGCTATTAGTTTTGTGTGGCCTGTCTGTCCGTCTGTCTGTCTGTCTGTCTGTCTGTCTGTCTGTCTGTCTGTCTGTCTGTCTGTCCGTCTGTCTGTCTGTCCGTCCGTCCCGTTTAGTGCTCAGAAAGTAGAAGAGATAATGAAAATCTGACATCACGATAATATAGATCATTCAAAGTTCTGATGCAACGGCTACTTTTTTTTTTTCTAAAAGCTCAAAATCTAATTTTTAAAAATATTTTATGCAAGCAGTATTTAAAGAGAAAAAACCTAATTAGTATGCAATATAAATGAAACCTAATTTAAGACAATTAAAAATCTAATATATAGCAACATATTTCACGTTTAATTTGTTCAAAACTTACAACTTTTAGCAACGACAAAGAGAGTTTGCAGAGGCGGCCCCTGTTGAGAGATCAAAGCACGGAAGATGTATATTTCTGTCGTTTATCTTTGATATAATTTTGTTTAAAATGAACTTTTAGCAGCGACAAAGAGAGTTTGTGTGATACACAAACTCAGAGGCGGCCCCCGTTGAGAGATCAAAGCACGAAAGATGTATATTTCTGTCGTTTATCTTTGATATACTTTTTTTAAATGAACTTTTAGCAGCGACAAAGAGAGTTTGTGTGATACACAAGCTCAGAGGCGGCCCCCGTTGAGAGATCAAAGCACGGAAGATGTATATTTCTGTCGTTTTTCTTTGATATAATTTTTTTTAATGAACTTTTAGCAGCGACAAAGAGAGTTTGTTTGATCCACAAACTCAGAGGCTTCCCCGTTGAGAGATCAAAGCGGATCTGATAGGGATCCGACTCCTTCGGGGGCCGCCTCTGAGTTTGTGTATCACACAAACTCTCTTTGTAATCTTGTTGTTTTTGTTGTTGTTGTTGTTGTTTTTTTCTCATGTGTCATTTATTTGGCATGTATCTATATAACTTTTACAATTAGGGGTCCGTGGGCAAGTTTAAATTGATAAAATCAAATTTGAGATCCTCTGGCTTACCAGAACTGATACATATTAAGTCGCATATAAATATCAAATTGTCATTAGGAATATGTAATGTATCTCGTACTCTTACGATGAGTATTATGAGTGTGCGGGTCGATGCCACAAGATAGCAAACTTAAAGCCAGCTCCAGGAGTACACAGCACACCCAGGCATGTTGATTAAAGCTCAATTAATATTAATGCTTCTCAAGTAATTCAATCTTTTCATCCGTTATACAAAATTATGCAATGATTAAAGGACAATATAAATGAAACCAAAATTTAAACAAAAAAAATAGTTCAGACCTTGTTAACTTGATTTTATTTTCAATGAAGACATCTTATAAACATAGAGAGATGAAATAGACGTAGGCTTGTTAGTTTATTTAGGGCACTTTCAGACGTTGTGGTCTATGGGGAAGGATGAGGTTGAGCTCATCTGTTTCTATAACCAACGGTTAACGAGGATGTTATGTGGCCAGCAGATCCACCAACGTAGTTCCCCAACTCATTAAAGGTATGTGGACTCAGCGGTGTATTAATCGGGAATCGAACTCGAGACGCCATGGTTTAAAATCCAAGTGCTTGAACACTTAGCCATCTTGGAAATAAAATCTGACGAAATCCATTCATTTCTTCAACAGACTTTTTACCTGCACATCTTTATCAGTAATTACCAAAATATAATCTTATCTTACATGATACAGACGTTACGTCAAAAAAAAGAAGATGATTACGTCTTACGCGTCATGCATTTAGTCATGCATATTAACCAATGACCTAAATTCTGCCAAGTTACTGGTTTTCCTGGCTAGCTGGGGCAACCCATTCTATGCAAATATTCCTGATGATAGGGAAGAAGGAGCAATTGTACAAATTTGTCCAAGCATATGGAATGAGGAATGTGTCTTTATCTTCGTGTCTTTCTGAGTATTTTATTTAATTTTGTTTTTGTATTTGGAGATTATGGTTCAGTGTTTCATGTATAATTTATTCTTTACTTTTCAGTCTTCTATCCTGAAGGCTTTTTAAATTTAGTGATTTTACTAAAGGTGTTACTCTAGTCAAATGTGAATAATCGTTAGTTATGAATCTCACTGCTCTATTTTGTGTCTGTTCTAGTTTTTTAATGTTTTCTTGAGTTGAGGGGTCCCAAACAGAAGATGCATATTCTAGTATTGGCCTGACCAAGTTTAAATAGCATTTTAGTTTTATGTTCTTATTTGATTTATAGATATAGATTTATAAATAAATACACCCTGACATACAGAATCATACACACAACCACCTGCTCATATATATACACACACACACACATCGAGCAACACGAACATGATATCAATGTTTTCTAAAATATACCAACCTGAAGACAGCGAAAAGTATCCACGAGTTGGAGAAGCCAGCGCCCACATTCAGCAAGGCATGAATCAAGATGGAGGCAAAGTGAACCTTCTTACGTCCGAAGAGCTCGGACAAATATCCACTGATCAAAGACCCAATCATGACTCCGCCCATTTGTAGCGAGGACAGACCCGAGACGATCCAATTCTTATCACAGACTAGATCCCACTGGGATAAATGTGTAAATACGTGTTTCAATTAGTTGTACAAATATGACTGAAAGGATAAAGCACTTTTATTATCCTTAGCACTCTGGGCATGCCAAAAGCATGCAAGTTGCGCTATACAACAATAATAAAAATAATAAAGCTTGTCTTCGAGTCCGAAGAATTATGAGGAATGCAGTCTTTCCCATGGCTACACGGCCCCAGCTGCGACATACATATTTTGTCACATCTAACGCAGGCTTTATAAAAGCAAATTGAAAATGGCTAAGTTATGGTAGAAAGTGTACGCTTAATACTTTATATAGGTAAGTTGGGAGGGCTGACCAGATGACCGGAAAGATGTAGAGTCTAATTGAGGATTTTCGTAATAATTTAAGATTCTGGACAATGTCATGGACATCTCAATTAAAAGAAAACTGTGCCCAGCTAAATAAAAGTTAGTTAATGCAACACGAGCAGACATAAAGAGATATTCGATTTTACATTGCATAACAAGTCTTACAAGTGTATTACTTCTCCTAGCCAGCATTAAGTCTTAAAGTTGGTCTCAAATTAAGAGTCTTTGTTCAAAATAATTTTCTGCTGATTTATAACATGGGATTGAGACCGGTAGATCAAATAATCAGCGTCTTTCGGGTTATTTATCATCATCAAACTTTATTAGAGTATTAAAAAGCACTTGAGGCTCCAACATTCTCTGCAAAAGCCCTGAGGGCTATTAAATAATTCTATTAACCTCTATCACTGTTAGACGGATGATTGATTTCTAAAAGGCACATACAAAATTCTGTAAGAGAAAGAAATTCTATAGCAAGTACAAAGGTTAATGCCCTTTCATACGTCATTTTAGGACTTACAATTTGATTCTACTACTAATATAACTGCAACTAAAGTTATAAACTACATAAAATGAAATTAAAAACTAAATAACATGAAATTAAAAGCTACTTAACATGAAATATAATCTGCACAACATGAAATTAAAAACTAAATAGCATGAAATGACTAGGTTTTGTATATTTTTTTTTATTCTTAGTTAATTTGTGCTTTTAAACATAAATGACTCATATAGAGTGCATAAAACGTATTTTTTATACTAACGTTTACCTCAGTCACTGCTGTAGACGCCCCGTCGGGATCCAGATAGATCCTGTGGCTGCAGACTGTAGCATTTAAATCGCATTGCTGGTAAGATGAGGAGTAGTCGATGCTGGAGGCGTTGTCCGGAGAAAACGTCACGCATTTTCCGTCCACCACCACGTCGTCTGGCACGCAACACCACGGAGGGACGTAGGAGGCAAAAGACATCATGGTCATCGACCACTGAAGGGGCATTTTGGGCATGGTCAGCGCCACGAGGGTGAGGATCTGAAACAGACCCTCGTTGCCCACCTCTTTGAGGATGTCCGAGAGATTCATGGTCTTGGCTGGGTCATGGATCTAGAGCGACAGGATCTAGGGCAACTGGACAGGATCTAGGGCAACTGGACAGGATCTAAGTCAACTGGACAGGATCTAAGTCAACTGGACAGGATCTAGGGCAACTGGACAGGATCTAGGGCAACTGGACAGGATCGATGGCAACGGGACAGGATTTAGGGCAACTTGACAGGATCAATGGCAACTGGACAGGATTTAGGGCAACTTGACAGGATCTAGGGCAACTGGATAGGATCTAGAGCGACAGGACA
>JADKLZ010019686.1:19251731-19272873 GCA_021533235.1 Biomphalaria straminea
TGGACAAATGACACTGACTAATGGACACATCACACTAATGGACAAATAACACTGACTAATTAAAATTGTAGGATAGAAATGTAGATTGCTAATTTGACAAAGATTTATCATTTGTTGTGTTCTCTTGTACTACACATTTGTGACTAGGATGTGGAGAAACAATATCAAGCAGACGTGACATTGTCACAGCAAGAAGCCAGGTCAACATTTCTTCAATACCTTTCACAGCTTAATACTTATGGTTCTGTGTTCTTTGAGGTCAAGGTCAGTAGTTTGGACAATATATTTTTGTGTGTTTCTTTATCCTTAGATTGACTTTGTGTTCTCCTTCATCGTGGTACTAATTAGCATGTTTGCTGATATGCTGATACCTTTTGTGGTGAAAAAAAAAATTGCTGTATCCATGCGCTTTTATATATTCATAGCTTTAGTGATGTAGAAATCTAGTACGGATTTACAAATGCAGCACAGATAGATATTATAGCACTGCATTACTGGATGGATCTTTTGTCATACTGTATGAAAGATATGAACATTTTTGTATAATATTGCTTAAACATATTAATTCGTTGTTGTTTTTTTTTGTTTTTGATAATTAAAGATACTATTTTCTTTGAATTGGGGGTGGGGATTTATGTAAAATGGTTTCAGATGTAATGAAATAGATTCTTGATTCTCATTTTGTTTCCTTAGCAACGTGTTGTTGATTACCTTCCTAAAGTGTGCCTCATAGCTATCAATTACTCTGGTGTTCATATAATAGAAACAGAAAACAAGGTAAGATTTCCTTCATTCAAACTGTTCTAGTTCTTTGTACATTTTTTCTATGAGAGCATCTCAAGAGAAAATAAAATTAGCTTAAGCAATATTCCAGTAGCTGCAAAGGAAAGCATCATTTGTTTTCTTCAACAAGGTGAGAAATAGTTCTTAAACTTTATGCAATCTAACAAGAAAATTTAAAAGCTTCTGTTACAAAATTACAAAAATATGTATACCACAACTTCCAGTCAGTACTTAAACTCCTAATGAAAAAAAAAGCCTTATTAAGACAAAATAAATGTATACCATGATACTAAAATTGAGAACATTGCTAAGAAAGCTATAAAAGTTCTAAACATAAAAAATCATCTCTTCTTCATGACTTTACCATTTATTTAGATATATATATATCAACACAGTAGAGATATAAGACACTGATCACAAAGAAAAAAAAGAACAAAAACTCTTTTAATCCTATGACAATTAAACAAATTGTAATCTACTGTTGTTAATTTCGCTTGTAATGTTTTAAAATGAGTACATACAAAATGGAATTACAATTCTGATTTTTAGAGGCTAAACTACCACTTTTTAAGAGTTAAGAGAAACTGATGTATCAACATATATTTTATGTGCTATAGTACAAATTGTTTGCTATAATAATGTATTGCTTTTATTTTTGGAATGCACACGTGTAAAACCTAATTCCTCCTAGATAATAAATATTATTATTAGTGGTAAATTTATATATATACAATATTGCTCTGAGCAGATTGTTGTCAAGAGTTATAACTACGATCAGATTCCCAACTGGGCTTATGATGAGGTTTCTTTCACTTTAATTGTCGTTGAGGGCAGCAGTACAAACAAGATTTTGTTGGAAACTAAAGTGGTAAGATGTTTGATTATATTAAGAAAATTAACAACTTAGTGTCTTATGTTTTACAAGAAAAACAGTTAATTCTTTCAAAATTATTTATAAAAAACATTTTTTTGACATCCTGATGAAATAATGGAAGCTCCATGAATTATTATGAGTTAGAAAATTAGGTTGAAATTTCACTTTCTGACTTTGGGATCTATGGATGCAGAGGATGAAAACCTCATCTGTTTTTATATCTGATGATAACATAATCTAATGACCAACATACTTCACTCATTGGAGTCTGATGGACTCGGGGGCATCTAGAAATTCTCAGTAAAAAAATCTAAAGTCTTAACTGGGATTTGGAAATCAAGCCCTCTACTGCTCAGCCACCATGCCACAATGTTATCAGTTGCTGTGCAGTTAGGCCCCACTATCTTGGATGAAAGAGTTGGTACTCTGGTCAGGACAGTACTTTGTTGAAAAGTTCAAATGATCAGCTTACCGCTTTTTGCGGTCAAATATGAAATCACTTTGTCTGAGATCACTGAGAAATTTTAACAACAAATTTTATTTTATAAACCAGTCATCTCTTAAAAAAACATTAGGTAATTATGTTGTACCCATTCACATGTGCTTATCTTGATGGGCATGTTAATTATGCTAAGTCATGGTTTTCCTGGCTAATTTAGGCAAGCTGTGACATTTCCTAATGGGAAGGAGTACTTGCATGAGTTTGTCCTAAAATGTAGGGAAAAAAAGTACTTTTTATCTTTGTGTCTTTTTGATGGTTACTGTCCTTTTATTCGAATAGGGTTTGTTGCTGCTATTTCGTTTCGTATCGTTTTTCAAAACTATTGGGCCGGAAGTGGCTTTTTTCCCTATATAACTTTGCATTTTTCAGTTCTCTTTATAAATTAAACTGACATTATTATGATATAATAATAAGTGTGCCTGATAGAGAAAAAAATTATGCACAAAAATACGGGTGATTGAGATCAAACCAGATAGAGGCTATAAAAAGAAAAAGAGTTAAAAATAGCGCGGGAAAGTGCACATTTACAGTACTTTATTTGATGAGTATTTTACCCAAGATCTGTGTTGTTTTTTTAGTACTAGCTTATTTCAAGTACCCGGCATTTTTCGATAAACAATTTCATGAATAGAAAAAAAATTTTTTTTAATGATTTTAAACTTTAAATGATTTTATTCCTTGTAACTTCTTGTGTGAGTAAAGAGGCCAATCCTTTGTTTTTTCACCATTATTTCTACTTGGCATCTGCAATCGAGGACTTTCTTTTAAAGGTTACTTTTCTTGTGGATCTATCCAGTGCCACTTTTTCCCAGCTGTTAGTGTCGACTTTGAAGAGCTTTATGTCGCGTTTGCATACACCAGTGTACCTTAGAAGTGGAAGACAAGCGGATCTCCTGCCTCCTGTTAAATCACCATAGGAATGTCTGTCACGGTCATGAGATCTTTATTCAAAAGAAGCATCTTCCAAGATCACTTGCACTGTAGCATATGATACCTTTTACTCAAGCTACCTTCAAAGATCTTCTTTGACCGTGACAACCCCTCATCATCATCATTTCTTTGGGTTCCTCATAGAACATATGACCTCAACAAAAACACGTCACTCTCCACAGTCTATTGCTAGTTGTTTTGTTTTTTTATGGCTTCCCAGCTCTTTTCGATCTTCTCGTCTTTCTCTAGTATACTGCGTCGCCTGGATTCTGATTAAATCTACATCTACGTAATAAAAAAACACACCTGGAAGAAGTATTTCATTAATATTTTTTAATGGCTAAAACGTGACTACTCAGAATTCAGAGGCACATCCCTGTGGGCGCCCATAATTGCCTCTTCCATAAAACTTTGTATTTAAAAAATAAATATATCCAATGCTTGAGATCCTCCTTGTATACTTAGGCCCTATATAAATCGATCCGGTACCAATGTATTAAGTAGCAATAACCCCGCAAAAAATGTAATGAAAGAAGATTGAGTTATACATATATTTTTGTGATGGTACGCACCGGTACTTGTACCGGCACCTTTTTTCAATGTCTGGAAAAATTATTACTTTTATAGTATTTCAACGTTAATTGTTAATTTATTAGTAGTTGAAAGTTAGCAATCTATCATGAGTACCGGCACCTATTTTTTTTTAGTACGAAAAAAAAAAGGATTTTATATATGAATACAGTTTACTTTCAGCCGACATTCTCTCTGTGGCATTTTACGTCTCGTGAGACAATGTTTTCCCTTTGCGACTTCTTGTGTGGCTAAAGAGGCCAATCCTTGATACACAGCTGCGGTTGCAGGTTGCCGAACTTCTGGCAAGCAGCAGATAGTTTGTAAACCAGGGTCTGGAGCTGAATATCAGAGTCAGCTACAATCTGCATCATCAGCATACAAGAGTTCCCTAATAAGTATCCTCCTAACCTTGGTTTTTGCCCGCCGACATTATTAACCGTATTACTAACAACATCTGTATGTGAAAGTCTCAATCATCTCGAGTCTTAGACAGTCATTATTTTAGACTAGATTTAAGTTAAGTCTAGACCTAGATCTAGTAGGCCTATTACTATAAAAAAAACTGTCATTAGAAATCATTAGCATTTTTTTATTAGGTCTAGGCATTGAAAAGTAAATTTATTATAAACTATAATAGATCTAAGTCTAAGTACTAACTTATTAAATAAGAAGAAATATTATAATGAATATTGTATAGATCTAGATTAACTTATTTATAGATAGATCTATAGATCTAGTTAAGTACATAGATTATGGTAAATGTATTACGGTAGCCTAAATTATTAGATCTATGTCCTATGTCTATATATAATAATCTAATAATTAATCAACTTTAGTCTTTATTAATATCTATACTTTATTCTAATAAAAAATGACTATAGGAATAGCATAAGATAGAATCTATACTATTTCTAGATCTATTCAAGTTTTATAGGGCCTATATGAATCTAGACTGGAATTAGATCATAGATCTAAATATAGGACTTTACTAACAGAGAAATGATATGTACAATTGCACAAGAAAAGAAACTGGGTTTTTCTAAACTCTAATACTTGGTATGCAATAGTAAAACAGTAACCACTAAATAAATCGAAACTCGAAATCAAAAACGTAAATTTATTGTAGTATATATTATAGAGTATTTAAACGTTTGTAAACACTTTGGCACGATCTTTTGTTTTTTATTTATAGTTCAGTAATGGCAATACCTAGAAAAAAAAAGAAAGTATCCAGAAAATCTTCAAATTTTAATCTTTATTTATAGGTCTATTTTTAGTCTCTGCATTACATTTTTCATATTGAAATTCATGAAAACTTACAGTAGGGTCGGCAACATTTGGAAACACCATTTTCCCGAGGTGCAACAAATGTATACACTGAGAAAAAATTGTAAACACGTTAATTAAAATGCTTTGAAAAATAGTTTTCATTTAAGATTCTTATCTATAGTTATTTTTAACATTTAATCCATCATCTATTCTTTCTTTTTATTTAGTTTGGAGTATAATTATGGTTGCCTAGACTTGTAGTATTTTAGGTGATATCATGATTAATGCCCCCCCCCTTTTTTATATAAAATACATGTTCTTTTTTTTTTCTTTATGCAGTTGTTTAATATTTAGATTCTGTTTTAAATATTTTTGTATTTTTATTAATTTGATTTCAAAGAAATAAAACAATAGCAACACAATTTTTTAAAAACATATTTACATTTATATATTGAAATACACAGCCAATATATATTTACAATTGATCTTTACAATTTTACAAAACACAATAACAATGCAATGTTTTTTTAAAACATATTCACATTTATATTTTCAAATATACAGCCAATATTTACAATTGATCTTAACAATTTTACAAAAAATGTCTACATATTTATATACACATTTAGCCTTTAAGTATTTATTTAGCTGCAACTTAAGGAAATGTTTGTTTTTTTAAACATATTTACATTTAGATATTTGCATATATAAATTTGTATACACATACTACATTCACTAAAACAGACATACACCAGATGTTAACTCATTTTATACAATTAAAGTTTGCATATTTACATAAACTTTAAACCCAAAGTCAAGATCATTGATCTGAGCAACATGATTAACACACAAAAGAAAGATCTTCAAGTTCTTCACTTGTCAAATTTTTTGGCATGAAGCCACCAATCACATATTTCACAGGATCTAAATATTTCCACCTTTTTGCCACTGAGCAATGATCTTTTGTAGTTTGATTTGTTAGTTGTGTTGCACCACCAACACCAGCAGATAGCTCTTTTTCCATCTCCCTTCTTAATAATGGAGTCTCATCACTGTCTTCATCTATGTCTTTTGAAGTACTGGTACTCAGTTTGTTAATTTTCTTAGCTTCTAGTTTCTTCCTTTCTTTAACTTTCTTGTGCATTTTTTTTTCTACTTTTTCTTGTCCTTCACAACTTTGTTAGTTGTGTTTTCCTTTTTGTTTTCTTTTAAACTCATCCTTTTGTAGTTTAGTGACAATCATCTTCCTATTAGTTTCTTCTATTTTCTTTTTCAATGCCTGTTGAAATTTTCCCGCCATATTTTCCTTTCTTTTCTGAAGCCATATAGACACTAATAGATGATCAAGTATTGGATACTGGTAGGCCCTATCTAGACTGTCACAGAGAAAAAAAAAGTATTATAAACAAATCAAATCAATAAAGTAATTAGATCTAACTTAGTCATAGTTAGCTCTACTCTTATAATTATAAGATACTACTGTTTCCATTTTCTTCTCTATGAGATTTGTCAATAATTGTAAACACCCCCCTTTTATTTCTAATTCTGTTCAGTGAATAATCTGGGCTGTTTAGTGCGTGTTTTTCAACCATTTTTCAACCCTAAAACACAAGTCTGCTATAGCTAATACGTCAGGATGCTTAAAAATAGCAATCTCCCCTGACCTGGTTTCATTTTCCCTACGTAGCAGAAAGAAAAAAAGTTCACGTACCTATGGTCTTTGACCTCATGTAACTTTGATCGTCTGGATAGCAGCAAATAGCAGACGTGCAGGAAGTAAGCAGAAATGGTGCCTACGCATTACCAATGTAGTAGTTTTCCCTTTCCTTTTACAATAAAAGCGCCGTGATTAAAAAAGTACGATGGGTGTTTACAAATCGTGCGCGTGTACAAACGTTTAAATACTCTATAGGTCTGTGGTTGAATTTTATATAGAAGATATATAGAAGAAATGACTTTTGTAATTTCCTTTACAGAAAAATTGGGCTATTCGCGTCTGACACATATATGTTCAGCAACAAACCCTATTGTGTTGAATTATTTTCACTGACTCTAATATATATAATTGTTTCTTCACACTAAGGGACATAACATGGATGATCTTCTGATGTCATATGTTGGATGGATTATGAACTATCAAATGCGCAAAAAGCATGGCTACTTAGGGGATCAAGCAGGGGAGAGCATCTGCTGAGTTAGTGCCCCTGAATCCATAAAAAAGGGACATAAGTTTTTAAACTTTAAAAATAAAACAGTAAATATATATTATGATATTAACTTTTAGTAATATTTTTATTGTAGGGACTTTTGTGCTGCATTTAATCTTGTATTGTTAAAATAATTCAATTTTAACTTTATTACAAGCAGTAAGTGCTGTAAAGTATTTGTTCACTTAACCCTTTCCGGTCGAATGTCCCACTGGGTGGGACATTTCTTTTTTCCCGTTCTGGTCGAATGGCCCACCCAGTGGGCCATAATATATAGGACCGAATTAAAGCCGAATCTTAACTTTTTCTGTCACTTCCTGATTCCAAATTTTTAAATTACTATTATATACAGTAGAAAGCAAATGATAAACGTAAAATTTAGACAACAAACATCCACAAAAATTAAATAAAATGGATCGAAGAAGATCGTTTTTCACAGCACTGAAAACAGAGAAAATGATTTTATCATCAAGTGAAGATGATGATTTAGATCTAGATTTAGATGGTTATAATTATTATTTACCAAATGAAATGAATATCTAATCAATCTAGATCCATCTAGTGATTCAATTGATAATCTAAATCTAGATCTAGTAACTGAAAATGATGTAGAAAGTGAGATTGAAATGGATGACACTTGGTCTTGGGATGGACTAGTTGTAATTGAAACTGTCCAACACACAGTGCCACAGTACTAATGAAAATAATACAACAATGAACAAAATACCATTTAATATTGCAAATACAGGAATAAAATTAAGTGGCTCTAACAATACATTACTGTCATTGGACTCATTGGTATTTTCTCCTTGTATTTTACCAATGACTTACTACAACGAAATGTTCAAGAAACAGATATGCCACTACAAGAATTCAAGCAATAGGAAACCTACTAAAACAATCTATTTGGCAAATTTGGTGTGATGAAACCATTGCTGAACTAAAGGCATATTTAGGGGTCATTCTAAAAATGACTATGCAAAACCGTGGCAACATAAAAGATTTTTTCAGTCAAGATTGGATTGACTACATGCCTTTTTACACCGACGTCTTTAGTCGGATACCGTATGTTTCTAGAAATTCACTGAATGCTTCATGTACAACCACCTGGTATTCAGGCTGAAGATAAGACAAAGGGAAGCAAATTGAAAAATATGGTAAACTACATAAAGATAAAGTGCCAGGAACCATTTATTCCTGTCCAAAAAATAGTTGTTGAAGATCAACGCCATTTTCGCTCTCTTCATCGTCGAGCAGGCTGTCATCATTGGACCACAACCAGTGACTAGGCAAGAGACAGCATTTCATAGCTTCTGTCTTTGAAAACAAAAAGACAAAGGACTGCAGTGTTTGCAGCAACAGAAAAGTACCTGGAGGCAGGTGTAAGACAGATTACTTCTGTGAAACTTGCTTACACCAACCTGGATCACACCCTTGAGAGTGCTTCAAAAGTATCAAACAGACAAATATTTTCAGAAATGAACACTTATTTATCATGATTTAATCTATTTTTCATAGATATAAGTAAAATAAATCACAGAAAATCAATTGGATTTATATTTTTTGTGTTTTTTCTGTTGTCTTGTAAAATCCTATAAATTAGCTAAAATTTAATTCAGACCTGGCTGCCAACTCCTTAAAAAAAATAAATGACCGGTAAGGGTTAAAAGATAAAGTATTGTCATTTTTTTTATTTTACTTTCTTTTGTCATGACAGTAATGTGTACACAGTGGAATATTCACATTTATTTTGACAGAACAATCAATTAACAAAAACAAATTTCTTTCAAAATTTAAATAAAATTATATTGTTGATAAAAAATTTCATATTTTATCAGTCATGTTTTAGAGCTGATTGATCTGTCTTTAATTGTATGCAATGTCCCAATACAGACCAGAGCAATGTACCAAGAATACCAGAGGTGTGTGTCATGAAATATGTATTTTAATTTGATTGAAACAAAGAGTGAAGCCGTGCACATAACCATGACATCGTGACCTTATCATGTATTCACACTTAAATGGAAACATTTCCTGTTATATTCTCATTTCCTTCTCAGCACATGTCTTTAGAAGTCTCCCAGGCTTTGCATCACTGTCTTGGAAAGATATTTCTAAATGACTCTTTTTGTGAAACCAATTTCACTGTTCTCTTTGATATCAGAAGTACTCAGTAGTAGACTTCTGTTTTGGTCTTTATTTTATTTTAGAAATAAAAAAAAGATTAATGATAGTAATAATAATGTAAAGAGAGCTGTTAGCAAACATAATGTAGGCTGGACAAAGTCCAGTTCCCCTTTCAAACAATGCAGTCTGTAAGGAAGAGGTTAATGTCATCTGTTTCTGTGGCCAACAGATGAAGCGCAGGGTTTCATGTGACCAGCACAATGACCAACTGCATGTAACTTAAGTCATTTAAGTTAGGTGGACTCAGGGGTGCCCTAAGAATCATGAAGTTCAAAATTCCAGTCTGTACTGAGATTTAAACCCAGAACTCCAAGTTTGGAAGCAATGCACTTAAGCACTCAGCCACTGCACCCCCCCAAATATAGGCTGAAGGTCCTATGAAAATAATAAACATAAGAGCTAGAAGGAAAAATCTAATCTAAAAATGTTTTGAACATGTTCTTGAAGGTAGTGAATAGTTGGTAGTGAGTTTAAGTTCTTCCAGGAGTGGCTCTGTCATTCCTCTTTGTACCAACCATGTATGCTACAAGGAAGTCCCATATGTCATTAAGGAATGTCCAATGTATGATGGATGCATGTCTCATATGATATCAACCAATGTCCAATGGTTAGTAGATGTATGTCACATTTGTTGGCTGCTAGAGTAATTTGTTGTGTATCTACCAGAGAGTTGACACTGGCAAGGTAGTTGACTTAGTGACTGTCTAGGCCAATGAATTATTATCTGTATCTAATGTAAATAGCTGAAAATGTAACCAGTTATAACTTTTTATTTATTTATTTTTGTGCAACATTCCCACTCCTGGAAAGAGAAAGGCAATAATTAAATCTCATTTCAATGCATCTTCCTCTCTCAGTTGATTTAAGCCAATATATCATTGAAACTTATTGAACTCTTATGTTTGGTTGCAGATCTTTTTTTTTCTTTTAATTACAAAATGCAACAAGTTTTTACAAATGTACAGCAAGTTTCTGGTCTCTTTTCATCTTTTACTTTAGCTGTAACATTGTGATGGAATGTCTTTTAACAAATGTCTAGAAATGGAGATAAGATGATGGTAGACTTTGACTGATGTTTTTTTTTAACGTGCTCTTACAGTTGTTGTTTTTTTTTCTGTTTGTTTATGTAACAGAGAATATTAACTTGCTAATATCCATTCTTTATTATTAAAGGTGACAATTTATAGGTCTATGAAAGCTGCCATATCTTTCTTGTATTAACTTTAACTGTTGGTAAATTTGCATGTCTGTGACACTAATTTTCTGAGCACCAAAAAAATAAGCAAAAAGAACTTTATGTACATTTATTACATGTGTACAATGTTTAAATAGATTTGGTTGTAAAAAAAATGTTTTTGCAACTCAAAAATGATTTGTGTGCTGCCATTTTTTGTCTATGAAGTTAATGATTTAGAAAAGTATTTAAGTATTATGTTGTTTTTTTAGCATATCATTAAGTCTTCTGCAATAATTTGTTTGTATACATAGAACCTCTGTATTAAAATTAAATGCACCTCCCTAATCCACCTTAGGCAACTCTAATACCACTACTGCCCAACATAACCAACAGCCTGTACAGCAGTGCAGAACAACTGAAGAAAACAGCACACTATTTTCCTTGGCACAGTCTGCAAAAGAGCTCACGGCTCAGCAATCAAAAGCAGGCTAGAAAAAGAAGAAAAATATTAATCTTACAATGTTAATATGGTTCACTCACATAAATGGTTTAAAAATTAATCTCTTATTTAAATACTAATTCTAAAATCTATTTCTTAAAAAATAATCTATGGCTAGGTCTGTAAAGGCAATTTTTTAGTTACCAGCTCTTTAATTGACACAATTTGTTGTGATAAAAATCTGGCTAATCAGGATTTAGTTTGCTGTTAACTTTATTACCTTCTAAATCAATTAAATCTCAGTTGGAGATGCTACCCCACATCTGTTTCTTTTATTGTACAAGAAGATGAATCTCAAATTAAGCTACAAGAAGGTTTACTCCTGGGAGACTATTCTGCTGGAAATAGCTGTAGTTGTATCCCTTGAGTTTGTAAATTGTTTTTATTATTATTTTTTTTTTTGTGTTTCAGAAGTCTTTATATCACATGTATAACAGATATCTGCTTTACTTACACTGGTACAAAATATAACTAAAGATGCTAGTGTACATTATTATTTCAAAAGACAACAATGGATCAAGCCACAGATTATACAAGTACAAGGTGGTGGGGTTATAAATGCTAGAACTATCTGTTTATTCATTGCTAATGTTATCCATTGCTAAACTGCCTATAATAAACCTTGACCATATTAGTTGATAGCTTTTAGGTTACATACTGGAATACATTTGTCAGACATATCTAGAATATTCTGTAACAGTATAATTTTGTTTCATAGTCAACTTTGTGTTGAACTATAAATAACTATCAATTGTGTAGCATGTGTGTCATGTACAAAGTCACTTTCAAAATTCCATGTTTGTAAATAAATAAATTTTCTATGTTTTTAATTTACTGCATTATTCTTTTTTTTTCTTTTAACATTATGTGAAAAGGTCTTTAAGGCTGTGGACCTTATTTTTAGTAACTTAGCTGTATAACGTTTAGATCCTGGCTATAATAGGGAAAGTAACCCTTAAGAGTTTATGGGCCAAAATTTTGCCAATGTGCCAAAAATTAACAAGATGCGGTCGGAGTCAGATCCCTGTCAGATCCGCCTATTCGCAAGATGTTTCGGATGTTCCTTCTAAGTTGAGAATAATTAACTTCTCGCTGGACGGAGGATGGCGAGCAGGGTATAAACCTGCCTTATCTTGATGTTTGCGCACTAGACTGTAGTTCGGATTTATTGTTGGTCCCTTGCTCAGTTCCTGCATGCTCCCATCCTCTCCTGCGGAAGGTTTGGACTAGGAAGTAAACTATCTTTAACTCTGAAGAAAAATTCGAAACATGTAAAACAAACAGACACATAACTCGGGAGCGTCGAGATAATCAGTTCAGCACGCTAACCACACGACAAGGCATTGCTCTTAACTTAATACGAAACTGGTTACAAACTAATAGCCTGATATATACAATATGTCACACGATCGATTTTAAATAATCTTTCAGCATTGATCTGTAGAGATGTAGATCTACATAAACTAAACTTCTGATTTAGCACTCTTAGTATATATCTTATTTATTATTATTATTAATAATTTGGATGTAATTTAGATAAATTTCACGTAAAATTATTTTAAAAAAGCCCAGATAATCAATATAATGAATGCAATATTAAATTTTAAAATAGAAGATTAGTTTTATTACAGATACTATCGCAATATTTCTGAAGGAACAGTAAAGGTTAAATCATATTTTCAAAAGCCTTTAGTTTTTTATTAGTTTTTTTATCTAACCGTGACAGACAGACTAACCAACAGACAAAACGCACAAAAATATGCTTCTTTCATTCTAATGGGGGCACTAAACAAATTTTTTTTTAAAAATCCGATTTTTACAAAAGTTTAAGACATTAGTTTAGAATCATGTCATGGCCGGGCTTTACGCTAGTACACGAAAGTCGCTGCTAAAAGTTCATTTTAAACAAGATTACAAAAAGAGTTTGTGTGATACACAAACTCAGAGGCGGCCCCCGTCGGAGTCGGATCCCTGTCAGATCCGCCTATTCGCTATATGTTTCGGATGTTCCTTCAAAGTTGAAAATAATTAACTTCTCGCTGGACGACGGAGGATGGCGAGAAGGGTATAAACCTGCCTTATCTTGATGTTTCCGCACTAGACTGTAGTTCGGATTTATCGTTGGTCCCTGGCTCAATTACTGCATGCTCCCATCCCCTCCTGTGGAAGGTTTGAAATAGGAAGTAAACTATCTTTAACTCTGAAGAAACTATCGAAACATGTAAAACAAACAGACACATAACCCGGGAGCGTCGAAATAATCAGTTCAGCATGCTAACTGGTTCCAAACTAATAGCCTGATGTATACAATATGTCACACGAGCGATTTTAAATAATCTTTCAGCAGAGATGTAGATGTACATAAACTAAACTTCTGATTTAGCACTCTTAATATATATCTTATTAATTATTATTATTAATAATTTGGATGTAATTTAGATAAAATTTAGGCAAAATTAAAATAAAAAGCCCAGATAATCAATAGAATGAATGCACAATTAAATTTAAAAATAGAATATTAGTTTTAGTTTATTATAACATTTCAATGTAGATCTAGACATAAACATCCGGAACAATCTATTATAGATATTTGAAACTACAATAAAGTTTAAACATTATTTTCAAAAGCCTTTAGTTTTTTTTTATCTAACCGTGATGGACAGACGAACAAACAGTTAAAACGCACAAAAATATGCTTCTTTCATTCTAAAGTTGGCAAAAAAATACTTTTTCTTTCAAAAATGTGATTTTTTAAAAAGTTTAAGAAATTAGTTTAGAATCATGTCATGGCCGGGCTTTACGCTAGTACACGAAAGTCGATGCTGATAGTTCAATTAAAAAAAAAATATATCAAAGATACACAACAGATCTTATTTAGTGCCCCAGCGGTCAAAATATACATCTTCCGTGCTTTGATCTCTCAACGTTAGCCTTGTAAAGCCGATGTTCAAGGCAACTGCCACACCTCTTTTATGAGTTAATTTTTTTTTTAGATAGTAAATACTCATAGGTTGGAACAAAATAAAACGTGAAATGTACTGCTATATATTGGATTATTAATTGTCTTAAATTAGGTTTCATTTATATTGCATACTAATTAGGGTTTTTTCTCTTTAAATACTGCTTGCATAAAATATTTTTAAAAATTAGATTTTTAGCTTTTAGAAAAAAAAAAGTAGCCGTTGCATCAGAACTTTGAATGATCTATATTATCGTGATGTCAGATTTTCATTTTCTCTTCTACTTTCTGAGCACTAAACGGGACAGACAGACAGACAGGCCACACAAAACTAATAGCGTCTTTTCCCCTTTCGGGGGCCGCTAAAAATGTGTGCGTGATATCCACATGCTGAGAGCATTTCTTATTGTAACATTTCCTCCCTTACATTTACGTAATTGTTTTAGAATTGGTGTTTTGTTATTAAAAAATCGCTTGCATAATTAATTTTATAAATTAAACAGTTTGCTTTTAGAAAACTAAAAGTAGCCGTTGCACCTAAACTTTTCAACCCGCATTTAATGGTGAAATAATATTTTTCGTATCTCTTCTAGTTTTGGCGCCCTGAGTGTGACAGACGGACATTTTGCACAAATCTAATAGCGGCTTTTCCCCTTACGGGGGCCGCTAAATTTAAAATATAAAATATGTCAAACTTTGAGGGCTGTTACTTAACATCACACATGTCATTTGGGGCTGTTTCTTAACATCACAAAGATCATTTGGGGCTGTTTGATAACATCACACATGTCATTTGGGGCTGTTTCTTAACATCACACAGGTCATTTGGGGCTGTTTCTTAACATCGCACAGGTCATTTGGGGCTGTTTCTTAACATCACACAGGTCATTTGGGCCTGTTTCTTAACATCACACAGGTCATTTGGAGCTGTATGTTAACATACTCCGATCTTTGACCAAAGTGCTGGTTAGAGTTTTATATATTTAACTTATAAAACTTGAAAAAAGGATAATAATTTGAAAAAGTATAACGATCAAATCACAGTTTTCATCGTGTGGCTTATTAGCTAGTATTTTTTCCATGGATAGACCAATACATATACTGTTGAATTTCTTAGGAAAACCGTTTTTAGCATCCCATCCAGTTTCCACTCTTGAAGAGTTTGCAAGCTAATAAGAGGAATAGTAAGTAAGTAGAGAAAGAACACGTTACTCTTCATGAACCCAGTGAGAGACAATTTTCACACACACAAAAAAAACGATCTATGAAAGCAGTGCTTAGGGATCTACTCGTATGTTTGCGTCAATGATGAACTAATGCAAAAGGTCGGTTCAACTGAGAAATGATACTTTTAATAGGTTAGCTGTTTCACAGCCTTTGGTTTACAGACATGTTTTATTGTAAGCCTAAGCCTAGTATTTTAGAGCTAGGTACACCCACCCCCTGCTCGTTTGTAAGGAGTTATCTTCCTTTCTGTCCCCTTTTTTTTTTTAGCAGGATCAGGTAACTCTGTTGTAAACCTTCTCGGAATATATCCTTGACATTACGTATAACCAAAATCAGTGGCGTATCTAGAGTGGGGGAAGTAGGGGGAGAATTTGTGAGCCCCCCCCCCCCCCCCGGGTCCCCACTTTAGGAAGGTCACAAATAACTTCGAACTTTTTTTTTTATTAAATATTACGCAAAATGCAGCCCCCCCCCCAACTCAAAAAAAAAAGGTCAAGTCCTCCGGCCCCCAAATGATGGCAAATTCCTAGGTACGCCACTGCTCCAAATCCTGTTGGGTTTACATGTATTGCGGGGAAATGCATCCATTTTTTTGTGTGTCGCGCCTTGTGTCATAGGATATCAACTAAAAATGTTACCCACTCTAGTATGTCCATGAACAAGCTTTATTTGTCAACCATTTATTCTTTTCCAAGGTACTGAATTTTCGGTCGTTGGTGTGTAGCCCCAAGCAGCTCGTAATATGAAACCGGTGTATGCGTATTACATTCTTGATGTAGATCTTGAAATAAGCTCGGGCAGATTTTGTAAACACAGCTGAAAGTAACTTGTATCTATAATACATTTGCACAGTTTTCGGCTTCACAGTTGATATGAGTAAAAACACAAATAAAATAATGATGATGTAACTCTTTCTCTGCTAATCGACAATACCATCGCTGACTTTGAACTCATCAAATTAAATAAATGTTTTATTTGTTTTAACTTGACTTTGAATTATATAAAAAGAGCATTGCTATAACTGTCTCTTTGTTATCCATCGCTATAACTGTCTCTCTGTTATCCATTGCTATAACTGTCTCTTTGTTATCCATTGCTTTAGCTGTCTCTTTGTTATCCATTGCTATAACTGTCTCTTTGTTATCCATTGCTATAACTGTCTCTTTGTTATCCACTGCTATAACTGTCTCTTTGTTATCCATTGCTATAACTGTCTCTTTGTTATCCATTGCTTTAGCTGTCTCATTGTTATCCATTGACTTAGTCAGGGGATAGGGGTTGTAACTAGTTCTGTTTCTACTTTCTTGAGATAATGATTGAATGTATGAGCGTAAAATTGGTCTTTCGGAGATTTTCCTATCTTATAGAATACAGACGCTGCTTCAAAAAAAAAAGATGATAACGTCCTATGCTTCATGCATCTAGTCATGCATGTTAACTAATAACTTACATTCTGCCCATTCCATGCTGTAATAGCACTAAGGAGGAATGAGCATGTGTATACTCGGAGTAAGGAATATAGGAGGATTAGAATAATTTTAATGTAATTTTCATCGCTATAAAATCAAATGTATACTATAAGCTTAGTATTTGGTTGGCAACCTGTTACCTATCCCTTAGTCTCGTGGACCGTTGGGGTACCAAGCAAGACTTGAAGACCATCTTTCTCCATTCCTCTCTATCATTTGCCCTGTTTAAAATCTCATTCAATGGTAGGCCTGTCCATTCTTTGATGTTGTCTTCCAACCGCTTTCTCTGTCTGCCTCTTCTTCCTTTTCCTGGTAGGCTACTGTTCCCTGGAGGAAGGTCTTTGCGAGTCCCTGGTTGGCAACAGTCATTTTTAAATATGACATCTTGTAAGTTGTTTAGTTTGTCTCGTTTCAAAATCTCTCCCTATTTTTATTCTCTTGAACTCTGTTGTAGGTTTCTCTCATAGGTTATATATGACTAATATATAGTCTTTTTTTTTCTGTAAATAGTTAAAGACGTAGGTCCCTATAGTTCCACATTTCTTTACATCACAGTCTCTTCTTCTATGTTACTGTGTTTTATTTCCGGAACCAGGGCTGGCCTTATATAATTGGAAGCCCTAAGCAAAGTGAATTTGTGGTCCCAAGTGAAATAGAAAAATATTTTTTAAAAAAATAATTGCTCAATTTATTTAAAACCTAAAGTACTCTTAACAATAACATTGATGACAATTTTTTCTATTTCTTCCACAAAAAATCATTAAGCGTCATGTGCGAGGCCACCACCAATAGGATGGCCCTATTATATGTGGCTGCCTATAGTTTGCTTAAATCTACGAAATCTACGCCTAAAGCCGGATCTTACTATTAATAATGGGGGGATATTTGTGCAAGTATAAATAGAGTTATATACCGGTATGTCAGACGTACAGTTTTTACTCATAGACATAAATAAATATAGATTGGCCAATAAGACTATTTTATGAAGGAAAATTTTTTAATTGCAATTGTGTGTACTTTATTTATGTCTATGAGTTTTGTTTAATCTTTAAGACTGAAGATCATGCAATTTGTAAATGTTTCATAATTCGGAAATCCGAATTCAATAGATATACATGTTTTCAAGTTACATGAAGTTACTTCCTTTTTCCAGTCTATATTTATTTATGTCAATGTTTTTACTTTAATTTCTAAAACTGAAGTTAAGAAAGAAAATTTTGAGCACATACCTATATATTCTTGCGTTTCTATGTATGGGATCATCAATGGTCTGAAAAGAGACTCAACACAACTATCAATAAAAACAAAACTAACCAATTAGTTAATGGGTAATTAATTATTTTGTTTGGTATCTCAAACAAGGGAAAGATATTGTACTTGACTGAAGTGGCGGTATAAGCTGAATTAGTCTTCACCATGCCCTGGCTATAATTTTAAAAAAAAAACTGAAATGGAAAAGTGGTTTGAGTGCTGGCACAATTCCCAAAAAGCCCGTGGAGTTTGAGAGCCCATGAGGCACCCTGACCGCACTACCCGTTGTGGAGGCTATCCAGGCCCTGTTGGCTCATACTTTTCATGGCTACGGCCAAATTTCGATTCACGGTGCCCTCGCTGCGGGGAAGAAGAGGAAACCGTGCCTCATTCTGTTTGACTGCCCCAGACTTGCTGATCTCCGTCTCGACAGGTCTGGGAAAGTTAAAATTCTCGACCCGTATGGTCACGGTGACGCCTATGCACTACGCAAGACAGCAGGGTTTCTGTCCAGGGCCCTAAATAGGTCTCCGCTTAAAAGTAAGTTTGAAAGAAACAATAGATAACAATCTTCTGTTTTCATATTGACATCACAAGCAGAGTGGTTAGTATGTTGGCATGAAGAAATGTGAGTTTGAATTCAAGCCCCTCCCCTTTTTTTAATAATATTATTTCTTTTAACAAATGATCACGGTAAAATCAACACAGGCATCCCATTCTTTCCTCCCTCATTTTCCAAAGTGGTCCAGATAAGTGATAGGGTCACAGGGGATTGATAAAGCTAGATGTGATCAAGAGATTCGTGTATATGAGACAACATAATGAGGCCACACTTCATCAAATAAAGCGTGAACTAGCGCTAAACAAAAACAATTGGTAAAATATTTCTAATCGCACTGATTTATTGTTGTAGGTCTACATCTATTACAAATTTCATGACATGACTGGTCCAAATTCATTGATAGCCTACAGTTACACGACGTACAAGTTTTGTTTTTTTTAAATAAGTATTTAATGTTTTTTTTTCTTGTTATTAACATACTGAAAAAGTACACCTCACATGGCCTTGGCTTGTCTATCAAGATACATTCCAATAAGCTCATTGATAATCCTCGTGTATACGAGACTACATGATGAGACCACATTTCATAAAATAAATTATACATAGCTAGCCCCGCCGTCGTCTGATTAGCCATATGGCATTAGTAATCCCTTTTTTTTTATAGTCACTCTTCTTTTTTTAAAGTTAGGCATAGTCTCCGAAACGTGGTCGATGTATTGACACACATAAAGGGTCGTCTAGAGGGAAGTCATGGCCTGGTGTGTTTCTATCAACCTGTAAGATGTGTGTCGGCCTCTGTGTGTGTGTGTGTTTAGAAGCGTGTGTCCGCTTTCAGAAATGAAAATCCTGGTTGGGAAGAGGGAAAAAAAAAAGTATATATATATTTCTGTGTAATACAGTGGCACGTTTTATATCCACTTAGTTCAAGGGTGTATGTGTAATGACCTACCTGTGTACTGATAAAAGGTCCCTATAGAGATAGTCTTTCCTTTGCCAATCTCTAGCTGTACACGTTATTTGACCCAGATAAGAGGGTCTACTCGTGAAGAAAACTAAAATACATAATATTTGTTTTATGAGGAAACTGTCTGATTGACCGCACAGGATTTATAGGCAATTTCATACATTTGTTTCGTTATATAGATCTAGATGTGGTGTTTGTCCTCCAGGATAACGACATATTGAAACACCCTGAGTGTAAGTGAGTATTGTTATTATAGGCATTCTCAGCTCTTTTTTTTATAAGCGTTAGAAATAATGTGTTGTTATCTGATTAGAAATTATCATCATATTAGATACACACAAATTAACTAGAGATCTAGTCTACATATCGGATCAAATGTGATAAAGAGATGTCAAACTAGATATTTCTAGTGTTACTTTCATTTTCATAGGCTACAAATATTAAGAGTGAGGGGATTAGGTTCACATCACAATAGCTCTACGGTCCTCAGTTGGTATTGAGTCTTATTGGCAATACCTGTATAAGTTCTTTTAAATTCTTGTCTTGGCAGAACTGAAGGTAAGATGCACGTGAACTTCCGGTTTCTTCCCCCCCTCTCTAAAATATAACTTTATATTCTTCTTCTCTCTCCTCTCTCTCTCTCTCTCTGGCACTAAAAGACACATTTCTTCGTTTTTCTCTTCCCACTCTCTCTCACTTTCCTTTCTCCCTCGCACCTCTCTTCTGCTATTTCTTTTCTCTCGTTTAATATCAAAATCAAGTTGTTTGGCACATTCTCTTATACCCTAGCACTCATTCTTTTATAGTGTTCTATCTCCCTCTTTCTTTCTTTTTCCCTTTTTTAAAAGTTAATTCCTTTTCTCTTGTTCTTTCATCCATGTACTCTCTCCTTCTTTCCCCACTCTTTCTCTCACGGTCTCTCTCTTTCTCTCTCTCACGGTCTCTCTCTTTCTCTCTCTCACGGGTCTCTCTCTTTCTCTCTCACGGTCTCTCTCTTTCTCTCTCTCTCTCTTTCTTTCTCTCTCTCTCTCTCTCACGGTCTCTCTCTTTCTCTCTTGTATATCTCACTATTTTCTGCTTGTATATTAAATCTCATTCATATTTTCTCTTAACTAATATATTTTAGTGGTCATTTTGTATTTGTTATGTAACTTATAATACGCCTCTCAGTAGATCTATAATAAACCTTATAAGTCATAATATAGGTTTTGAATATTATTTTTTATTTATTTTCATCCATTGAGGCTAGTGTCTACGAAATACAGCGAAAAAATATGTCTTTTTAGAGATTTATTTAATATAAGCACTACAAGCTATAACTGCACAGGTCCCACTTCTAATTGAAAACTAAGAATGAATACGATCAGTAGTAATGTATCTGCAGGTTAAAGGTTACTTGACAGGTACACCCTATCGATCAAAGTCACTAGTGCTGGTTACTGGCCTGCTTTCATCATCCACAGCATTGGGCTGTGACCTTAAAGTGTGTTCATTGCGACAACTGTTAAGTCAAGAATTGTTGACATTTTTTGGTAGCTCTAACAAAGAGTTCAAAATTATGGGATAGTCCATTGGTCATTAGAAGATGATATAAGCAGGTCCGCTGTCAGACCCCAGACAACTGGGTACGTGTTGGCCCCTTTGCCTTACCCTCCCCCTAAATCGTGAAAGGTCCACCCTGGACTTGAACCCTTCCCCCCCCCCCCCCC
>JADKLZ010019686.1:19273273-19317594 GCA_021533235.1 Biomphalaria straminea
TTTACGATTGGTGAATGAGGTCCATTGTTCCATTTAAAGCGACGTTATCTAACTTAATTTAACTCTTTGTCTTTGATTACGTAACAGCCAATGCTAGGCCAAAAAAAAAAAGAGAAAAGGGAATCTAAACAATGTTTATAAAGGTAAAGCCATCTGATCTACCTGAACTCAAAGGAGAGCGAGTTCCATATTTTTGATATAGATTAACTCGGACATAGACGAATTTACTCTGGTGGGGGGGGGGGGGAGCATACAGATGGCTGCCTGGTCGTGTGGTATGCTCTCAGGACTGTTATCTCGATAGTACTGTGTTTGAATCCTGTCCGCCGCCATGTCCTTCCGTCATGCGCGAGGTGTGGACTGGGATTGAGTCTTCACTTCTATAGGAACGTGCGACACATGTAAAACAAACAAACTATAAAATTGATATAAAAAGTGATATTAGTATATAAACAGCTATAACAACATATAACTAATTCTCTTTATATTGTAATAACTTAAGGGAGGGGCAACTCAACGAGGCAACGATGTTTATTTGCAGGGATATCTCACAAGCACATAAAACAACATCTGTCTTTAGCACAGTCTCCTCTTATCGGCTCTAGACTTGGACGGAACTCTTTCTCTTTCTTCTAATCTCAACAACCTTCATAGTCTAGTCTCTAACAGTGCGCAACTTCTGCACTATCTTGGATGGTAGTGTGCATGGCAAGGTTAAAACAATATTGTGGATAATTTCTCACGGATCTTTGTCCACACTGTAGATCATACGCTGACCCATGAGAAGTCTAAGCAATCTAAGCCTGAGACCGTCATTTGGCTTTCTCATCAATTAGAAAACTTCCTTTGCATTTCATATACTAGAACAGCGGTGTTCAACCTTTAATGCTCGGCGACCCCTTTTCACAATCCCCCACTCTGCCGCGACCCCGCACCCACACACACACAGCAGTAGAAGAACAAAAACAATCCATATTTTCGATGGTCTTAGGCGACCCCTGGCAAATCGTCAATCGACCCCCAAGGGGGTCTCGACCCACATGTTGAGAACCCCTGTGCTAGAACGAGCAATTGTAAGAAAGAAAATTAAAAAAAACAAATCATGCACTCATTAAATATAATTGTTTAAACAAGGCAAATGTGAAATCCACTATTTCAGACATTGTGCAATTCGACCTACATGACGTACAGTATATTTCTTTTTACTTTGGGAGAATGTTGAGCGATCGTATTTGCCTTATCTGATAAAAGCGAACAGGTTTAAACATGGGAAAAAAGTATGTGTTTGTTGTTTGTCTGTCTGGTACAACGTCTCAGCATGATGCATGTGTAACCCTTGAGATAATGGGCGGGACCAGGAAGGTGAAGGAATAGGGTTATGACCTTTCAACCAGTGGCGTACCGAGAGTCGGTACAGAGGCGCGCCTCAGCAGTGCACGGAGCCGTGGAGAAGCGTCATATCAGAACCACGAATATTTGTACGATAGCATTTTTTTTAAGGCGCGGAAGCTGGGATCTCGCCACCACCTCAGGCCACCTCTGGTACCCGCACTGCTCGCCCCTTCCTTTCGATACATCCATTGCGTGTGGGAAAAAAGTTATATATTTAGCATAGATGACTTTCCGTAACCAGAGAAAAGGATCAGAGTATGTCAGCTGTTCATTGATATGTAACTTGTCTAGAAATCCGATCCTTTAGTAGTGGTATATATAGTTCTATATACCATGCCAAAATCCGGGAAAAAAAGAAACATAACACCCTTACAAACAATTGTTAATTGCCATGGTAAGATTTGGATCAAGCTCCAGTGGCGTAGCTAGGGTGGGGGGAGAAGGGGGGGGGGGAGAATCTGAAAATCCCAAATGAGTGTTTTTTACATTAATCATTAAGTATTACGTAAAGAACAGGGGCCCCTAAAAAGGTCAAGCCCCTGGGGCACCAAACGATGGAAAATTTCTAGCTACACCCCTGTCAAGCTCCGAGATAGCTGATCCAATATTTTATATTTTGGTATGTAAAATATTTCATTTAAACAGAAGCTCGAAGACATTTTTTAATGTTGTAAACTGAACTTTTATTGAAAATATCTGTAGACTTTCTCAATGTTTAGGACGTTAGGGTTGGGTGTTAACTCTTTTTCTTCGAATTGACGATGCCAACGTTGATTTCACCCCCAAATAAATTAAATTGATTTTTGGATTTATAAACTTTAATTTGTGTTGTATAAAAAGAGCATGCATTCTCTTATGATTCAATATCAAATATAACATTTTTTGATAGCTAGCAAAAAAGTTATCAAAATTTAATCAGACCAGGATTGAAATACAAATGAGCAAAACGAATAAATAGGCCTACTACCGAAACGAGGAAGCAAATTACGGAGAGAAAGAGTTAAAGCGCTTTGCTTCATTCATCTCTATTGAGTACATGACATTGGTTGGGGATGAAAAAGTTGGTAGATCGTTGTGATGGCCACATGACACTCTCGTTTACCATCGGCCATAGAAACAGATGACCTTAACAACATCTGCCATACAAATTATCTGAAAGGGATACTTTAGTTTTTTCCCACAATGTTTATAGTTATATCCAAAATATAATTTTAAATACAAGATGATTTAGACTTATACTTTAAAAGTCACTGAAACTCTGCAGTCGCCATTTATTTTCTTCATGCAAGTTCACGTGTCTCTTCTGACGTCACCTTTCTCCACTTCCGGTTCCTGTCATCAACCGTAGAGTGTGAAATAAACAAAAATATATCCAATTGAATTCCAATACATTTAAAAAAATTGAACTATGAATGAAGTCGTCCACAAGGTAGATACGTGATAAATGAGTGGCTTCATAAAAATACCAACATGAAAGACTTGTTTACTATCCCTGTGGCTGCTCTAGCAACATTCTTTTAGGACAGTTTAAATCCTCGATCAGATCGTCCTGAAAGATTATTGCAGTAAACAGTGTAAAACAAACCACAATCCTTCAGATTTGGTTTCAAGCGATTGCTTTATCCTTAAGCAATACAAAAGAAAAAAAAAGTAATAGTTTCATTGGTTCTCAAACAATGTACTGAGGTGATATAGTTTTTAGTTTCTAGTCATTGTTATTTCATTAGTTGTATGCATAAAAGCATTATACAGCCGAAATATGCTTTCAAAAGCATGCGATTGAAATAGCATCTGACAACTTATTCAACTTTTGGCTTCCACGTAAGGCTCAGAAATAGGGTCCTGCAAGCTTCGGTCAGGAAAGTCTTGTTAACATAGGTAGGCTACCCACCTAGGACAAGGACTACTCTGAATCCAAACCTCTTCTGCCTTGCAGATTTACCCAGACTTGGGAAAGTCTTTGGGAGTTGACACTTAGGCAGTTTGCAGCACCCAGTGCTACATCCTGGTAGAACCCTGCTGCTCGTAAATGCCCATAATCGGAGGCAGGGCCACTACAGCTTATGCGACCGCAGTGGGCTCCACACTTGTATAGACCCCGCACTAAAATTCTAGTTTTAAATTATTAAATTAAATTATTATAAATTGTAACAGGTTTCCTGCGGTCTCCTGATTTTCCAGGAGCTCCAGCAATTCTCTTGAAATCGCAAAATCTGCGAAAAAGTCCTGGAAATGTCTTGAAATTATTACAATCTCATGAAAACTCATAAAAATCATGTTAGCGTGTCATTCAATATGGAAAACTGCAATCCTACGCGCGATAAAAAAAAAACAATGACAATGTACCTGTGGCATCTGGTGAAAGAAGCTTCTCGCGCCTCAGACTATCACTTCAGGTCAACAATTCAAGAATATAGATTGAACAATTTGGTAATTCTTGCTTCAGGACGTGATATATGTAGGAAACATAATTTTGATTATATACTTCTAGAATTCTCTACACGTCGGGCTTATGTAGTAAAGTTAATTTGATAGTGATTTTGTACTAAGTAAAGAAGGAATCACATGTAAAGAATATTTTCTAATACAAAATCTTAATATTCACTTATTATCTTTATGCCTACCCTGACTTGGCCCCGCGCAATCTATCTCGCGTAAGGCCTCTCAATTGTTAGGTCCAGCCCTGGTAGGAGGCCTTATAGTGTCAAAGCTTTCAAAACGAAGTTATATCAAATTAAAAGAAGCTCTAGAACTTTTGAGCTAGTTGGCGCCTATTGGTGATATCAGGATCACGAACACATACAACTCAAGAGCTCTTGGTTTCCACTCAGTGGCGTAGCTAGGGTGGGGGAGGAGGGGGAGAATTTGAAAATCCCCCGGGCCCCTACATGAAGGGGGCCCCAAATGAGTGTTTTTTACATTAAAAATTAAATGTAATAAAAATGCAGGGGCCCCCAAAGAGGTCCAGCCCCCAGGATCCCCAAACGATGAAAAATTCCTAGCTACGCCCCTGTTTCCACTGCTCACTCGTTGTGACGTCACATGTCAGTGTTGAGACCTTCTCGGTCTTTACTGATGTAAAGTTTGACGACACCAACACATGGCAAAGGTAGTACGTCCACCCTGTCTGTCTGTCTGTCTGTCAGGTAAAACGTTTGAACATGTTTTGTTTTTTTCCTCCAACTTCCCATTCTTGGATCAAGTTGAAACTTTGCACAATTATTTATTGAACCAGAGAAAACATGAATCAATCAAAAGATTTTTGCTTGATATCGGAATGCATGGAATAAATGATGCTTAATGAGAGACGTGGATGTAGGCCTATATATGGATTTAATCCCCTTATTACGTTTTGTCCCGTTTTTTCTTCCACTTCCCTTTCTTGGATCAAGTTGAAATTTACATAATTATATATATATATATAGGTCAAGTCGATTGCAATGTACGAATAAATCCAAAAAATAACTAATTAGTTAATCGATTACTAATTAATTTATTTTGTTTTATATAGCAGAAAAGGAACTTATCCTGCCATCTTAAGATAAATGGCGGTTATTAACAGTTCTTTCCGTTAGATACGTTTTCTTCTTTTGTTTGTTGTTAAACACAAACTACAGGAGGGGGTTGGCCTATTTAGTAACCCCATAGACCACTACCAAATCATGTCTCAACAGTCTCTATCACAGGCTTTATTACAGAAGAATGACAAAACAGTTCATAATAACACAGTACAAACACAAACACACAAACTGCGACATTTAAAACAAGCAGATATTTATATTGGATTAAATTAATACCATTAGTAAAAGCACTAGAGACACTTTTGGACAGAAGAATAAAAAAAGGAAGGTAGCTAAAATACATAAGACACTGAACCATTACTTAAAATTAGAAAAACACAACCTAATAAAATACTCAGAAAGACATGTTTCTTTTCTTATACAATACAGACGTTGGTTCAAAAAAAAAAAGATGATTTTGTCTTACGTGTAATGCATCTAGTTGAGGGTTCCCTAACAGAGGATGCATATTTTATTAAAGGGGTAAACAAATTTTAAATTACATTTTAGTTTTATGTTATTTGATTTATAGAAATTTCTTTAATAAATGTTAATTCCATATGACTATGACATGCTAAGACAAATTCGTACAACCGCTCCTTCTTCCCTAGTAATATTACTTATTAGAGCATTGAATGGGTCGCCTGAATCAGCCAGGAAAAATAAAGACTTGGCAGAGTTTAAGTCACTAATTAACATGCATGATTATGTTAACACGCAGAAACGCTTAGGACATTATTAGTCTATATTTTGTTTTGAAGTAGGCCTAATCGAATGTCTGTAATTATATAATTACACTAATTACACTAATTACACATATAATTACAATAAGATAATGACCCAGTTCCATGTGTAGGCCTACTTAGCCACCCGAGTACAATGTAACCTAAGTCTAGTCCTGGTTTATCTTGAGTTATATTTTTATCCATATGTACATAAGCCCTGAATTGTTTGAATATGAGAAATGTACTTAGGCCTAAGTTTGTGTTACATAAATCGCTTGGCTACCTCTTCGAATCCCAACGTTTTAAAAAAAAGGATAAAAAATCCCCTTTTAGACCTGTGGTATATAGGGTAGAGGATGTAAAGGTCATCTGATTCTGTGACCTACGGCGAACAAAGGTGTCATGTTGCCTTCGCAACGACCAACCGCCTTTACTATTCCTTAGCTAATGTCAGGTACCCATTTGAGCTGGATGGACTCAGAGGCGCCCAAAGATCCCGAAATTTAAAAATCCAAGGATTTGAACCCGGGACCAACGTTTTGGAAGCCAAGCCCTTTACCGCTCAGCCACTGCGCCTCCGAATCCCAACGTGGGCTAATAAATTAAAGCTTAGATTTGTCGCTGTGCGACTTATAACATCTCGTATCCCATATACTTTTTGAGCGCTTTGTGCATGCCAGAAAACGCGAAATCAATTGTTATACAATTTTAAAGAGGCTCCATGTGAAATGATAACATTGCTTGCAATGAAGATGTCCACCAAGACCATTCATGTTAGATTAAGAGTCAACCTTACTGACGACTGTATGGCTTTATTTGCTTATCTCTAAGTGTTTACGTCAACGATTCTCAACTTTTTATCTCAAATGAGTTTTTCAAATACACCCTCCACCCCCTTTTCTATGCCGCCATTTCACAAATGATAATTATCGTCCATCACATTTTTTAAGTACCCATTCCCCCCCCCCCCTTCTTTTCACTATTTTAAAACACTCTTCGTTGAAACCCTCCCCCCCCCCCCCGAGCGATGTGTGTACTTTACACAAAAGCAGGGAAACACTGGCCCGTACTTGAGTCCAAAATCAGTTGAATAGGGGGCGGACCAAAATGGAACAGGTAAATTAGAGAGTAGCCAAAGTCGCCTACAACATTACAGGAAGTCTATCATACATTGGTTAATAGATGTAGTTTTCCCTTAAGCCAACTGCTTCTCCTTTTATGTACCTGCCTAATGTCTATCGGCGTTTCCGTTTATAAGGAAGCATTCACTCGCTTAGCAATGTCCATTTGTTACATTGGTTTTGTCTAAAGTGTAGATCTATATGATCTGATGTCTACATTGACTTGTCAGTGTTAAATTCAATTTGTCGTTTATGCTTTATTTTAGTATACATTTAGTACATTTTTTTTTTGCATATTCTTAGTAAAGTTAGTATATCTCTAGTACAAACAGAAATATACTGCGTTGCCGATGTTTATTCTAAAAGATTTTGTAAAAAGCCTGCACTCTTGGATTACATTTTTTATTTAGCCTCATACGGCACCATAGTGGCGTGGCTGGGAGGAAGTCCAAATTTGAAAATTCCTTTCATGGCCCTCCTTGAGCTTGAGGGGTTTCCCCAAATGAATGTCCAAAAATTTAGTTTACATTCAATATTATTATTACAGCTTATTTTATATAGCGCTACTTTCATGCTTATAGCATTATAAACCAATGCCATATTATCTTGCTATTCATTTATTTAAATTAGTGTCCATGTTGCATGTATTCCACACATTAGGCATAGTCAAAATGCAGTGGCCCCTTAAAGAGGCCAAGTCCCCCAGGCCCTCAAATCCCTTTCTACGCCACTGCGGCTCCATCAACGAATTAAGGAATATTTAAGTCAAATAGCATCGATTGGTCAAACTACTGTTAAACTACATACATACAGACAGACAGACAAACAGACCGCTTACAAATTGCTTTATATATTAGATCTAGAAAATATTTCATTGTTTGTACCACTTTGTCTATACAGCTTGGTTCATTCTTCACACTTAAATAACATTTAATTTTGCTTAATACAGATTGATGAATAATTACTAATCTTAGCTTTTCTAACTACTTTTTTCTTCTTTTAACAGTCAGGCAGAGCAGTGCAAAATAGCAACATTAGGTCTCCCACTTGAGCATGATTTTGGTCAGCCATGACGTACTTAAGGGGACGACACTAATCTGAAATGAGGCGTGACTATTAAAGGTATATTGTAAAAAAAGACTTTACGGCCTGCCAAAGAAATAACCTGGTAGAGTATGGCTGCCAACGGTAAGCCTGACAACGGTACCTACCTCACTAACTTGACCAGTATCACCACCGGCAGCGAAACGACGCGTGGAAACGCGTCTATAATGACGTCACCATCTCATCATACGTCAGGTGAGTACTTGAGGAGGATATCACAGGATTACTTTCCCACAAGTTATCAGAAACAACATCACTGCAACAATATCTCACAATGACTTGACAGTTTAAATTTGTTATAGGAAAATATCAAGCTAGCGAAATATGCGCTTAACCGAGACAAATTGTTATAGTAGGCCCAACACTGAGCTGCGAAAAGTCTTAATCTATGGGCAGTGGAGACCAATAACACCTTGCCACGTCTGTGACGTGGCGTTGAGCTATTGGTCACTACTGTCCACATGTTGCCACGTTGCAGGTCAGTGTTTAGGATTCTATAACGATTGGTCTCGGCCTAATTCGTTTGTCGCGCAGTCCAGTATCAACTGTAAAATCTCTCTACAACCATCTTACCCCCTCCCCAACATCTAAACACACTGCGTCTTAATGGTCAAGAAAGCTCTTATGCTGAACATATCCGCATAGAAGCATTAATTCGCAAAACAGTTTCATACTATACCTGATAATAAGGATTGTCTTCGACTCCAAAAATTAATGAGGACTGCTGTATTTTCGTGGATACGCAGCCCCAGATTTGACCTACATGGCAAGCATAGCCATTGTCCGCCTATGGTCGAATAAGATTTTCTTTTCGCCGTCTACGTCTGTCCTCGGCAGCGGATTTTCTTATGGTCTCAAATGTAAGTGACCTCCAGCTGTCTCGTTCTGAAGCCGCATGCAACCAGTTGCTCTCTTCTATGTCAGCTAAGGCAAGTTGGCGCCTAAACTGGTCTTTAAAGTGTTTCCGTTTACGTCGACCACCTTTTAGCTCACCAAAAAAGACTGCTTTTAGCCTATGTCCGTTCCCCATGCCATACCGTAGAATCTATAAAGATACATCAGATAACAGGGCGTCCTTAGCAGTGCGCGGGGCCCTGGGCGAGTGTCATGTGCGGGGCCCTGAGCCGTAAGGATAAACTATATATACCGTACCACATCAGGCTAACCGGCTTATCCGTCTCTAACGCTGTAACAAGACAGTATTATATGTCCACCTTAATGCTTTGGGCCTTCCTTATTTTTGTTACAAAACATAGAACTTTGCGTAGTCATTGTTGGCTTACTATTGGCCGCGCTAAGTGCTATATATATTGTATTGTAATTGTTCTGCATAAAGAAAATTCTTTCAAATTAAAAAAAGTTTAAAAATTACTCCCATGGCCATAGCCTATTGGAAAAAAAAAACACATAGCCCGAAGCAACCAATCCAAATATTTTATTTGGTATATTAGCATCGACATCCAATCACGTTTTATTAGGAAAATGTGTGGTGATCATGTTTGTGACATTAAAATCTCCCATCGCGGGCCCCTCTCAAGCGCGGGGCCTGGGGTGGCTGCCCCACTTGCCACCCCTTAAGGCCGCTACTGTCAGATAACAATCACATAAATAAATAAACTACACTGAACTTGCTATATGTGCATAAATAGGCCCTTCATCAATAATTGTAATAGTGTTTTCACGTTTTTCTTTCTTTTATCCGCTCACTACACAGCAACCTAATTGACCAAAAAAAAAATCTCGCAAATAACTTTATTAACAAACTACGAGCCCTTATATAGGATTATAGATCCTGCATCTCACCAACACCCACAGACCTTCAAATATAAACTACCAGACTCACTGACAAATCCTGCTGTCAACAACAGTTATTAATCCCGCATGTGAGTGTCTCCGTGGTGAACACATATCTGTACAGATAGATGATTGTCCCATTATTTTTTTGAAGCTACTAACTGCATCGTTTGTTTACATTTTCAGACGCCGACGAGAACATCCCTGGGAAAGCCATCGCTGTCATTATCACGCTGGCTGCTGTAGCAGCTCTAGCTATCCTGGGATATTGTTATCTCAAGAGAAGCGGGTAAGTCTGTAAGTCTAACTGTTGTCCTGCAGCGGTCCTTTGGTTCTACGTCTGTCACCGACAATGGATTTTCTTTTGTATATCGGCCTTAGAAAGAATCCTCAGGCTGTCTCCTTCAGAAGCCGGCTACTGCCAGGAGCTCTCCTCTATGGCAGTTAAAGCAAGTTGGCGCATAGGCTGGTCTTTAAAGCATTCTTGGAGCACCTCTACTACACCGACCACCTTTCATCTCACCAAAAGATTACCTTTGGGATAGGGTCATCTCCCATTGAGATATGCATAAGAGGGGGGGGGCAGCTATGATAAATGAGATTATAATTAAAATGTTTGATTGAAATAAAGTCTTCGTACGTATGTATAGTTTTCATTCCATGAATGCAAATATGTGTAGTCTAGTAATGCCTTTACAGACACACACAGACACATTAAAACACTTGCAAGCACCAGTCAAGCTGTGATTTATTTTAACAATGGGAAACCATGGCTGGGTTTGTTTATTTTCACTTGATTTATCTGCACCTATCGATCTTAAAGCCTTTTATTTGAGGCAGGATCTATTGTGTTCCAGCTCCTTCACATAGAGGACTTCTCTGTTTGTTAGAAGCCTCTCTATTGAGGTCATGACGCCCTAGACTGTCATAAAATAAACATGTCTCTGATACAAGAAGACCCCTAATTGTGTGTCTGTGTGTGCGCTCTTTAACACTTTCTTTTGTGTCTTTATATTTAAAAAATAAAAAGTTACAATTACGGTGTTGTTGTTTTTTTTTACCTAGCTTAATTCAACTAGATCTGTCTGTCTGTCTGTCTGTCTGCTACAAAGTTTGTACACATTATAGTCCCACTTCCCGTTCTTGGATAACTTTGAAACTTTGCACAATTATGTATAATCTCTGATGTTCGTCCATCGTGATTCGATGATGACCACTTTGTCATCCAGTTGGGGGGGGGGATGACAAGTAACTTGCGCTGGAATTTGGATTATAGTGAGGAGGATTCGCGCAACACGTCGACCTCACTCTCTCGCCCTATAGCCCATCCTTTTCCGGAAGCAAGATTTGGTCAAGACGTCCGGGGACAATTTTGGGTGCAGTGGATGACCAGAGACTTCCTGCGGATTTAATACGCATTTCCTTTATATAGGCCTAAGTTTTTTTTTTATGTTTTGATCATGTTTGGTCAATAAGAAAAATGCATTTAAAAGTTATCAAAGAACGAAAAGGCGCGGTGGCTGAGCGGTAAAGTGCTTAACTTCTGAACCGGCGGTCTGGTTTGAACATATTTTTTTCTCATATTTCTCATTCTCGTACTAAGTTGAAACACGAATAGATAAAATGTGATAAATTATTCAGTTTGATATTGAAATGAGGGGAAAACTTCTACTTAATGAGAGATGTGGGCTGTGCATATGGATTTTATCCCCTTATTACGACTTATCATGTTGTAAATTAAACAATTATTTAATCAGTTAGTACTAATTAATTAATTTTGCTTTATATGACAGAAAGGTAAGTAAACCCTGCCATTTTCAGAGAGATGACAGAAATTAGCAGTTCTTTTCCTTAGATTAGCTTTGTTTTTTTTTTTTTTTTACTTAAAATAATCTTTGTTTTTTCTTTTTCTTTCTTTCTTTCCTTTCAGTAAACTTGCCAGGTTAACGTGCCACAAATATCGAAGAACCAGAAGGTCTTCCACCTCCAGCAGCAGAAGAGCTCTAGATGAGAACGATGTGATGGACCCACCTGTACCAAAGCAGGCCCAGGACGACATGTTCACCATTGAAGAGTACGACGATGCCCACGAGGACGTGGCCACCAAGGAAGAGTACTTCTATGACGAGGTGTTTGGCCAGTCCGAGTTTGAGGACGAGGCCACCAACACGGCCATGCGGGAGCTGTACAGCACGCGGGAGTCTGGCGGGGAGAATGACGAAGAGATGCTTGACCTGGACTTTGAGACTCTAGGCATCAAGATTGATAAAATGGACTCGCTAAGGAAAACTGGGAAGTAACTCTTGTAGGCGAACCATGGAATGTATTTACACAAGTTGCTGCCCTTTAATGGTGTGATAAACATGCCACTGCCAGTGTGTGCATAATTGTGATCAGGAGATTCTCAGAAGTTCAAAGGTCATAGTCGTGTGATACAAGTTAATAACCTCGCATTACACAAGAAGTTCATACAATCTTGTGATAAAATGGTATATACGACACGATCTTTATTACAATGGTTATAGTGTATCATATTGAAATCTATTCGATGACTCTGTTATAGGTGTATAAAATGAACCTAATTTTAATGATTTTAAAATGACGACAAAGTACAAAAAAGGGACACGACTTAAGAATTCTTTTTCTGATTATGTCTCTTTGAAATTCCTGATTATTTATTATTTAATTGACAAAAAAAGTGTATATTTAATTAATGTAACATTCTTCCAATGATTCCTAACAAAACTATCATGTTCCATGATGCTACTAATACTCGACTGCGCTATCAATCTACCGACGATGTAAGTTCTTAAGTACCATTCTACCAATAATGGAAGTTCTTATACCAACATAATTGGTAATTGGCTCTTCCGGAACATTCCGAATAGCCACGGTCACCATCATTCCTTGACTAGCCTAGTATCCTGGCCCGCCTAGACTAAGAAGGCTGCAAATGTTGACTTTTGAAATGGATCAATCAAGTATATGACTGCATTCATTGCCTTTTTGTATGTCTATTTATAAGAATCTGTCTGCATATGGAATTAAGGACCCAATGAGATTTTATTTTGTTCAGGGACCCTACCAAATAACAATATTTGATTGACAGTCTTTAAAAAGACCCCTGCGATGAAGGTCTAGTGTGATATGATTTCATGCAGTGGTACTCGTAAATTTGTGAGACTGGTAAGTTTCCAGCAAAACAAAACTGCATTGGTGTTTCTTCTTTATTCCAAGTTTTATAACAAAGCAAAAACTAAAATTAAATTCTTTCACAACATTCCGCCACTTTTCAATTTCGTTGTGATCCAAAAAATTAAACTGCTTAAGTGTTGAAAAAATTTCAATATTTCAACTGTCTAAAATGCATAACTGGCTATTACATCAAACCATTGCTTGTGGACAGTTGCCTACATGCCTACTTACAACTTTAAAGCAACAAACATAAAAGGAATAAAATGTCCACCATAACATAAGCATGACAAAGAAATATACAGCAAGAATAGTAGACATTGTCTTAACGTTTTTAAGACAGGATCTTCAGCTTTTGATTTAGAAGATTTTGATTGGACACGCGAATGCTCGAAACAAGTTCAGGCCTTAAACTTTACTGGCCAGAGCGTTAGACTTTGTCTGGATCCAAGAGAAGACTTTGGAATCTTGTGGCCTAGTTCTAAATGCCAATTGGAAACTCTAATACAGGATTTTAATATATCTTTTCATTGCGCATGTCTAAGAAAAAAAAATAAAGCCCACACATCATCGTTGTTGACTACTTTGCTTTGCAATTTGCATACCCATAATGCATGTAAAAAAATAGGGGTGCACAAGATAGTACTTTTTGATATTCGGCCGGAGCCGAATATTGCCGGATAGTGTTGAGAACCAAGATATAAAGACGTTGCGATAGCATACGAGATGTTCTAACATTACAATGGTATGCTGATTTATGAAATATCCATCTTGGAACAAATGTGTTTTTGTTTACTTTGGAATATTTGAAACAGTTGAGTGGCGGCTAATGAGAATGTAGTATTTGGGAACACTTGCTAGTGAGAATGTAGTATTTGGGAACACGGTGAATTTATGAATTGTGTAAGAGATAATTGTTGCATAGGCGTATATCAATCATTGTATTTATTATCAATACGTAAACTTCATTCTTTTCATTACTCATTGAGTTGTATATATTATACGTGTTCAATAAGATACAATGTATTTGTAAAAAAAAAAAGGGAATACACAATGCTCTACTTATGTGAGAACTCTTGTTGGTCTTGTCCACTTTTTTATTATGGAATGATCTACTGCTTTTGATAAATGTTATTGGTTTTAAGAACAGTTCGACCTAGCCATGTGAAATTAAGTTGTAGTTTAAAATCAGATAGCTAATCCAACCTAAACTGATGGTGTTAATAAATATACACACACATTTAAATACAAGCTTGAAATCCTACTTTATGACCATAATAAGCTTATATAAGCTGCAGGCTTTGACTGTCCGTGTAGAAATAACCAAATACAATTGAAATCCCAAGATATTAAAGTTGTTTTCAACATAGGCCTATCTTTCAAATCAATTCCATCTAATCAGTGTCGCCGTTAAGAATTCACAAGTGGCTCCGTCTCGGTGTCTTTGTGACTCCATTTGATCAGCCGTGTTCCTCTTTTATACCCAGCACATACAATAGCAAGTCATACGTCAGCCAGGACACACACACGAGCACAGACCAATACCATTTTGGTTCATTTCTTCCCTCCTCTTTTTCCCTCATGACTGGAATTGTATGGATGTCAAAATCATTCCTGGCATTAAACTGTAATCTGGGCCACTAATTGGATTAAAATTATCAATTATAATTATGAAAAAAAAAGAACTTTGTTCCCCACCCAGTAAGAGGGACAACTATTTCGTATCTTATTGTTTACTTTTGATTACATTATTATTAAAGCTTTTATATAGCGCTACTTTCATGCTTATAGCATGCTCAGAGCGCTTTGGTCCAATCTCATTTGTGGACCGGTGGGGGGGGGGGGGGGAGGGGGTATCTAGGAATTGGTTTCCCGTGCTGCCTTTGGGCGCTCAGTAAACACAACTCTGCCCGAGTCGGGTGTCGAACCTCGAGCCCCCTTCTAGGTAGCCTAGCCAAGCCAAACTCAAGCCGCACTTAGCCTCTCGACCACGCTTCCCACATTATTTGCATTCCATTGCTATTTTAAGATCCGTGCCAGTGACTGTCAGTTCATTGTGTGTATATCTCAAAGTTCACAGCTGAATGAAACTTAGTTATCATTATACTATTTGGTTCATATCTGTTCCATGATATTTATTACAGATGTTCATCTATGGCATACAAACTATAAATAGCTCGTTTTTGTTTATGTACCCTATGTACAGAATAAGGAATTAGTTGATAAGCTATGTTTTTTTTAATCGATATATATATTTAAACTTTTAAAAATTCCCTATAATAATAATAATAAGGCTTGTCTTCGAGTACGAAGATTAATGAGGAATGCAGTAGGTCACTCTCGAAGGCCGCGGGATACACATTTGAGACCAAACGAAAATTGCCGAGGACAAACGCAGACGACGAAAAGAAAATCTAAATCGACCACCTGCGGACAATGGTTGTACTTGTCCTGGTTGTGGCAAAATATGTAGGTCACAGCTGGAGCTGCGCAGCCATGGGAAATACTGCAAAATTCCATATAATGTACTAACTAACACATGACATAGTGGACAATTTTGTTTTCTTTACGTGCCACTAATTATTTCATGTTTTGATGTAGGCCTATGTTCCTAGATGTTTGTAGCCTATGTTAATTGAATATGATGAGATGCTACTCATACAGGGCCGATTATACTTGATAAGGCCCTAAGGCAGGGGTTCTCAACCTGTGGATCGCGACCTCAATAGAGTCGATTGACAATTTGCCAGGGGTCACCAAAGATCATTGCAAAAATGGATTGTTTTGTCTATTCTTTTATAGCTGTGTGTGTGCGCGCGAGGGTGGGGTGAGTCGAGGCAGATTGGGGGATTTTGAAAGGGTCGTCGAGCTTAAAAGATTGAGAACCGCTGCCCTAAACTATATGAGATATGGGGCCCCTTGTAAACAATACAAAGCAGTTGATTTTTTTTTTCATAACAATATTTTGTGGGGTGGAGCGGACAACTGAATTATTTTTCCTATAGATAAATAAAGCACTGCGCGAATACACGCGTCATGTTTTTCTTTCTGTGCCTACCATGTCAGAAAGCCTTCCGTACTACCAGTGCTAAACATGGTGTCGAAAAGTCAGAAAGTCTTCCAATCTTGAGAAACACTGTGTGTGTCCGTCATAAATAAAATATACATGTATATCTTTCACTCTAATAAATGTATCATATTTACACATGCCATTAATTTGACGTCATTTTGTTGGAATATACACATTTGACTTATGCATTTGCCAAATACAAATTAATATTTTTTTTAAAAATAAAAAATGGCAGCATGTTTTGTTTTTGTTATTAGTGATCTTGATGCATCATATTTTTATCCGTATTTGTTGTGTTACAATGATTCATTCAAAATATTGACCAAAAACTGAGTGGCTGTAAGATTAAAAAAAACTACGCATAGTTACATCAACTAGTTTGGAACATTCATGTAATTAAATAGGCCTATAGTAATACCGTTTCTAGAGTCTAGATGTCTAAACTAACAATATTAAAACTGTGCAATTTATTTCCCTTGTTCTATACAGAACAAAATAATTGTTACCAGTAATCAATTAACTAATATGTTTTTTATTAATCGATTCATGTCTTGTCAGGTAAATCCATCCATCCCAGTGGCGCTACAGCCCATGAAGGGCTCTGGCCTGCTTGCACACATCTTTCCATTCAGATCTCTCCTGGGCCTTTCGTCTCCACGCCCTAACCCCAAGCTGTTGCAGATCTGCTTCCACATCATTAATCCAACGCATTCGGGGTCTGCCTTTGGTTTTTGTCGGTATTCGATTTTCGCTCCCCTGTTATCTGTCATTCTTTCAAGGTGACCTGCCCAACGTAGTCTGTTCTTTATTTCGGTCACTATTGATGGGTCCTCATACAGATGATAAATCTCATGGTTAGTGCGTGTCCTCCACCCTGTTTCATCCTGTATGGCACCATAGATTTTTCTAAGAATTTTCCGTTCCCAAGTATTGAGTAAATTTTTAGATGTCTTAGTCAGTGTCCAGGTCTCAGTTCCATACATTGCTGCTGGTCTTATGATGGTTTTGTAAGTCAGGTAAATATTGTGCCAAATTTCAGCTTGATCGAGATTTAGTGTGGGAGATGTAACGTGCACTAACTTTTTACCAGACAAAGTAAGTTGATATAAGTTTTGTAAAAAAACAAAGCGATAAATGAGACAAATCTTATTATGGCGAGACACAAGACAAACATTCTTAAACCCATTCTCAGAGAATCTCTATAAACCAAGTAGCTTACTATCTTTTTTTTTTAAACTCCGTCAATTGACTTTTAAGTGACGCACTAGATATCAAGGTAACATTGGCTGCATCAATGCCAATAAAAGGTGGGAGCATTCAGTTATAGACAGTCGAGTGACTTGATGGGATGAACTTTCAACTTTGACATATCAATTCTATTCATCCAAGTATTATGTAGGTAATGGACACTCAACGTCAGCACAGCTCTAGTGTTAGAGCTTCCACGAGATTTTTTTTTTTAGAAATTCTTAGTTAAAAAATAATAAATCATTTGTATGTGCATGCAATTCAGCTCGAGATTCGAACTCAAGCTCTCTCGATAGGCAGCCAAGAGGCTCATGCCAGTCGGCCACGTAGGTACGTCCCTAACGCCGATAACTTGTTGATGGATGTAGGCTTATAGATAAACTCCATGATAAGAGGCTTAGCTTTAAGAAGTGTTGATCGGGTCAGATTAACTTTGATGCACATCAAGCAAAACACTCTTTGGATTTCTGTGTTTAAGACTATGTACCGTTACTTATGTACATATAGAAACTATATCAAACAATATCGACAAAATGGATTTGAAAAATGATTCTTTGGCGCTTGACAATTAGGTCAAAGATTTGAAAAATAAAATGGTAGACACGAATAACTTTAAAGATGTTCTGTTATGAAAGACATACAAAAAAGGTGGGTTCGAACCTCGATGAAGAATGTGATTATGAGTTTGAGGATTTTTAGGGTTATCCTCATCCAACATGGAATGACATCCAATGACTTTAGTTGAAAGGCGATTGGTCGTTGTGCTGGCCACATGACACCCTCGTTAACCGTCTGCCATAGAAATAGATGACATTTACAATATCTACCCAATAAATGCAAATCATGATAGGGGTACTTACGTTACCAGTGATATATTATTAACAATACCGGTAATTGTAAAACTTATGACAAAATCATTTAAGAAAGAAATACAATGAGTCAGCGTAAGTCTTTAGCTTTGAAGTAGCATTTGTAAAATCAGATTTACCTTCTCGCAAGAATTATGACATTATTATAAAAGATTTCAATTATTCTAAAAGTAGGCCTAGATGTTTCTTTCTTGTTTTTATTATATTGCTATTTTTCTTCAAAGATATTTTTATAATACAAAAAATTGGAAGTTTGAAATGTTTATTATTAATAAAATGTATCTTTCTGCGCCCAAATATGTCGTTGCAAAAATACATGCCCACATCAAATTTAGGTCACTGTCACCAGGCCGGCCATATGCATAAGAAAACTAGACAGTCACCTAGAGCTTTCGATTAATTGGTAGGGACTGACAACATTTATTTAAAGATGAAATCTTGAAACTTGTGCCCAATGTTATTGTTGAGCTACACTAGATTTTAAATAAATTGCGTAATTTTATTTCTTAGCTGTTTATTTTTTTTATTTTTCTGTTTCATTTTGGGCCTAGAAATTCTCGTGGCCTAGGGCCTCTAATTATCTTATCTAAGGCCTGCCCTGCTGCCACTGCATATGTAAAAACAAATTTTAGGCCAATCAGTATGGTAATGCCAGGGCCGATGTTGACATCCAGTCCTCTCCTGACTACAACGTATGTGTTATATAATTAACAGACTAAGTCTATTCTCTCATAAACAGTTTGATATATTGCAAACAGTGGTATTGCACGTTTGTAAAATGTTTTACATGTTTCGGATGTTCCTTCAGAGTTGAAGATAGTTACTTCCTAGTCCAAACCTCCCGCAGGACGACGGGGGATGGGAGCGGGCAGGGTTTGAACCCGGGACCATCGGTAAATCCAAACGACAGTCCAGCGTGCAAACCGTTTATATTACATCTATGGTTTCATCGCCGCATGAAGTTTCTACACCAACAATCAACAATTGATACATGGAGCCTCGCCATCAAAAATGGATTTAACAATATAATATGTTTGCGAAATATCAATCACTGATTCATCCACTGATTTCAACAAGGGATCTCTTTAACCGTCGAACGGATTTGCATGACACTTTGTATATAGGCTCCTTGGGTCAACGGTTCTCAATCTTCTAAGCTCGGCAAACCCCTTTTTACGACCCCCCTCACTGCCGCCACCCCTTCCCCGCACACACACACAGCAATAGAAGAATAGACAAAAACAATACATTTTTTCTATGGTTTTGGCGACCCCTGGCAAATCGTCAATCGACCCCCCAACGGGGTCGCGACGCACAGGTTGAGAACCCCTGCCTTAGGTGCTCACTATAAGAAACGGTAATTGTAATAGAAACGCAAATTAGCCCGTAAATTCGGAAAACTTCCAACGCGCTTTATATTTAATTGTCGGTATTTGTTTGTTTGTAGGAAGGCAGGCCGCTATTTATGAATGTATGTGTGTGGTTCAAGTCGGGCCGTTTTATTGAACAAAGAAAAGATTGGTCAAAATATTATTTGACAGTTCAAATTATCATGCGCAGGATACATTGAAAAAAAAAAGGGGGGGGGGGCTTCGGCCAAACAACATCACGCAAACAGCCTATCAAATTTTGTAATATTAAAATAAAAAGCCAAAGAGAAGTCAGTGAATGTGTGTTGAACTATTTGTTTTTATCGTGTGTGTGTGTGGGGGGGGGATAAGGAACAGTTATACTAAATTCACAGGCCAGTATATAGTTATGTGAGAGTGTGGGAGGTAGTTTTAAAGGGGGATGTTCGAGTTCAGAGTTGGCCTAATTTAAAATACATTAGAATTCAAAGGGCTCAAAGTTTAGGCTACTAATAGTGGGTATCTATTGCTCATAGCGTTAAAAACGATGGTTGTTTTATTGAAAGTTCAAAATAAGGAGGGAGATTCCAGTGAAATATTATGTGCGCGTTATAGGCCTATGATGTGCAGCATGCGATTGCAATAAGAAACCCCCCCCCCCCCCCCCCCCGCCGCTCTTGCTAAAAAGCATAATATGGAACCAATCAAATATTTTGATAAAGAATAGCTCCTAAAACGCCGAAGCATATAGAGTCGGAGATTAGCGCAGACTTTTTCAAAGTAAAAGATATAATTATAGAATTCGCGGGCGAAATTTAAGGTGCCGTAAGGTGTGTTTAAAGGCCTTTATTGTCCGGGAGCGCAGTATCTTGCGGAGCTTAAATGTCTATTTAAGTTTAAGTTTAAAAAAATCATCAAAATGAACAGCAGTCTGGGGGTAAATCTAGGTTACGGCCTACGGGCGTAACCGGTGGGTAGTATCAGTTATAAGTGATAAAGACAAATAAAATATTTTGCCGAGCCGAAAAGGAATTTCGCCAATATGTTTTTTTTTTCCCCTTAAATTTGACCCAAATTATAATCTTGCCTAAATACATCGCTAAATTTAACTGGATAAAAATTATTTCAATTTACTTATAGATCTATATGTAAAATGTAACAGTATAAATCTTAAATTCAGATAAAGATCTAGAAGTCTATCATCTAGGCCAGGGGTCTCAAACACGCGGCCCGCGGGCCGCATGTGGCCCGCGAGACTATTTTGTGCGGCCCGCGACCACGTCCGCGAATAAAAAAAAATAGATAAAATTTAAAATTAGATAAAATTTACAAAGACCACATGTAAGCCATGAAATGATTTACAACTGCACAACGTGCGCGACGTGTTTCAAGAACTGGAAGCTTGTATTGACAGGTCTGGGCTACCGTGGGAAAAACTTGTTGCAGTGGCTACGGACGATGCACCAGCAACAGTGGCGTAGCAAGATACCCGTGGGCCCGGGTTCAAAAATATTTTGGTGGGCCCTTACCCTAATAAGACAAATACAATGTATGCCAAAACAATTGAGTAATCAGTATCTGTACATTTACCCAAAGACTTCCCAATGCAGGAAGAGTAGCCTTTTAATAATCTTATTACGTTAGACTCCGTTAGAAGACTCCAACACGAATTAAAAGTCAATTTTTGTAGAATTTTAAGCAGAATTAAACGAATAAACGGAATTTCAAATGTATAAAGAAATGTTTTATGAATTCTAGTTCCCATTCTACACAATGACATACCAAAAGCACTTCTAGGTGTAAAATTTTGAAGCATTGATACAAATTATATAGTAATACTATTTACTAGCATTTTTCTGCCCGATTAAGTAGCAAAGTAAGAAACCAGTGCATCTATTTCTAAGCGGCTTCTTCTGATGAACCAATGCCCAAATGCCATTGTAGTATCCAGCTATGTTGGAAGCACCATCATAGCTTTAGCCTTGCAGTTCAGTTAATGATAAATGTGGATTTGTTTTGTGATTACTTATAGCATTGTTCACCTAATTCTGCTGAAGTATGATTCTAACAAATATGAAAAGCTAGAAATGACTATTTAATTTCTTTATTTTTGGATGTTCCGTCATCGGAGATCGCTAGAAGTATCAAAATAAAAAAAATAATGCGAATTTGGTATCAACTTTTTGTTTTGAATGCAGCCACAAATGAAAGAAACATATGGTAAAAAATGGATCTAGAATACCAATATGTTTGCATAACCCGGAGACGTCCATATGTTCTTTAAGAATCACCAGAAACTGAAATATGTCAATTTTCGTTAAGTATTTAAGAATGAGAGTGTAATTTTGTCTAAAGAAAAATTCTATTTTACATGCTTTAAATACAAAACAAATAAAAAACATGTTAAGCTTTTTAAAAAGTGAATAATTTGCAACTGTATCAAAATTAGTGACAATCGGGACTACCCATACTCTCTTCATCCCCCCCCCACCATTCCTGTAATACTACGCATAAGTGTATAAACAGACTAGAAAAAAAAAGAATGGGACGATATATAGACTCTTGTCACCCCAAACGCACAATTAGGGTTAGCCACCATTACAATTCACAAAAACTGATGGAAAGCAAATCCATACGTTGAAGCTTAAAATGCTGCTTTTTTAGTTGCTATAAATTCTGGGACAAAGCTTAGGATATTTCGAGAGAGCTTTTCAAATTCTATTATTTATCAGTTTTACAAAAGTGCATTTATTTTTTCACTTTTTTTCACTAGTCATGGGCCCAAGAGCAGTGGGTCCCTAATGGCCGTGGGCCCGGGTTCATTGAACCCCTTCGCGCCATGGATGCTACGCCACTGACCAGCAATGAGTTTAGAGAAAATTTACAATGACCACATGTAAGCCATGAAATGATTTACAACTGCACAACGTGCGCGACGTGTTTCAAGAACTGGAAGCTTGAAGCTTATATTGACAGGTCTGGGCTACCGTGGGAAAAACTTGTTGCAGTGGCTACGGACGATGCACCAGCAATGAGTTTAGAGAAGGTTGGTGTTATTGGATTAATGGTAGAGAAACGGAATCGACTCAGCTTGGCTGGACGTTTTGCAACCATACACTGCATTCTGCACCAAGAAGCACTATGTGGCAAAGGTCTACAAATGAAGAACGTGATGGATGTTGTCGTGAAGACGGTGAACTTCTTACGTGCACGGGGTCTCAACCACAGACAGTTTGTGCCATTTCTAGCTGATTTAGAAACGGAATACGGAGAGTCGCTGTATCATACGAAAGTCAGATGGTTGAGTCGTAGAAAAGTGCTGCAGAGATTTTTTGAAATGAGACGGGAAATAACATTAATCATGGCAAGGAAAGACAGAGACATACCTCAGCTCAGTGGCCCAATGTTTTTGTCGGATCTTGCTCTTTTACTGACATCACGATACATCTCAATGCACTCAATTCACAACTGCAGGACACAAAGCAGCTGATTACCGTGATGTTTGTTCGCATCAAATCATTCAGATGCAAGCTGACTTTGTGGGCCACTCAGCTGGCAGATTGAAGCCTGGCTTATTTCTCTTTTTTACAGAGCATAACGGTTGAACCTCAGCGCCTCTACGACTACGTAGACATCCTCTCTAGACTACTGGAAGATTTTGAAATTCGCTTTCAGCAATTGACTGCTCTCGAACTACAGTTTTTTCCATGTTGCCACTCCGTTCGCAGTCCTGATGGAACTACTGGGCCTGCAGTGTGACACTGTTGTGAAGCAAAAATACGCTGATGTTGGCGCTCCACATTTCTATGAGAGAAGTTTTCAAACTTATTCTGCGCAGCTGCTAGAATTCTAGCGATGTTTGGGAGTACGTACGTTGGCGAACAGTTTTTGTCCAGAATGAAGATAAAAAAAACAGCATTACGATCAAGACTGACTGCTGAGCATCTGAGAGTAACCTTGCGGCTTGCCACTACACGCGACTTCAGGCCTAACGTTGATGGCCTGGTCTCTGCCAAACGCTTTCAGCTGAGTGGACAGAAACATGAGTGACGAGCCATCTGAAGTAGGCCTAGTAATTATTTTTTTTTTTTTTTGGGGGGAGGGGGGAGGAATTACAGTTTCCGTTTTTTTATTAGTGACAGAGACAACGTCAACTTATTTTAGTAAACTAAACTGCCTGTGCATGTAATAAACTACACTATATGAGTAATTGTAATTAATAATTATAAAAACTTTATTTTAACATTTAACTGCAATGACAGTAGTGTTCGTAACATTTGATGTGCGGCCCGCTGAATGGTTGTTACTTTCCACTGCGGCCCACATGCTGATATGAGTTTGAGACCCCTGATCTAGGCTCTGAGGATCTTGATGATCTAGAACAGAAAAAAGAGGTGAAACGGAGGGGAAAAAATCTAATTATAGACTTAGATCTAGTATAGTCTATCAAAAATGCCATTAAATAAAGTTTATGTTTTTGTTTTCCTTTCACAAGAGTAAAAAAAAAAAATAGGAGTTTCCTGTTCGTTTCACGGACAAACTGTTATTGCTAAAGTGACCTTTGTAGTGTCAACAATGGCGAGCCTTGTAAATCGTTCCCGTACGATCTTAAAAATCTTACGATGTCATGGCTTACTCCAGCGCACACTGTCATGTCCTATTCAGGCTTTTGCAAGCCAGCAGCAGCACGTCAAGCAGTCCACAATGGCGAGCGTAGCACTGACGCTAGATGTCAAACGACGAATTGAAGAAATTAGACAACAAGCACTCCTTGGAGGAGGTGAAAAAAGGATCGAAGCTCAGCACAAAAAGGTTGTCCTAGATTTATTGTTAGATCTGTTGTTATTTTGTTACATTTTAAATGCATGTTATCATGGTCTAGAGGCAGTGTGCACACACCTGACTTAACACAAGCTACACACTTATGCCGGCTTCCTCACTGACACTTGAGTCACTGAGTTTGAGTGTGATTACTCTGATTAGTGATTTCTGATTAGACTTGAATATTGATTAGAGTTTTAGATTTTAGAGGGACAGTCTAGGTCTAGAGTCTAGATTAGATACTGACAGAAGTCAGTAGTCTATTCATAGAATGACTTAGAATTAATAAAATGCCTCTTAAAATTAGAATTTAAATAGAATTTATAAATATAATATAATAAAGCAATAATGGGGGTTCTAGATCTAGATATCTAGATCTATTTATAGATCTATGTCTAGAGTATGTTAGTGTTAATAACTGTTATATTTTTAATCTAGGTGTACATCAAAAATCTATATTTGTAAATAGACTTTAGGATATGATTAATTTTAATGCACCTTTGGCTTTGTTTTTAATTTTAAATCTAATTGACTCAGAGACTCAGTCAAATTCTGACTCCATTGTCTATTAGATCTAGAATCTAGTTTAGACTAGATAAGTTGAGACAGATTATAGTATATCTATAACTTGTACCAGTCATGGACATTTAAAAATATTAAATTTAAGTGATTTGAGCAGGCATTTCACCCCCCCCCCCCAATTAGATTTCTCTAGGAGACTACATATACATCTATACACTTTTTTAATATAGATTCTATATCTAGACCTGGCTATTTTAGCCTACATGGAGATCTACATTTAGATCCATTAAATTTTGATTAAATAAGGCTTTGTCGTAGTTCTGTGTACAATGAATATCCAGAGATCTAGTGAGAAGTCGAAGGAAGTTGTAGAAATGTAGGTCTAATAATATATGATCTTAATGTAAACTTCTTTATGTCCAGAATATTTGCTAAATTTTAAATATACACTCAAATAGATCCACCAATCAACTAGATTAGTTTTAATCATACAATCTGGGCTAGATTAAGTAGGCAATTACATTTTAGTTTTTTATAATTATTAAAAGGCATTCTAAAAAAAATCTTTGATTAACCTTGTTTCTTGTCATAAATTGAACGGTAGAATGTTAATCAATAGTAGATGCAGTACAACTAGAATTGAAGTTTCTCACTCCATTAATTTTTATTTAGATAGTAAACTTAAATTAAAATTAACTAGAGGTTTAACAGACTCAGTTTTTGCAATCCTCTGAGATGCCATTTTTTTTCTATCAATTCTATCCTTGCACTGATAAACTTTTCTTTTGTTACAAACATAGACAGGAGTAAAATGTCATTGCTAAAATAAAATAAAAACATTGCATTATATTTAATTTTTTATTAATAAAACTACCTAGGTGGTCTGATCCAACAATAAAACTTGAAAGTTGTGTTTTTCTATTCAGATTAACTTTAAAACCCATCTCAATAGTAAACCTACATATAATATTTAGAGCATATTTAATTTTCTAAACTAAATGTTGCACTCAATGGACAGAGATTTTCATCTTAGAAAAATAGTGCCATCAGCTTTGTTAACAAGTATTTTATGGACAAAGATAATAATAATGTTTATTTATATAGCGCTGTTAATAAACATAATGTAAGCTCAAGGCGGTATGATAGCACAACAGACATCTAGGAGATTTAAAATAAAAAAAAACTTATCGGAAAATGTTTTGAACATATTCTTATGCTTAAGTGTAGATAATTTAAGTGTATATATAAAGAAAAGAATCCTTAAGATGGTTGTTTACAAAGGTGATGGTAGAGGTCACTTACCATTAACATTTTAAAGCATATCAGCTGGGGAAAAAAAAGCAGGAAAAGAATGCCTTAAAGTTTTATTTAATTTACCATTTGGTAACATAATTTAACGAATGACTTGTCCCTTTTAACCAAAGTTGTTCATTGCTTTTATTATTTAGATTATAATTTGTGAAAAGTTAATAGAATATTCACACTTTTATCTATTTATAACTTTATTGGCAAATGTCATTTTAGGGATAAGCTAAATCCATAAAATGGTTGTTTACAAAGGTGATGGTAGAGGTCAATTACCAATTACATTTTAAAGCATATCAGCCGTGGGGAAAAAAAGCAGGAAAATAATGTCTTAAAGTTTTATTTATTTTATTTGGTAACATAATTTAATGAATGACTTGTCCCTTTTAACCAAAGTTGTTCATTGCTTTAATTATTTAGATTATAATTTGTGAAAAGTTAATAGAATATTAATCTATTTATAACTTTATTGGCAAACGTCGTTTTAGGGATAAGCTAAATTTTTAATATAATTAGGAAACTTAGCCACAATAATGTAATAAGATTTATTATAACATAATTCTATTGCTTCTAACTCAATTTTACTACAATTGTCCACCTTGGCATTACTATTTTAAAAATATATAGATAAAAACATGAACAACATTCACATCCCTAACACACATGATCTGCGCTTTGTGAATTAGGCTAATCCTTTAAAATCAGTATTTATTTAGCAAAGTCTGTGGTTTTATCATGGCTTCTTTTCTAGCAATGTAGCCTAAAAAACTGCTATTATCCTTACATCTCCAGAAGGTGTTTATTTTGATGTATCCCAATCAACAGTTTTAATTTATTATTTACATTCTATATGTGCAGGGCAAGCTGACAGCAAGAGAACGCATTCAGTTGTTGGTGGATGAAGGAAGCTTCATTGAGTATGACATGTTTCTGGAACATGACTGTTCTGACTTTGGTATGGAGAAACAAAAGGTAGTTATACTTGTTTGTCAGGCATACCTATTGCTTAATTAAATTTAAATTAGAATGAGCTATGAAATTTATTTTGTAAGTTCTGCCTATTTTCTTTTTCTCTGCAATATTTTTAAGTGTATTGCTTTGTTTCTCTCTTCTCTAGTACCCAGGTGACAGTGTTGTGACTGGGAGAGGCTTGATTAATGGAAGGACTGTATTTATATTTAGTCAGGTATATCATTGTAGTTGCATTTATATATGTTTATATAGTTAGATTTACTTGATATTATGAGAAAGGTGAGAGAATTTGAACGGATAAAAGAAATATCTAGTTTTTGTAAAGCGCATATAATAAATGTGTTTGATTTAAATTGAATGTACACATTGTTATGATTGAGTTCTTATATTTAATTATTGAACATAAAGCAAAGTCAAATTCTATTAATAGATCAATCTTTTATTATGACTAGTACATTTCTATAGTATCTAATATACAGTTCCTTCTTCAGTCTCTGCTAAGACTTTAAACAGATTTAAGATTTATTAGCATATTACTCTTTTAATTAACATAAGGTATGTACTCTAAAACAAGACATTCTTAACAATGTTATCCCAGAGGGTGTCAACCAGGCTCCTCTCCTGCAGGGCTGTATAACAACAGCCTGGCTTAATTAACTATGACCCACTTCCTCAACCTCCCACATGTAGATTATATATAGCAACTAAGTAAAGTTCAGACCTTGTGATCTATAGGGCAGATGATGTAAAGGTCATCTCATTCTGTTGCCTACGATTAATGAGGGTGTCATGTGGCGAGCACAACGACTGACCGCCTTTACTTTTCCCTAGCTGATGTCGGATACCCATTAGAGCAGGGTAGACTCAAGGGCGCCCGAAAATCCGAAATTAAAAATCCCAGGATTCGAACCTGGAACCTCTGGTATGGAAGCCAAGCGCTTTACCGCTCAGCCACTGCGCCCTCCATATAGCATCTAGTTATTACTATATTATCTCAACAAATATTTTTTAAAAAATCTTTCTTCTTCTCTTCTAAATCTAAGTCCTAAATCTTTGCTTCAACTGTTTCAGGATTTCACCGTGTTTGGAGGAAGTTTATCTGGTGCTCATGCTAAAAAGATCTGTAAGGTGAGGTTAATTATGATACAGTAAAGCATCTTACTGAAATAATCATGACAAAAAATATGAGAAATAGTTCATTCTTCTATTGATGACTAAAAACTTTTAAAAAATTATAACATATTGAAAGTAATTAAAAAGAAGAATTTAATATTTCATCCAAAATGTGTAGATAATGGACCAGGCTATGCTAGTTGGTGCCCCAGTGATAGGCCTGAATGACTCTGGCGGGGCTCGTATTCAGGAGGGTGTGGAATCTCTTGCTGGCTATGCTGATATATTTCAAGTAAGTTCACACTGTTAAACATGTTGGCTGCTATATATAAAATCATTACTTGCTTGTTCAATTAGAAATAATCTTACCTGAGTTTGAAATGTAAACATTTTATTTTTCTTTTCTCCAGAGAAATGTTGAATCATCTGGAGTTATCCCTCAGATTTCAATGATTATGGGACCTTGTGCAGGTAAACCTTATGTAGATTCTTTGCTTGCAGTTGCTCCTTTGTCTCTGGAATGACACTTCTATCTACAGCTTAAACTAGAAAGACTGTTATTTCTCTTAGATTGATATTCTCTTTTACAATTCATTTTCTTATCTTTCTTCTGTAGATGTTTTACATTGCCAAATATTGAATCTTGAATAGATTATCTTCTCCTTATCAATAAATAGATTTTTTTAAAATTTCATCATGGTTTTACATAGTACAATGTGTTTAAAGTGGGTACTTTGCTTAACTTTTTTAGCATGATTTTTTTCAATTATTGTGACCAACATGTAGCCATCTACAAATATTTACCAAGACTTCAATTGGATTAGAATTTGCTTTTCACTTACATTTTTTGTGACAACATCTAAACATCAATTTAGATTTATTACACTCATCCTTTTTTTTTTCAAACACGTTTTACCAAATGAATATGTCTAAGAATAAGACAAAGTCTCTTCATCAGATCAACAGTGATATACAAATAGAAATGAGCAAATTTGTAGGGGGTGAGGGAATGCACTTTTTTGATATGAACTTTGTTTTGCTTTTTGAATAGTATTGAAATTGTCTTTGCCAGCCAAATACCCGAAAGTCTAGAGCTAACAAATAAAGGAATTTAAAACAAACCTAAAAAAAAAAATGCTTTACTTGCAAACAAACCCTTATACTGATAAAATCTCTATTAAGGTAAGGGTTGTGATTCTATCAAGCGAGTGTTCATTAAATGGAAACAATTTAGTGTGATTTAAAGTAGAGTGATGCAATCTAAAGTCTTGTAATATTATTTTCTTTATTTCTTTATTAAATGAAATGTTAACAATATGTTACAACTTTGTTTCCAGGTGGTGCTGTCTACTCACCTGCTCTCACAGACTTTACTTTCATGGTCAAGGTAAGCTGAGTCGCAGCTTTGGCAACTGTTTTATACTTCATTGGATGTTCTGTTGTTATAGCAGCATTATCATCTTATATTTATTAAAAAGTCATTTTGGTAAAATTGTTTAGACCAGGCCTGTTATACGTTGTAGATGAGTCAACTCAGTAAGGATTTGAACCTGATATAAGTACTGAAGGCGGACCTGGTTACAGCAATTTTTTTTTTTCAGTATATTTTTTTAAATTTATAAATAGTCAAAAAAAAATGTACCAGTTATAATGGTGAAAATATTAATGCTGCTGCTAACTGAGGTTGCTGTAACTCATCAGACTTAACTCTTTATCTCCCAAGCGACGACAATGTCGTCGGTCGTTTTTGTAAAAGCCGATTAAGCGACGATAATGTCGTCGGTGCAGTAAAACATCTTTATTTCGTTCCTATTCTTGGTTAATAATTTTAAATGCTTATATTCTAAATCTACGTGATTTCCGCTTGCAGAAGAGTTCGTTGTTTACTTCCTTCAGCATGTTTTTAATTGTAGAGAGGGTTTTGAAAGTCGTCTTTTTTTTTGTGTTTGTTTAAATGGAAATTGAAGCTGGCCCATCTGATGGTCGATCTACTAAAACTTGTAGATCTATATTATATTCAGATCAAGAAGTAAAAGACCTTATTGATTTAGATCTAGATAAAATGATATTGTTTTATCTGATCATATTTATTCTGATAGTGATAGTTTAGTGCCAGTGTAAGTGTTAGAATCTAGATCTAGAACTCTAGATCTGAATCTGATAATTCATCAGCTGATGAACCTGCTACACCCCCTTCTAAAACTAAATATATTAGCACAAATAATACATCTAGACCTGTTTAAATAAGTTGGAAAAATGCAGAGATGGGTATTAAAACAGAAAGCAATTTTTTTATTCCCTCCAGTAAATCTAGATCTACTAACTGGAACTTGACGATGCAAGTTATTATTTTTTTCTCATAAAATTTTAATGGTGGTGACCTTGGATAATGTGCTATAGTTTTGTAGTTCATGTGTTTTCTATTGTTTTAGTGGTTTTATTTTGTGAAAATATGAATCAAGATTATAAAACAATAGCATTATAAGCAGTTTGGAATAGAAATGATCTTCTTATGTGACTTGGATTAAATTTTTTTATCGTCCATCGGTGAGTTTTCATATTTTCATTTTTACATTTCATAAAACAAAATAAAAATACCACTTCAATTTATACACTTCATTTTGCAATATCTAAAAAGAACATTCATTTTCCTTTAATTCCATATCAAAAACATAATTCTATGATTGTAAATAAAAAAGTTATACCATTTTAACTATAACATATTAGTGCACTCCGATCGGATGAAATCAATAATTCCGTCAGAACGTGGAAAATAATTACGGAGATAAAGAGTTAAATCATCACTCAACATTTGTTAGACATTAGTGCATTTGACATTGGTTAATTCCCTTGAGATTTTTTGAGATGGCAGCCATGAAACTCAACTGCTTCCACCTCAACTGCCTCAAGAATAATTTTGACATAAAATGCCAGAACTGAAACCAAATATCCCAGTACCTTTAATCTTGAAAAAAAAAACACTGCTGTAAAAAAAAAAGAGCTTAAAACAAAATGCTTTTCACTCTGACTTAATTTAGCATGTTGCACTCAAGTTGTAGAGAAAATAATACATGAAAAAAAAAAAAACACCACAAGTCCCTTTTTTTTTTATCTGAAAACATTTAACTTGTAGAAAGTAATTTATGTTTAGTTAGATTGGACTGAAACTTCTGTTGAGATAATTATTAAGATTAAGCAGCAAGTGTGTGTCTCCTGATTAGAAACTACAAAATTACTTACTTGTGATACTAGTATGTTATTTGTTTGTTGGACATGAACAATGCTAAGTAGTAAATGTAATGGGTCAATATGATGATTACAAAGATTGTTTACTAATGAACTGTATTATCTTTCAGGACACATCTTATTTGTTCATCACTGGGCCAGATGTTGTCAAGGTAAGAAGTTTAGAACTTTTCATTACTTGCTGTTACATACAGTCTAGCCTTATTAGGATGTCTTCTTTCTGTGTTAGGACTCTTGTAATGAGAAGATTGACAACGTCAGCAATCAAGATGACATCTTAGCACAGCACTTTGCTGAAATGGCTTGCTTTGTTCTAGCTCAGAGTCATTATCACCCTAACTTAGGTAGCAGTGGGAAGTGCTTTTCTAGTGGGCTTAGCTCTTGTTTTCATTTTGAGATTGAGAGAGTTGATGGCAAGCATTATTATTATTTTCTTTAGTTATTTTTTTTTTTATAAGTTATGTTAGTAAATAATGAAAAATATTTATTTTATGAAATCCAAAAAGAAAAGGTCGAGGTTGATTATTTCATTTTGGCATTTACATTGTTTTGTAACAACTGCTTCGCTTTGCAAGCTGCCATCTGCATCTGTTGCAATAAAGGGTCTCTTTTGAATGTCTATTTTATCTATGACTTCCTGCAGTGGCAAAGTGACTATAAATCATCTCAGAAATGAGTTGCCTACACAGCAGTCTACCCCCCCCCCCCATGAAGCTGATGTGTCAAAGGAAAGACATTGACATCACAGGCTCTACTAGGGTGTAGCCTTTGGTCCTCAGGATTTGTCTCCCAAATCATTTTCGTGTTTGGGTATAGCCTCAGGGCATCAGAGGTTTGCATTCACATTCCCTTATCCTAGGTGGGTAGACAGCTCCCCCTGTCCAAAGCTTACTGGGATAGGTACCAGTTGCTAGACTGGAGTTTCATCTGAGAAACAACGGTCTAGAATCATTATTTAAAATGTAAATGCTGTATCACTTGGTGACCATCTTATGTTGATTTACATCCCCACAAAAGATGTCAACCTATCATTGTGTCATGGCAATAAATGATTGAATTCTATAAAGAACCAAATCAAGGCTTTTACAACTAAGAGAGATGTCTTAACATAATGTCATATACAACTTCAATGGATAAGTAATCTTTGAAACTGTTTTGTGATAGTACTTAATTCAATTGGGCACTGTTTTGATTTCATTCTTTTTTTTAACAATGCCTTGTTAGTATTAGTAATGTAGTTAAAGTCTAATTTGTAACAAAGTTTATTCATAATTGGTTCAAATATATTACATTAATTAACTTAAGATTGACATAAATGTGGTGCTTTGGTTAAAAAAAAAAATAAAGAGAATGCAAAAAAATGGAATGATCAAATGAACGAATGCAGTGAAACAATTCAGTCAGATTGTGTCATGAGCTAGTCATCACTTAAAGGTAACTAAAGATAATTAAAACTTGCCCTTTTTTTAAGAAGAAAAAAAAAAGAAAAAAGCTTTTAGTTTTTGAATTGTTGAGTATCAGTGCAGACTGTTGACTTGTCTGTCATGTTAATAATAGTAATAATAATAATTATGTGAGTTTTTAAAGTGTCTAGAATGTTGATTCAACATACTTTGAAATGAAATGAGTATATCAGCATGACAGTTATTGGAATGAATATATGTTTATGCACATCTACATACAGCTATTTTAAAACTATCCGTGTCCATACAAGTTTTGTTGTTAGCCAGCACCGACATTATTGTACATTGGCCAGTTCCAGTCACCACACTTTGGAAGAATTTCTGATGAACTGAGACAGCCTGTTTATGTGATCTCAGACAGCCTGTTTAACTGATCTCAGACAGCCTATTTATCTGATCGCAGACAGCCTGTTTATCTGATTGCAGACAGCCTGTTTATCTGATCACAGACAGCCTGTTTATGTGACCTCAGACAGCCTGTTTATGGGATCTCAGATAGCCTGTTTATGTGATCTCTACTGGCTGACAGCTGTGTCTCATACTTGAGGGCTGAGCTGTCTTGGATGACAAGGTCACACTGGATCCACTCAGTGTCACTCTGAATACAGGCTCTGTAGTGGTGGAGCAGTGCCACCTCCGCTGGGACCCTGATGACTCTCATGGAGTCAGTGACTGCTCGACTCAGGTGGTGGATACCCACCTCAAACACATTTTTGGCTTGAATCAAAAGCTTGGAGTGCAAGGCAGTAGTCCTCTTTGTCCTGTGAAGGTGTCTGAGATATTTGATAGGCGAATTCACTTGGCTGTCAAAGTCCCAAGAAAAAAATGCACTCTCAAAACTCATTGCTGCTACATTGTCAGCATTGCCTTTTAGAACAGTTGGCAGTAGATCCTGCCAATTGTACACACTTTTTGGTATCAGCATCTCGTCAATGTCTAAAAATAAGAGCCAATCAAAGTTGGCCATGTTTTGGTAGAGACAGTGCTGGACAGCCAGTAGTTGACCATTGTTCCAGATGAATTGGTATGACTTTTGTTTAATGCTTGCTGGCAGATCCCAGCGGATGATCTCAAACAAATGAGTTTTGTCTTTGAGGTAGAAAGTGAGTGTATGAAGTAAGTCAGTGGGCAGGTCATGGATGTAGAGAAAGACTTTATTAGCACCCAGTATCCAACACAATTCTAGGAAGTCGATCAAGTTTTGAATGTAAAGATTGCTGTGTAAAGGTGGCACACATACACCTATAGAAACTCCAGGTCTTTGATCTGTCTTGAAAGCGACTTTAGTTTTAGGTTTAGGAACTTTTTGATTCTGTGATCCAAGAATTGGAAGAGTTTGGTTTGATCTTAAAACCCCAAGATTTGAGTTGGTCTCAAAACTCAAGTTTCTGTGTAAATTTGAAACATCAGTTGAAGTGGGGGAATCTGGTCGTAGTGATGTGACTGCAAACTGTTGGCTGTTTATGAGTGATCCATTCTGGCTGTAGACATTTAGTATCACCGACTTGAAGTCTGGCTTTGTGTTGTATGTTACCAGACAGGAGTAGATCCATCCTGTGTAGGTTTTCCCATGGTTCTCACACATTTCGTATCGCTCAGCCCAAGTGTTGAAAGCTTCACCGTCGGCCTTGCATGCTAGTCTCTCGTTGGGATTATTACCTTTTTGGAGAATAAGAATCCTCAGAAAATAGTTGGGCCGGTATCTGTCATCCAGGTAAACACCGAATGCATGGAGACTGTCTGTCAGCGTTGTGAATTTAACGCGGGCCCAGTGACTTTGTGTATTCATGCTCATTTCTTCTTGCAGTTTTCTAAGGCCATCGAAGTGTTGACCCTCGTGTTGTGTTAAGCTTTCCCTGCTTTGTGTCGAGTGGCTTCCATTCCCATAGTCCAGCTGTCGGGCGTTAAGTTCCATGTCATTCACTTGCATGAGGTAAATGAAAGTGAGACCCGTTGTGGAAAACAGAAGTAGACTAATGAAGGTCCTGTACAGGCCCATTATTGCTTTAATGTTGTCGTTTCATAGCCTCTGGCTAAGTCTGAAATACAAAATACAAGGTCAATTTAAGTCAAAGTGATAAGAATTAGGAACAGAATTGAAACAATTAATCCCGTCCCTGAGACATGACGTTAAACTGCGCTCCTCTTTCCTTAGCACTTTTGGAGCTCAAAAGTGCCCTACTTCTTTTCTATCATTTTGTCTGCCTCCTCTTACTCTCAGTCTGCCTTCATTAACCATCACTCTGTCTCCTTATCTTCTAAAACCTCACAATGTCCTGGACCAGTCCGTTTGCCGTGGACTGCGACGGGTAAGGGGGGATAAAGAGATCCTGGTGTTTGAGTGGGTGACTATCTGAGGATGGACCACCGCAACACAATACTTTGGCTCCGAGTTCCCCTAGACCTGAGGCCCAGAAGGCCCGCTCTGGGTCAACCGGCTGGTCATGCCGAGCTACCAGCATAGGTCCTCGACCTATGCTGGAGGGCGGTGGCTAGAGGGTCAATTAGCCAGCTACTGCATCGGACACATGTCCGATGCAGCAGCTGACTGAGTATAGCACTTGTGTAGCCCTGGCGGGCTCATTCTGGACATCCGAGTGGCCCGTCCCCTTGTTGGACTCGATGGCGGGTGGGGAGCACAGGTGCTGAATAAACATTATTTTTTTCTATGGATAAAAAAACCCAAAAAACATTACTTGCCACAGACCCATGTCTTGGCAAGAAACGTCGCATAGAGACAAGAAAGGAGGAGGCCACAAAAAGCTGTCCTACCTGGCCATCATTTCTGGTGGTCAGGTGCACAGAGGAGGGGAAAAGCCTGACAAAACTGAGCCCTTTCTTCATATACAAGGGACTCAAGTCGGTAGTGGGAGAGCCCAAGGGTGTATCAAAGCTACACAGAACGATGGAACTACTCGTAGAAGTAGATAGCAAGATACACTCTGATGGGCTTTTGAAATGCAGAAGACTCTGTGATCTCCAAGTGGAAGTCATGCCACACAAGAGTCTGAACACCAGCAGAGGTGTAATCAGCTCTAGGGACCTGCTGGAATGTTCCGAGAAGGAAATAGTGGAGGGTATTGAAGGAGTCACCCATGCCCGGCGCATTACAAGGCGCAGGGATGGTGAGGAGGTCAAGACCGCCACTATTATCCTCACATTCGGAACTAGGACACCGCCAGAGTACGTGAAGGCAGGATACCTACGAGTTCCAGTGAGGCCCTACATTCCTAACCCTATGAGGTGCTTCAAGTGCCAGGGTTATGGACACGGCGCGGCAGTCTGCAAGAGGAACACTGTGTGTGCTAGATGTGCCGGAGAGGGTCATGAGGACAAGGGCTGCACAGCCCAGTTCAAATGCCCAAACTGTCACGCTGGCCACTCAGCCTACTCCAAGGACTGCCCTGTGTGGAAACAGGAGGTTGCCGTGCAGGAGTACAAGGCAAGAAATGGATGCACCTTCAGCCAGGCGAAATCAGCCGTATCGGCCCTACCCAAGGGCCAATTCGGCTTGACAAAGACGTACGCCCAGGCTGCGGCAAAGACAGGAAGATCCATAGCCACACAGACGGACACATTGACCCCACCCCCTCCTCCTCCTCCTCCAACTCAGAAGAAAACTCCGCCCAAGAACTTCACTCAAAAGAAACCAGAAAGCCCCGTGGTCATGCTACAAAACAGGTTCTCTGTGCTCACTGATGAGAGCATGGAGACCGAACAGCATGTCCAAACCAACACTCCGGGAGAACCCGGAGTCACCATGTCTGATAGAGGTTCTCCTCAGAGAACCCAGTCAGACACCCCAACCTCTACTGAATCAGAGGTTGACAAACTCCCTAAGGGGAGAACTCAAAATGGAGAGGATGCCCGAGGTGAGGGAGGAGGATGTAGCCTCCGCTCTAACCAGAGGGATCTCTCCTCTCCAGAGAGAAGGACTCCCCCCAGGAGAGGGGTGTCCTCCTCTCCAACCAAGCAGAAGTCCAAAAAAGTCACAGGAATAAAGGGAACCCCCTCCGGGGGCCTCCCGAAGCCTAATAGCTCCAAGTAGGTCATCTAGAATAAGCCATGGATTCCAGAATTGTACAGTGGAACTGTAGAGGCCTCAAGGCCAATTACGAAGAAATGCAGCTACTGATGGACTCTGAGGCTCCTGTAGCTGTCTGCTTACAGGAAACATTTCTGAAAGATAACATCAGTTTCCGAAGCTACATTGCTTACAGCAGGAATGTTGAGGATGCAGAAAGAGCATCAGGTGGAGTCTGTATCCTTGTGAAGGACAACATCCCCCATGAGAGGGTAGAACTACAGACCACACTACAGGCCGTAGCAGCTAGGATAACTTTACACAAGGTTATCACTTGCTGCAGCCTGTATCTACCACCAGGCGCTCCATTGGACCCAGCAAGTATGGAGGACCTGTTGAGGCAGCTCCCTCGGCCTTATATTATCCTTGGGGATTTCAATGCTCATAACACAATGTGGGGATCCAACAGTACTGACACAAGAGGTCGTATGCTGGAGGATATCTTCCTCCAACATGATTTATGCATACTCAATGATGCATCACCGACCTACTTGCACCCAGGAACTGGATCCCTCACGTGCATTGACCTCACCGTATGCGTCCCCGGACTTCTGGACGACTTCAAATGGTCAGTTAGTAATGACCTACGGGGAAGTGACCACTTCCCAATCATCATTACTAACAATCTCCCCTCAATGGGACGACCTAAACGGTGGAAATTGAACAAGGCCGATTGGGAGCAATTCCAAAAAAGATGCTCAGAGGATATCACAGAAAGTATCCTCGATGAGCAGAACCCAGCTGATATCTTCGCTTCCAAGCTACTCGACATTGCCAGGAAAGTTGTCCCCCTAACCTCCGCAAATCCAAAACGGCCCAGCAAACCATGGTTTGATGCAGCTTGTAAAAGTGCTATTGGCGATAGGAAAAAACGACTGGCTGCATTCATAAAGAATCCTTCCCAGGAAAACCTCAAGCTATTTAGGATAGCTAGAGCAAAGGCTCGACAAATCATACGGTCAGCCAAAAGGAATTCCTGGAGAAGCTTTGTCGGCAGTCTGGATGCCAAAACTTCTGCTAGAGCGGTTTGGAAGGCAGTAAGGCGAATCAAAGGGAAAGAATCAAATGCAATAGGGCATTTGAAAAACCAAGGACGAACTGTCACGTCCCCCAGAGAAATAGCTGACTGCCTTGCATCCTCAATAGCAGAAAAATCATCCACTGCACACTACACGCCAGAGTTCCAAAAAGTCAAAACCAGGGAGGAAAGACATCCCATTGACTTCAGGTCAGAGAATAATGAAGCCTACAACAAACCGTTCTCGCTCGAGGAACTGAGGGATTCGCTGGACAAGTCACATGACACAGCACCTGGAGAAGATGAAATCCATTACCAGTTCCTCAAGCACCTTCCCGAACCCTCATTGGCAGTCCTGCTAGGGGTCTATAACTGTGTGTGGCAAACAGGCGCTTTCCCAAACAGCTGGAGGAAAGCCACAGTTATACCGATACCTAAACCGGGAAGAGACGGCTCTGACCCAGCTAACTATCGACCAATAGCACTAACAAGCTGCATCTGCAAAACCATGGAAAGAATGATTAACAGTAGGCTGGTCTGGTATCTTGAGAGGAACAACTTGATCTCCAAATACCAGTGCGGATTCCGACAGGGGCGGACAACAACCGACCACCTGGTAAGGCTTGAAGCTTTCATAAGAAATGCTCTACTCAGGCGAGAACATCTAGTAGCTGTATTCTTCGATATAGAAAAGGCCTATGACACGACCTGGAAACATGGCATTCTACGTGACCTGGAGCTTATAGGACTTAAGGGACACCTCCCCCGTTTTGTAGGGGAATTCCTGAAAGACCGAAAATTTCAGGTCCGAGTGGGCACCTCCACTTCTGACACATTTGAACAGGAAATGGGCGTACCCCAGGGCAGCATTCTATCAGTCACCCTGTTCAACATCAAAATTAACAGCATCATAAATGCTCTGTCCCCTGGCATAGAGTGCTCTCTGTATGTTGATGACTTTGTCATTTTTACTTATGGGAAAAATATGAACACCTTAGAAAGAAAATTACAGTTAAATTTAAACAAAATTCAAAATTGGGCAAATGATAATGGTTTTAAATTTTCAGACTCCAAAACAGTTAGTATGCATTTTTGTAATTTAAGAGGGCTCCACCCAGATCCTGAATTATTTATAAACAAAAAGAAAATCCCCGTTGTAAAAACTACAAAATTTTTAGGCCTTACCCTTGATTCCAAATTTAATTTTCTCCCCCACATTAAAGAACTTAGGAAAAAATGTCAAAAGTCATTAAACATACTTAGAGTACTCAGCCATACGGACTGGGGGGCTGACAGAGACACCTTGCTGTTGCTGTATCGAAGTCTAATCCGATCCAAGTTGGATTATGGATCTATGATATATGGAGCAGCAAGGAAGTCTTACCTAAAGATACTAGAACCAATCCAAAATGCTGCCCTGCGTCTCTGTCTCGGCGCGTTCCGCACGTCACCAATTCCGAGTCTACATGTGGAGGCTGGAGAGCTCCCCATGGACATAAGGATGAAAAAGCTTGCAATGCAGTACATAGTAAAACTAAAATCTAACCCCACGAACCCTGCTTTTGATCCCGTATTCAATCCCATAAATGTTGAAATATACATTCGAAGGCCTAACGTCATACAGCCGTTAGGCCTTCGAATGAGAGAATCCATCCAAAATTTAACCCCATCCATTGACCAAATTTCTAAAATACAAACCCCACAAACCCCTCCTTGGCTAACTAGTAGACCCAAATTAAATTTGTCCCTCCTTAATTCACCAAAACAAAACACAGACCCAACCCTATTGCAAGTCCACTTTAGGGAACTGCAGGAGAGCTACGGAGATTGTGGCACCATCTACACTGACGGATCCAAAATGGATGGAAAGGTCGCGTGTGCCTGCTCCTTTCGGAGCAAAACAATCTCCCGTAGACTCCCTGATGGATGCTCCATCTTTACGGCCGAATTGCATGCACTGTCGCTTGCACTTATGGCCGTTAAAGCATCAGAAAGGAGGAAATTTATAATCTGCTCCGACTCCAAATCTGCATTGCAAGCTTTGGGGCGGATGAAGACTGACATTCCATTGGTATACAAGTGTCTAAAGCTGTTGGACCAAATAGCAGCCAGCCATAGGGATGTCACCTTCATCTGGGTCCCCTCCCATGTAGGCATAGAGGGAAACGAAGCCGCAGACAGAGAAGCAAAGAAAGCCCTAAACCAAACAGTGTCAGGAACCCAAATTCCCTACTCGGACCTGAGACAAAGTATTGCCACTGCCATCTATCAAGAGTGGCAGGACCGATGGGAGGCTGAGAATCACAACAAACTCAGGCAGATAGTGGCGGATGTCCGGTGGCGGCCCATATCTAAGGGTCTGACAAGGCGTGGCAGCACGACCATGTCTAGACTGAGGATTGGCCACACCTACATCACACACTCTTTCGTGCTGAAGAGAGAGGGGCCACCACTTTGTGAGCGTTGTGATTCTCGCCTCACAGTGGAGCATATCCTCATTGACTGCCCCAGATACCAGGATGTCAGGGAGAAGTTTCTTATATCCACTGACTTAAAAATACTGTTTGACACTGTCGACCCTGGGAAGGTACTGGGCTTTATCCGGGAGGTGGGGTTGTCTTCGAGGATCTGATTCGTGAGTCTGTATACACATATTATTTACACTAGATTTGTATAAAATATCCAAATTTTTACCTATGCTATTTTAAATGTAAATAAACCTTAATTTTAATGAGTTAATTATATGAACTCTGACTTTTTATAGAGGGAGAGTAGTCCTTAAGGGACTACGGGCACGACATGGCCTATACTGTGCCGATGTGCCTAAAACTAAAACCAAACTAAACCAATCAAAATAGAAACCCCACAAAACCCTCCTTGGTTAACTAGTAGACCCAAACTAAATTTATCCCTCCTTAATTTTAAAAAGCAAAACACAGACCCAACCCTATTACAAGTCCACTTTAGGGAACTGCAGGAGAGCTACGGAGATTGTGGCACCATCTACACTGACGGATCCAAAATGGATGGAAAGGTCGCGTGTGCCTGCTCCTTTCGGAGCAAAACAATCTCCCGTAGACTCCCTGATGGATGCTCCATCTTTACGGCCGAATTGCATGCACTGTCGCTTGCACTTACGGCCGTGAAAGCATCAGAAAGGAGAAAATTCATAATCTGCTCCGACTCCAAATCTGCATTGCAAGCTTTGGGGCGGATGAAGACTGACATTCCATTGGTACACAAGTGCCTAAAGCTGTTGGACCAAATAGCAGCCAACCATAGGGATGTCACCTTCATCTGGGTCCCCTCCCATGTAGGCATAGAGGGAAACGAAGCCGCAGACAGAGAAGCAAAGAAAGCCCTAAACCAAGCAGTGTCAGGAACCCAAATTCCCTACTCGGACCTGAGACAAAGTATTGCCACTGCCACCTATCAAGAGTGGCAGGACCGATGGGAGGCTGAGACTCACAACAAACTCAGGCAGATCGTGGCGGATGTACGGTGGCGGCCCATATCTAAGGGTCTGACAAGGCGTGGCAGCACAACCATGTCTAGACTTAGGATTGGCCACACCTACATCACACACTCTTTCGTGCTGAAGAGAGAGGGGCCACCACTTTGTGAGCGTTGTGATTCTCGCCTCACAGTGGAACATATTCTCATCGACTGCCCCAGATACCAGGATGTCAGGGAGAAGTTTTTCACATCCACTGACTTAAAAATACTGTTTGACACTGTCGACCCTGGGAAGGTACTGGGCTTTATCCGGGAGGTGGGGTTGTCTTCGAGGATCTGATTCGTGAGTCTGTATACACATATTATTTACACTAGATTCTTATCAAATATCAAAATTTTTACATATGCTCTTTTAACTGTAAATGAACCTTAATTTTAATGAGTTAATTGTATAAACTTTGACCTTTATATAGAGGGAGAGTAGTCCTTAAGGGACTACGGGCACGACATGGCCTATTTGAGCCGATGTGCCTAAAACTAAAACTAAACTAAACTAGAAACAATTAATAACATTTTTAAATATTGTTAATAAGGTTGTAGCAGACAGATCATAATCTCCAGCACCCAAGTTATTTTTTAAAGACTGTTTAGTCTAGTAGGTGTACTGTGTAGGAAATATATCGAGTTAGCTTGATAGTTCGCGGTTTTATTGCACTTTTCTAACTAATTATACCAAAAGCGTTCGGATACGTGGGTAGGATAAGATAATTTTTTATTGGTCCAATCCAATGGAAATTTAGTTTGGCTACAATTTGATGATGATATTTGAGTATTATGATTTCTGAACTGTTTTTTTTTCATTAAGTGGTTTCTAAACCTTTCATAAACCCACGTTGCTTGATTGCTATAATGCAGCCAGAGAATGTCTAATTTTCTCGAGTTTCTGTTTCTACTGAAATAGTCATTGCTGTCTGGTAAAATTTTAGTTGCTATAAAAATAGAGCCACCACTTGTGGTGATAAGACATTCCACCAGCTCTAGATGGACCGTCCCACACACCTGGTCATTTCTTCCAGCTCGTTAGCACCACTTCTCCCCCTAATTTAGCCCTCGTGACAAACTGCAGGCACTGGAGATTGGATCACAACACGGCACATCTGGCTAGTCTCTGTACTTCCTGCAGACGTCTCTATGTGGCGGGAGCTACTGGAGATTGGATCACAACACGGCACATCTGGCTAGTCTCTGTACTTCCTGCAGACGTCTCTATGTGGCGGGAGCGGAAGGGGCGACTGTAAGGTAGAAATAGAGTTGTGAACACATGCGCATCTTTTTTGTTTGGCTTCGGTGGTTTTCAGTTCCTGAACTAGTTTGTGACATCCTAGTAACACAGAACTCAAAGGACATGTTCTGTGATTGCAGTCCTGGTTGAGCGACTTTTTCATGACCCAAAATGGACCCTTTGATCGAAGTTGATGACCTTAATTTGAACTCCAGGTTGCATTATGTTCCAACTTCCTGCACTTTTTTTTTTATTATGCTACGTCTAAAGGAAAGAAAAAAAAAGGTTTGAAAGGGCTACAGGTTTATCTATTGTTAACTCTTTGGCTAATAGCCATTTGAAAATTCAAAGAAAGAATTGATTGTGTTATTTATGTGAAATGAAATGCGCTGGGTTCACAATGCACGTTCCTTAGCTGTAGTTTGGTTTAGTTCGGTTCTTTTTCAGAAGTCGGTATGGGTAAGGGTTTGGATTGTGTGTGCTTTCAATGCTTTGAGATACATTGGTTAGAATACATATAAGTCTTGGGACCATCATTAATACTCACTGGGGCTCCTAATCAGTTCACAAAACCCAAAACCCATAGCGCCTTTTCGCCACTGGGACCGCTAAAATCCATTTACAAGGGAGATTAATTAACCTGAACATTCATATGACATATTACTTTTGTTAATGAACTAGGCTTGAACAAGTACAGGATTACTTGTCGACACGTGATTACCTCCCCTCCCTACCAGCTCACCTGGTCAAGTCAAGAAGCAGATTTTTATTTTCCAATTCTGGTTGAAATGATTGCCTCTGGATGTTTTTATTATTTTTTTTTATTGATTTTTGTTTATGCATTTACCTTGCCACCCATTTTAGTATCGTCTCTCGGTGTAGGTTATTTATTATATATTTTTGTAACCAGTGAACCCCGTTTATGTTCCTTCGACTTCCCAAAACACTAGAAACACTAGACGTGTATTGGGAGTAGCTAGTGACGGGTCGTATTTCTTCATTAAGATTACTTCCAAGATGCTTAAGTCTTAGTCACACTACTTCAACTTTAAACTGACTTTTGCGTTTCCGGTGATGAGCTGAAAGCACGAACAAATGCACTGCCAGGTCTCCTGAAAATCTGTAAACGTCTTACATAACATACTGATCAAGTTCAACCAATTGCTGTTCCTTCGACTAGCCCTTGACTTTAACCCATTGCTGTTTCTTCGACTAGCCCTTGACTTTAACCGATTGCTGTTCCGCAGACAGCTACTAGCTTTAACACATTGCTGTTCCTTTGACTAGATCTTGACTTAAACCCATTGCTGTTCCTTAGACTAGATCTTGACTTAAACCCATTGCTGTTCCTTAGACTAGATCTTGACTTAAACCCATTGCTGTTCCTTAGACTAGATCTTAACTTAAACCCATTGCTGTTCCTTAGACTAGATCTTGACTTAAACCCATTGCTGTTTCTTTGAGATCTATTGATGCCCAAATTACGGCCCTCGTACCAAATTGGTCAAATATGTGGTGCGCAGGCCTAATCGGCCCTATGTGTGGTGCGCAGGCCTAATCGACCCTATGTGTGGTGTGCAGGCCTAATCGACCCTAGGTGTGGTGCGCAGGCCTA
>JADKLZ010019686.1:19367504-19380530 GCA_021533235.1 Biomphalaria straminea
GTCCAATGAAGAGCTGGCTGGACAAATGTCGTCCAATGAAGAGCTGGCTGGACAAATGTCGTCCAATGAAGAGATGGTTGGACAAATGTCGTCCAATGAAGAGCTGGCTTGACAAATGTCGTCCAATGAAGAGCTGGCTGGACATTAGAATGAAATGAAATGACAGAGAAGAATGAAGAAAGAATGTTGACAGATCTTGTGTTGTGCCCCAGAGGTCCAGCAGATGAATGGATAGGTGAATGCGACATTATGTTTGAATTCGGCCTAACTGATTTCTTATAATGAATATCTACTTGATGTAATTTTTTGTAAAGGGTTGATATCTTTTTCCTGTGAAAAAATATGTGTATTGGCTATGAAATTCAAAATAAAATAGTACTATAAAAATATGAAAAACTAGTTACTAACTGTTGTTTTAAATTCTGTTTAACTAAATAGATGTTTTCTCTTTAAAAAAAAAAACTTTTTTGGTGTAAATTAAGTAAATAGGATGACAGAACTTACATAACTTAGCAATACAAATGTAATTCAAAAACATTTTGACACAAAATATCTAAAACAATTTGCATAAATATGTTAAAAATATGGTGTGAAAATATCTCCTCTTCTAACGGGCCTTCAGTGCTTGTTACTATAAATAGTGAATAATTGTAAAAGTGGTGTATTTTTATCGAAAAACTGCTTGCATAAGTGATTTTAAAAAATTAGATTTTTCGCAGTCAGAAAAATAAAAGGAGCCGTCGCATCAGAACGTTAAATGATCTAAAATACTAAAGTTTCAGATTTTCATTATCTTTTTTAGTTTACGAGATCTAAACGGGACAGACGGACAGACATTCCACTCAAACTAATAGTGTCTTTTCGCCTTTCAGAGGCCGCAAAAAATGCTTTAATATAGCGTGTCTCTCATACTTACATCACGCTCATTGAGCTATGGTTCAATTTTTTTCTGAGGACTTGTGTGTGATTTCTTTTATGGGAGGGAGAGAATCTGAGAGATGGTGTCCGTGCTACTTTGAGTGCCATTAAGGCGTTCAGTTTACACAGCTCGATTCGGGGTTTGAACTCCAGCACTTTTGATAGGATGCCATCAATTATGCCCCATGCCACGCATTCGAGACATAGCCGTTGGTTACAAATCGAAACTAGCGTACAGAAACCAAAAAAAAAAACAACTTTAGAGGAAAAGACATTGTTGATAAACAAAGACTCTTTCATCAATGGCAAGCTGAATGTGTGTGTGTTAGTGTATAAGACTTCGTGTATATCCCAGCTATAATTTGAGCGATACGTCTCAATAAATGCATCTGAACATTTAAATCCCATTAACGAATGTTTCCTCTTGCGACACTGCTGAGTGGACCACCGACGTTCTTTCATAAATGTCCACTCTGGAGTACTTTAGATATTCTAGCTCTAGTATTGGCGGCAATCATAATGGTCGAAAAGGACGTCAAAGACTTCAATGTGTCGTTTAATCGATAAACTGATTGATTGATCTGATACAAGATTGATGACGATATTTCTTCCATTAATCACGTTTGTAGGTATTTGTTTTTTCTTTTTCCCCATCTCTCCGTTTCCTCCTTTCTCTCTTTCTTACTCCCCTGTCGCTTTAAACACCCCTCTCGCTTCCCAATGTCATGTGGGGGGGGGGCTGCCTTTGACTTCATATTAACATCAGTTGTCTGTAACGTTTTACAAAGCTCCGTCTGTCTAGTAAAAAGTTTGTACACGTTATTTCTCCCACACCCATTTTCGGATCAAGTTGAAATGTAAATAGTCAGATAGATAATAGTGAGCAAATAGATCCTATCATATTAGATTTTTCCAAGGCTTTTAACAAAGTTCACCACCATAGTTGGGTTAAAAAAAAAATATTTTGGCATTGATGGTCCATTGCATCAGTGAAATGTGTATTTTCTGAAAGGGAGAGAATAAACGGTAATAATAAATGGCTCCGAGTAAACACCAATAACAATAAACTCAGTAACTCAGGTGTACCTTAACAGTCTTAGGAGAACTACTATTTTTAATTTACATAAATGATTTACCAAACTGTATTAGTTCAGGAACAAAAGTATGATTATTTGCAGACGATTGTTTAATATATAGAACAATAAAAACAACACAAGATACAGATATTTTAGAAAGAGAATTGGAAGAATTACAGAAATGGGAATCAAATTGGAGTATGTCTTCCCACCTACAAAAATGTCAGTTATTAAAAGTAACAAAAAAGACTAAAACAAATTAATTCTACTTATCTTATTCATGGTAAACCAATAACACAGACTAAAAACGCAAAATAATTAGGTTTATAATAAAGGAAAAACTGTCATGGAATCCCCATATTGATGAAGCTATCAAAAAAATCAAACAAAGCATTAAGCTTTATTAAAAGAAAATTCTATAAATCAAATAAGAACATAAAACTAAAATGTTATTTAACCTTGGTTAGGCCAATAATAGAATATGCATCCTCTGCTTGGGACCACTCAACTCAAGAAAACATTAAGAAATTGGAACAGACACAAAATAGAGCAGTGAGATTCATAACAAACGAATGTTCACATTTGACTAGAGTAACACCTTTAGTAAAATCACTAAATTTAGAAAGCCTTCAGGATAGAAGACTTAAAAGTAAAGTAGCAATTATACATAAAACACTGAACCATAATCTTTAAATACAAAAACAAAATCTAATAAAAATAATTAGAAAGACACAAAGATAAAGGCACATTCCTTGTTCCATATGCTAGGACAAATTTGTAAAATGTTCCTTTTCCTATAGTGCTATTGCAGCATGGAATGGGTTGCCAGATCTAGCCAGGAAAGTCAGTGACTTGGCAGAATGTAAGTCATTGGTTAACATGAATGACTAGATCCGTGTCGAGTAGGGTGTAATCATCTTTTTTAAAGTAACGTCTGTATTATATAAGATAAGATGATAAGGATGCAAAAAAGTTCATTTCCGAAGGAGCGTCAAAAATTTCATAATCATTCCTTTGAGTTCCAAAGATTTCCATATTTGTCTCGGACTGGAACATTGCAATTAGCCTTTTTAGTACTGAGAAGTTTGGTGATTTGTTCAGTTGTTTTATATTTCCTTTACCTGCTGTTTCTTCTGCCCTTTCAGCGAGATTGTTGTAAAATGATCGTTTGTCCTGTGTAAGCATTTTGGTGACTTTTTGTGCAACTGCTTGGTAGACTTGTTTTGACTGTTGCTTGTGGTTTCTTGTTTTCTCTAGGTTAACGCCTGCTTAGCGCATTTCCTCTCTTCGATTTAGTTTCCATGCCTCCTCACTAATCCAGTGTCTTTTCTTCTTAGGGTTAAGGCTTAGTACTTCATTGATGGTTCCAGTAATAATCTCTTTGAAATTTTGCCAAGATTTGTTCGGCCTCATCTAGTTGTAGCACAGCAAATCTATTTTGAAGGGATAGTTGGAATTCCTTTTAAATCTGGGTGTTGTGGAGCTTGTCTAGTACAAAACTTCTCCTTTTGTTTCTTTCTGTTTTATTGCTGACCAGCTTCATTTTTAGTTTGGCAACAACTATGTGGTGGTCTGAGCCAATATCTGCTCTTCTGTTTTGTACATCTAGTAATGTGCTTCTCCTGTTGCCACGTATGGTAATACGGTCGATTTGATTCTCTGTCTTATTGTCTGGTGACACCCATGTCACTTTGTGGCATTTTTTGTGAGGGGAAATGCTGCCTCCTAACACCAGTTCATTAAAACAGCTTCTTCATTTTCATTTATGGTGCCAAATCCATGAGTGCCCGTATTTTTCTCTCTCTCTTTCTCTCTCTCTCTCTCTCTCTGATGTCACTTTGGCATTCAAGTCTCCCATGACGATCAAAACATCTCTTATAGGTATTTTGTCAAGTATACTTGGCTGTAGGTCATAAAATGTATTTTTGTCAGTATCACTTGCAAGGTTGGTGGGAGCATAGCTCATAATGATGTAAACATTTTTTAATTTAGACAAAAATTTGGATCTAATTGACAAGACAACAATTGCCTTTATTGTGAACTTTTGAAAACTCCATTATATTTTCTTGCAGAAAAGTTGGCAAACTTGCTGACGGCCAAGAACCAGTCGTCACAGCTTCCTGGAAAGTTACGTCGGGCGGGAAAAAGACTGCCATTTCATTTTGTAAGTTTTAGAACATTTTTTGTTTGTAAATCCTATTCTAGGATTTTATAAAGTATAGATCTACATTTGACACCAATTTCTGTGATTATGTTGGTACTTTAACTAATGTAAGGAAATTAATATTTTTTAGGATATCGCTATGAACTAATTATTTTTAAGGACACTAAATAGAGCATCAATGTTACCAATTACAATAAAAAACCGAATTGAGATAGAAATGGATTAAATATATAGTGAACATGAGTTATGTTTGAACAGAGGTATGGTCGAAGGAGAGATCGAGAGTTTAAGTTAGTACTACAAGCTGTCTTTCTTGTTTACATTTCGCAAGTAGTTCCTGGTTATTGTTAATACTGTAGGACTGCTTATGAATGGAAAGTCTACGAGAGAAATGCCTACAAGCATCCTACAAAATTAATGTCATGATATTCACCAATAACATCAGTTGTTGGATAATTTTAGTTGAACTGTCCACAGTAATTAGTTGGTGACTTTTAGTTGAACAGTCTACACAGTGGCGTAGCTAGGGTGGGGGGAGGAGGGGGAGAATTTGAAAATCCCCCCGGGCCCCCACTTGAGGGGGGGGGCCCAAATGACTATTTTTAACATTGAAAATTAGATTTAAAAAAAGCAACTGAAGGGGGCAACCAAAGAGGTCAAGTCCCCAAACAATGGAAAATTCCTAGCTACGCCCCTGAGTCTACAGCAGTTAGTTAGAGTTGAAATTGTCAGTAGAAGAAACAGGTTTTTGTTGAAGTAAGTTGTTATTAGTTTTTTTTTTTTTTTGTGAGCTCAAGTAGTGGACTTAGTCTGATATGGAGGTATTCTAAAGGAAGCAAGAATTTAAAATGTTTATCAAACATGTTCATAAAACTGGATCGATCTCATGGAGATAAACGTTCTATTTTACTTCGTTCTACAAAGCTGTCTTTCTTGTTTACATTTCGCAAGTAGTTCCTGTAGTTATTGTTAATACTGTAAGACTGCTTATGAATGGAAAATCTACGAGAGAAATGCCTACAAGCATCCTACAAAATTAATGTCATGATATTCACCAATAACGTCAGTTACACATGTGTTTTTTATGCGTGTGTATTGTTCAAGTGTTCATTTGTTCATACATTTTTCCCCAGCACGTGATAATATGAACGTTTATGTAGATGGCAACCCTGTTGAATGCACGGTGAGTTTTGAAATGTTCAGTTCAAGTTTAATGTATTGATCTAAACAGATTTATCATTTGTATCCTCTCTTTAACTCTTTCTCTCCGTAATTACCACATTCTGGTGCAATCAACGTTGGTATCGTCAGTTAGGAGAGAAAGAGTTAATACATGTAGTGGTTCACTAACGTAATTTATTTATGCCAACTGCAAATGGATGATGTCAAAAGAGCTCTATATGTATAATAGGAAGTTTTATAGTGGCCAAATATTGGGTTAACGTTATGTCATAAGGACGGCGTGACGTGTCCAGGCTAAACCGTGTACGTTTCCATTAGCCTGTCCACAAAGTAAAGAACGAATTTAACGTCCTAGCTACTGATACACTTTAGTTTACGTTTCAAGGGGTCGCTGATCCATAAATCAATAATCGATCCCTGGATAGGATGCGATGGCGTATACCAACTCAACGTCGGGTAAGGGCGGGGGGAAACAAGATGTGCCATTTAATTGTAGAAGTTATCGCGGTCAGTGACAAGCGCCCAGCCTGAACTCATACATCAAGTAAGATGCAGTAGTCAGGGCCGGCTCTAACAATTGCGGGGCTAAATGCGAAACGGAGAGCGTGGGACAGTCTTGGTAGGGATTCAGGGATAAGGATAATTAGTGAAAATAAAGATTTTGTAAAAGAAAATAAATTCGTCTTTGCATTTCATTCATTCTTTATTAAGTAAAAAATGACGATATAATTAACTTTACTTTACGAACTTTGTGTGTAGCAAAGTCATACGGTATATCATCTAAATTCTGTTTCCTACATAGATCACGCTCAATAGCAAGAATTACCAAATTGTTCACTCTGTCTTCGTGAATTGTTGACCTCAAGAAATACTTGATTAGTTTGAGGCGTGAGAAGCTAATTTCGTCAGATGCCAATGTTACGGATATTGTATAATGCCTTTTTTTATCGTGCGTATGATTAACGTTTTCCATATTGAATGACACCCCAAAATAACAATATTGTCTATATTTCAGGAGATTTTATGAGTTTTCATGTGATTTTATTAATGTCAGGACTTTTTCGTATATTTTGCAATGTGGATATCATGAGGCCGCGGGAACCCTGTAAAAGTTATAATAGTTTAATTAAATAACTTATACCTAGAATTAGGGTGGGGCCTAGGAGAATGTGGGCCCACTGCGGTCGCGTAGGTTGCAGTGCCCTAAGGCCGGACCTTGCAGTAGTAGTGTGTATTTGTATTGCAAAAGCTATAAGGAGGAGCAGAGGAGGGAGACCACCCCTCCCGTGCTCTATTAGCCTATATTCAGTAGTTCTAAACAAAAAAACAATCGCATTCATCTTGAATGATTGTCGCAATAGATAGACTGTAGATAGAACGATAACAAATACGAAATATATACACCAGAGTAGCAATGCCAATCCTAGGCCTCTTGCCTTATCTGACCCATGCATAAACGTCTGCCAACAATGCATGCTGAAGCCTAAAAGGTTTTGTTCCATTGGTCATTGACTTTCCTTCCTGGACTGTGGGGGAGGGGGGGATTTATTGAGACCCGTGACAAGCCGACACATGATGGGCATCACTAGGGCCGGGTTTAAGTAAGTTGAGACTCCTGGGCAGAATTTGTGTGGAGCCCTTGCACTTTTTTTTTCGCGAGATTTAATAAGATGCAATTTACTAATAGTAATATTTATATTTCAATGCATGCACTATTTTAGAAGAAAGAAACAACACTTGTACATTTAATATCATTTTCCTTTTGTTATTTACTATTTCTTTTACCTGGCGAAACAAGAATCAATTTTTTTTTTAATTTAACAATTAGTTTTGCTAATTAATTATTTTGTTTGATATCTTGAACAAGGGAAAGAAATTGTACTTGACTAAAGTGGTGGTATAAGCTGAATTTGTCCACTTTATGCATTCTCATCTGAAACAAAAACTTAATAAAAAATATTTGATATACAGATTTTGGTCTAAAAAAAAAGTATATTTATGGGGTTTTCGCACTGTCGTAAATCCAAAATCTAAAGCAGCTTTTGTACACGTGGGCCAACTGTAAGGTTTAAAGTATTGTGGGAAATCATTTGAACAAGGGAGGTGAAAATAACACACACTTAAAGTGTGTAATAGACCTCCCTTTAATTTGACACTGGCCACCAACTGCATCCTACCAAGTGATTAATATCCGGTGCCCTTGACATGGTCAGGTGATAAACGAATGGAGTCTCTAATACACCTTTTGAAAACTGCTTGTCAAATGTCCAGGCTTGGGAGAAAAGCAGTTCCTTGGGATAAAATTGTCCTCACAGACTTGCTATAGTCTACTAGATCTACGGATAATACGCTACCCCCATCTCATATATCAGCATCTCATTAGTGTGAACGTCTAGATTAACAAACGGATATGTGTAATAAGTAATAATCCTGTTTTTGAATGTCGGCACGTTTACGACACGCTGCTACACGGTGAATTAGTTTTCCATTGAGGTAATGAGGTTGAATTTCGATCTTGCTATCTGCACGTAAAGAATGAATAGAACGCAGCATTGTGTGGAAAAGTTCCGCATAAAGAATCTAATCCCGTGCACTGTTATTAAGGTGTCAAATAACGGAACCACGCCAGGGTTTGAGATGTAGCTAGGCCTATTGATAAGATTCCTTTTAAACGTGTGATGAGACTTCTCATTGCCAGGAAATCAATTAACGGTCTACCGACAACAAACCTTTTACTTAGTATATATTGTAGTATAAACTCTGCCCCCGCAACGACGCTTACGGTGCGCACCAGCTCACTGTTCAACACGAGTGATAGATGAGAGAGAAGGACTGTTGAGATCCGGCTGAAGTGATCAGCAAGAGTGATAGACGAGAGAAAAGGACTGTTAAGATCCGGCTGAAGTGATCAGCAAGAGTGACAGACGAGAGAGAAGAACTGTTGAGATCCGGCTGAAGTGATCAGCAAGAGTGACAGACGAGAGAGAAGAACTGTTGAGATCCGGCTGAAGTGATCAGCAAGAGTGACAGACGAGAGAAAAGGACTGTTAAGATCCGGCTGAAGTGATCAGCAAGAGTGATAGACGAGAGAGAAGGACGAGATCCGGCTGAAGTGATCAGACAGAGACAGCATTAGGAGTTTTCTGGAACTAACAGCGTCCTTCGTGCTACCAGAGAACTGGATTAAGTACCTGAAGCAACACTGGGTATTATAGTTTGGTTAGGAAAGGATTGGTGGAACTAAAAACAAGTCAAGACTGAAGTATTTCTGAAGTCACTGCTTAGTGTCTGTGTGTCTTGATTTTCAAAATGTAGATTTTTTGTCAAGCATTAACTTAGAATTATTATAATTACTTAAATGTTTAATGAGAATGAAACTATAACTGCCACAGTTTGACATCTGAATCCTCCATCTAGTTTGCACCCAGCTAGCATAGTTCGTGGTTTGAAAACATCTGTCTTCTACATCTACTTTGCACCCATCTAGTAGGCCTATAGTTCGTGATTTGCAAACAGTTCGTTGATCTCTCAACTCCCAGAGTTTCGGACGCCTAAAACTCAATTCTGAAAATAAAAACTACAAAAAAAAAATTGTATTGGCACATTTTTCGCGCCATTCCACTAACAACTAACGATTGCCGCCCATGCATACATAATGTTGTTCCCTGCTGCGATCTTTTTAAGTCAATCATTGTAAGCCTATCATATGAACTGCTGTCACTAGAGTTTGGGTTAATGCATTTTTAATTGGAAAGTCTGGCAGGCTATTGTGGAGTTGATCAAGTGTGGTTATTGTAAATAGTGAGAGAGAAAAAATTCTTTAAAAAAAAAGTGACCTATAATATGAAAACAGGTCAATAAAATGAGGGCAGGGCAGTCAGGAGTTATATTTCTGACATCAAGACAATAAACGCCTGCGCTCTATCATGGGTGTAGGATGGTAAAACAGCAATACAAAAAGCGATGTCCCTCTTCCTGCGAATACTGGTATGGAAAGTGTAGAGCAGTGTTTTCTAAAACTTTTCCCTTAATGGACCACTTCGCACATAATAATAATAATAATAAGGCTTTGTTACAGCAATACAGGACAGAGTAATTAGGACAAAAAATTACGAGAAACATATCCTAAAACTCAATATGGTTGACAAATGCCGAAAATGTGGAAATGTTGGTGAGTCAATTGAACACATAATGGCAGGATGTTCAGCCCTATCGGAATCTGCCTACTTAGGTCGCCATAACCAAGTTGCAAAACTAATACACCAGCACTTGGCTTTGACACACAATTTGATCGGGAAGGATACTCCTCCTTATTACAAATACTCACCACAAGAGGTTCTCGAATCTACTGATTATCTGCTGTACTGGGATAGACCTATTTTGACCGACAAAACAGTTGATTTTAATCGCCCTGATCTGCTGCTCATCGATAAAAAGGAAAAAGTCGCTACCATTATCGACATTGCAGTACCACTATCTCACAACTTAGGAAAAACTGAGTTAGAAAAACAACGAAAATATGGGAACCTAGGCTTGGAGATTAAGCGTCTATGGAAGCTATCTAAAACAACAATATACCCCATTGTCATATCAACCGAGGGGATAATAACAACTGACCTCACAGATACATTCAAGGCCCTTGGCATTCTTAGGAACATTCTCGTTGCCTGTCAGAGGGCGGTACTGCTGCAGACCTGCCACATCACCAGAAAAGTCCTCAGTGGAAACTGATAAAGGGACTACAATGAATTTTGTTTCCCTTTAACGAAACTCGACCCTGGCTGCGCCAGAGAAAGAATACTCGTTCTTTTATAATAATAATAATAATAATAATTTTATTTATAAAGCGCTGTTAACAAACAGCTCAAGGCGCTGTAAAAACATTACAAACACAAACGTATAGTATGACAAACTAATCTAAATAAGTTCTAAACAAATAAGTCTTAATGTTCTTCTTAAAAGTGGTGAAGCATGTTGTCTGTCTCAGATCGATTGGGAGTGAGTTCCAAACCTTTGGTCCGTGAACTGAAAAAGCCCGCAGACCGTAGCTTTTTAGGGAGAAACGTGGCACCACTAAAAACGTTGAGTCCATTGAGCGTAGGGCTCTCTGTGGAACATATGGAGTAATCAGTTCGCTAAGGTACAAGGGCATCTCATTGTTGTATATACACTGATGACAAAGTGTGGCGACCTTGTACTCGATTCTTGCTTTCACGGGAAGCCAATGGAGCGCGCGCAAGAGCGTAGTAGCAGAATCCTCGTCTTGTCTTTACATACTGAGTATTTAGCGGAACACTTTGCTTATTTGTTTAAAAGGAAGTAAAAGTAAAGTTTGCCTTTCAGACCTTGCGATCTATGGGCCAGATAATGTTAAGGTCATCTGTTTCTCAGGAATCAGGGACGCCCTTAAAATCCCGAAATTCAAAATCCAAATCTTCACCCTCACCGGGATTCGAACCCAGGACCTCAGGTTCGGAAGTCAAGCGCTTAACCATTCGACCACCTCGTCCCCTGCTTTTTTATTTAGAAAGGCGTATTCACGTGATGATCTACTAGTTAATTATTCCAGTAGTTTGCGGAACTCTTACTCAGGCCGCGAGGATCACTGGGGTTCCATTGAATAAAGTGTTTTTTTTTTAAACTGAAATGTAATCAACGTAACCTGAGATGAAAAATCAGAGCAGGAAGGACTCAATCCTCCCGTTGTGCTCTAGCAAGAAACTGGGCCGTTCGGCTTAATGCTTCATAGCTACCATACAAGTTGAGTGACTGCTCAGACACGCCGCCCCCCCCCCCCCCCTTAACTCTCGGAGCTGGGGACACTCGTACAAGACACAGTTTCTATCAGCGTAACAGACGTGCTCTTCGTTAACTCTATGTAGGTCAGTGTAAGCTCCCGATTTTGTTGACAGAAACAATGCGATAGTAAGCAATCTATAAGTGCAAGATGTTCCTTTGTTTTCCCATCTACATGTCAAACATAGCAATGAATTCCTGTCAATATTTAGAAGCTAAAGTCCGGCATCCAAAATGTTCCAAATTTGAAAGCCTGATAAATATTCTTCACTCTTCTCGCGAGTGTCTCATTGTGGACATGCCCACTGTTTGTCAAAAAAGAAAATCTTGCTATTGAATTCCCCCCCCCTTTAAAGAAAAAGGTTTATCCACCATTCTTATGCTTCTGTCACATTTTAAAGTTAGTATTTTTTAATAATTATTTTTTTTTTTTTTTGGAAAAGTGCATTTTTTTCCACTCGGGTGTCACCCGGTGCAAACAGCACCCCCCCCCCCCGCCCTATTGACGCCACTTCGCCTTGATCCAACTTTCTAAAAAATGTTAACGAAATTTGTGTAGTGTTAAAAAATCTCCATGTCCAGTATAGAGTAATAGACCTCTATATGCTATATATTATATAAGTCTATGGACTAGGCTCGAATCCCATTGAAGACTGAGATTTTGAATTTCGGGATTTTTAGGGCACCCCTGAGTCCACCCAACTCTAATGGGTACCTGACTTTAGTTGGGGAAAGTTAAGGCGGTTGGTCGTTGTGCTGGCCACATAACACCCTGCTCGTTTAACCGTTGGCCAAAGAAACAGATGACCTTAACATCATCTGCCCCATAGATCGCAAGGTCTGAAGGGGACACTTTACTTTTTACTTTACTATGGACTAGGCAAACTAGGAAATGATTTCTCTTCTCTCTTCTACAGAGTGGTATTTGCTGAGAATGTATACCCCATATCAGTTGCGTCACTACCCTATATATTGATTATTTTAAATATTAGTTAACTTTAATATAAAATAAACCAATTTAGTCAACCTTTTTTTTTTATAATATTCAGGCCTATGTAACAGATAAAGGTTATGACCTTGACCTTCTGTTCAATTTGGGAGAAAACAAAGGTCACATCTACAGTGATGTAGAAGGCACAGACATGACTAATTACCTATTCTTTGATGACCAGCTGATAGCCCAGGAAAAACAGAGCAACTTAAAATCTAACCATGTCCCCGGTGGTAAGTTTGTGTTCAACTAAAGACTCAATCGTGTCTTGCCCTATATGTCGCTTCGTCGTGATCAGTTAAACTGCTAGAGCCTTTGAGTCCTAATCTGTTGCTGCGTAGAACCGTGTTTCCGATGAATTGACTAAATATAAGACCTGTTCCCGCTCTATTTTCAAGCCCATGAACCAAGAAAAAAAAACATAACATAAAATGACTAAGAGCTCATGAAAGGAAATTTTTAATTCTGGTATTCACTCCCCTTCCCCGCACACAGACATCCCCGACAGAGGACGCCCCTAGTCACTGAACTGAATTGGCCTTCATCAAACCTCATTTATTTCAGTGATCTGATGAATCTCAGCACAGCGCCTTACAATCCATGACATGGAAAGAGTACTCTCTTCCCTCCTGCTATCTAAGAAGGAAGTCTATTCTGCCACTAAAGTCCCCATACACTTCTAAAACGCACTAAAGTAGTTTCCAAAGTCTGTGCTAAAGCTTTCAATAAACACAGACTGGGTTTTCTTTGGTTTATACCAAGCTTATATCAACTCACTCTGGTAATAAGTATGCACACGTTATTTCTCCCACAACCAAACTCGCATCTAACTGAATTTTGCAGAACTATTTCTGGCAGACTACCTGACTTAACAACAGTCAAATGTAATATATATAAAT
>JADKLZ010019686.1:19380630-19409419 GCA_021533235.1 Biomphalaria straminea
AACAATAGGTAATTAAGTTGTTGTTGTTTTTTGTGTGTATCAAACAAGAGATAACTAGTGCTTGACAGATATGGAGGCATGGGTGAGTTAGTCCCCTTTATGCTTTGTGTGTAGGCCGTAGCTTCAAAGGTATGAAGCTAACAAGAGATCATAATAAAACATTCTATTTCCTTAAGCAAGTCACTGGTACAGTGGTTAGTGTGCTGGCTTGATCCCTCGAGTTTAAATTTTATGAAGTAAAACTTTTTTTTTTTAATTTATAAAATACATTTAAAAAGCGATTAAGGTAACATTCACCCAGCTCCCCCCCTTTTTTTCCCAACTGGTCCAGACCAATGATAGGATAATGGTACGAGAAAGTTAAAAGCATAAAATCACTCTAAACAAAAATAAATGATACAAATATTTCTAAACGCAGATTTATTATTGCTAGTCTAGATCTTTTTATTTTAATTTTTTTTTTGTTTGCTTGTTAATTGTATACATAACATGCGAACCTCAAAACATCATTTTGTTTTTCTCTCCTCTTCAGAACTTCCCTGATGGCCTCACAAGTCTTTACTTTAATGAGATCTCCTTTACGGGGTGACAATTAGCTTAACATTAACAAATTGGGTATGACTGTTTAGTTTCATAAAATAAGTGGATGTGTACAACTGTTACCATGGCTACAGAAAGTTGTTTACAAAAGATGGCTTCATTATCTTTTATTTTGAATTACAAAAAAAAAAATAATATTACATTTAAAAAAATCAACAAAAAAAAATCACTGTCTTGATTTTGTAAAGATAGCTTGTGATAATTTTTTTTCATTATGCTGATGTACTGTAGGATTTTCACTACACTCATTTACTGAAATATATTTTGTGCAAGTTTTTTTTATTGTTCATTGTAGCTGATTACATTCATAAGTGTCTGGCTATAATCATAATTCCGTCCTTTTTTTTCCTAGTCTCAATGCATAGAGCCAATCATTATTTTGCATAAAACCAAAAAACTTTTTTTAACAAATAAAACCTGAATGTTAAATAATGAATATCAAGTGATATGGAGTTTCTTTCCTTTTGAAAACAATTGTATGTGATGGAATATCAGTTTATTCTTATTTATATTTATAGAAATGTATAGAATATATAATTTAATATTGGAAATGCATAAATTGGTTCTGACTTGCTTTTGATGTTATCAGCTGTTGTCTGTTACGCTGATTTGTTTAAATCTCCAGTTGGGATAATTGTAACTAGTAGATTCTATAATATGTTAATTTAACACAGCTCTTATGAATAAGGTATAGATGATACAAAATTGATAATAAAGATGATTATTAATATATGAAGCTAATATTTTAATTAAATAAATTCAACCAGTAAGATTGTATCTGACAATTACAATATTCAATTCAAATAGAATAGAACCATTTGTCACCACCTCCCCCACCTAAAAAAGCTTTCTGTTTAGTAGTCCTCTACAAGGATTTCCATTTGAATCTCAACAAGCATCTGGATGTCACAGGAAATTTCCTGCCATTTGAAAAAAAAATATTTGACGACTTAAAATTATTCAAATGTTCAGAGGCTAGGCTTAAAATAAACCACAACATATAGATCTAGATAGAAACAAAAATGTATAATGAGATAATGTCTCAGCACTTTCTGAATACTGAAACTGTTATAACATAATCTAACAATTTCATTTAAAAATAATTTGTTCAAAATTATTGCACAATCTGTCATATGATATATTTATATATATATATATATATATTTATATATATATATATATATTAGAATCAAACACAATCAAATAAAAAAAATAATTTTGTATAGCAGCTACAGACAACAATGTAAATAACTTTTCAATTTAACTCCATTTCATAGACTTTTGAAAGATCTATTATGCATGACACTGACTAAAGATACAAGTCAATCAATCGTCATCATAAAAGATACAAATATCTAGATCTCTAATTTTTCTGATGACAAAACATACAATATCGTTGGTTACTTACAACCAGACAATAAACATCTAAAATGAAAGTAACTCAAACATAAATCGAAGCAGAGTCAAAAAAAAAAAATTGTGGCAGATGGAATGCAATATTTAGTAAGCTCATACCATATCCATGTAATACTTTCATCAGGTTCAACTAAAGACATTTTTACTTGTATAGGTTGAGACTGCAATTTGATGGTAGAGGATTGTGTAGAAAAAAAATTAAAACTATAATTGACAATACCCTTAATTTGAAAACTTATTTAAAAAGTACAATTTTTTCCTCAATGTTTTGTCTTCTAAAATAATAACATACATACATACATATATATATATATGTATTAATAGATATTTAAATATAAACCAAAAGATTATAAAATGTACTAAAACTACAAATATTAACTCTTATAACAATTTAGCATTTTACAAACTCAACTGTAAACTGTTCCATACTTTTTATTTGAAGATCTAGCTAAGCTTTACAGCAATAAATGAGATTTGGTTCCTGCATTGGAAACATTAACACAGTTTTATTATCATTATAGTGACACATCCAATAGTTACACTTGTATGGAAGTTCTAGCAGTGGCATTTCAGGTAGAAATATCTGATATCCAGTCAAGAGGAGTCCATTAGATCTTTGTTTTTTATAAGTGACTTATAGGCCCCAAGTCCCTCTTAAGGGAAAAACTACAGCCAGCAAAGTGAGAACACTTTGTAGTCATGTAAGATCGGGGAAGGGGAGAGAAATTTGTAAGCTGAACATAGTTGTTCAATAAACTAACTAGTTCAATCTGGATTTCATAGATAAATTATTGGTAAGGAGCAGTAGGAATAAGTTCACTGATTTTTTTTCCAGGCTACAGCATGTGCTGCATTGGTTTGTCTTTATTTTATGTTGTATCAAAACAATTTAGAACATGAGTGCATTACAATTACTTTGAGAATACATTTCTATGGATAATAGTAAAGATGGAATGTAGTTCAAAACATTGTAAATTTAATTGCATCACCTCATGCACCCAAGAGCAAGATCTTCATTACTGTTGAAACACAGTTTCAAAGACTTTTATTCTATTTTTATGTTCTGTTTATATTGATGCAAGAAAATGAAAGCAGTAAAAAATAATAATAAAAACCCATTAAATTGATGTCTAACAAAAGCCAGATCGATAGTATCCAAAAAATTAAAAAATGTATAACTGAAAATAACAAAAAATACTGATCAATTTCAATCTCAACCTTCACTACACAAAAAATAATACATTACAGATTGAAGTAATCATGAAGTCTAGAATACAACATACAATATAAAAGAAATTCAGTATAAATTAAATTTATATTGCACATAAAAACTACTAGGCCATTTAGGCTAAAAATATCACAAATCAGTTGAAAATACGACTTGTATAAATATTCACAGTATGGTTTTTATACCTGTTCACAATATAATATATATATATGAAAAAACACATTAAAGTGGCTCAGATATTACTATGTTTAGAGGTACAGTTATTCTCACACTAATCAGGTTTCTAAAAGCAATTATTGAAGTGATCAATAAAAAAAAGTGAACAATCTCAAAGTGAAAATAAAATGATTGAATGAACTTAAAAGTGAAAAAAAAATTGAAAATCTGATTGGCTACAAAATGGAAAAAAAAAAAAAAAAGGTTTGGAAGTTTTCCCTTCTTTTGAAGATAACTTGGTTGGCTACAAAATCCAAAAAAAAAAAAAAAAAAAAAAAAGGTTTGGAAGTTTTCTCTTCTATTGAAGATAATTTAAAACAAGATGCCACTGCACCCTTTTAACAGGAGTGTCACACTAGATTCTAAATTATATTCTTTTTTTCTTGCTTAAAACATTTAGTTTTCATGTATATGTTTGGTGTATGTAAATAACTTCAGGATGACAGACTCTTTTTATAACCAACATTCAGATTTTCTAGCTAGCTTAAGGTACTACTGAAATTTCATTAAATATCTTTGTTGCATCTAATCAGCTCTAGTCAAGTTAAGATAGTGTAAACTAAAACCACACGATACAATTATTCCTAACAATTTAGATTATAGTAACCATATGATATCAGATCTATTTATTTATAAACCCTTAATGAAACCACAGACCTAGATCACTATATATTTATACATTTTTTAAAGCATGTCTAGATCCTGTATGAAGGATTTAAAAAAAAAAAAATTTAAGGTAACTGCTTTTTGTGTCTCATGATTACCTTATGAGTTTTTTTCTGTTCCTGTAACGAAAACATTGGAAGTAGTAGCATCTTCCTTTTGTAGTTGATAAAGTGAATAGAGCAACATCTCCCACCACCTCAGCAAAGCTAACTCTGACATAGTGAATATTCCCCACCACCACAGCAAAGTTAACTCTGACATAGTGAACACAATCATTGCAACATAGTCATCTGTGAAGCTGTACTTAAAAGATATCATCACTTATTGTACCATCAGTTAGCGCTTGCGTCTTTAAATATTTTTTCTTAGGGTTAATACAAATGTAATGTGGGGACAGGTCTGACAAAGAAGTGTGTCCCTGGTTACATTAAAGGATCTTTAACATAAATGTAAAACGGCTGCTTCAGGAAGTTACTTGGTTTGATCAAATCTCTCTCTGTCTGACTTAGCATGCGTGGTGGTGGTGGTCGAGGTGGAGGAACGGCAGATGAGCGCTGAATGACTTTAGTTCTAAAATAAAGTTTTGAAAGTAAATTAACACCAATACATTATACAAATACAAAAATTTAGTATAAAAACTTAAGTTATTTTATTGTAGCTATACCTTAAATTTCCAGCTTCATCTGATTCTGCTGATATTGTTGGCCCAAGATCACCAAAGGAGTAGGACTTTGCTGCAAAACTTCGTCTCCGCTCTTCGGCAGTAAGATACATAACTGGGGTCGCCAGGGAAGCTGTGCTACCACTTCGTCCTCTCCACAGCTCTTCTGAGGCTAGAAGGTGATCATCAGTAGATTGAATGGAGACAGAGGTATCACTAGATGTTGAGCAGCTTTCTCTGTCATCTTGGATCGGTGTCAGATGTGGGTCAGGAAGAGAATAACGGAGATTGACTTTCATCAGCTCACTCAACTGATCAATAAAACAAAAAATGATTCAAAGAGAGAACTTGATATTAAATGTTAATTAAGTTAAAACATTCTTTATAAAATACATAAATAATGAATACTTTAGAAAGCATAAACCAGCCATAGACATCATTTATATTAAATGACTAGATAGATATATCTGCCCATTCGTATGATACCACTGTTATCTAGAAGTGGCTTGAGATCTCATTTAAATAGCCAATGTTTGAAAGCATGGTCGAGAGGCTAAGTGCCCTTGAACTTGACTTGGTTACCTAGAAGGGTGCTCAAGGTTCGACACCCAACTTGGGCAGAGTTGTGTTTACTGAGCGCCTAAAGGCAGGAAAACCAATTCCTAGATACCCCGTCTCCCCTCCACTGGTCCACAAATGAAATTGGACCAAAGCGCTCTGAGCATGCTATAAGCATGAAAGTAGCGCTATATAAAAGCTATAATAATAATAATAATAAATGAAAAAAAAAAGTTAAGAAAAATCAAACTAAGTAACTCAATTTATAGTCTTTACAATAATTTATTTAAGTGTTTTGAAAAGTAGATACTAAAATATCTATCAATAAACTAACAGTCATATTAAGCAGACTTAAAAAGATTTAAAGCTTTACTACAACAAAAAAATCCTTAAAATAAATGACAGAGTCAATGAACTTTGAAAAATAGCAATTAGAAATGGTGAAGAAAATGGACTTTCTGAGACTCGGGGCTACAAAAAAGGATGACTTCAAAAAGGTCAATAATAAGTCAACCCAATCCTTTTGTAATCTACAGGACATTTGAAAACTGAGCAGCCACAGCAATATTTAGAAACCTCAACACTCTACAAAATAAATGTCTGCAACAAAACTAAAAATTTGGCCCGCATAAACCCAATTTAAAAGAGAATAACTGTGAGTGTCAGAATCACAAGATATGAAGCAAGGAGAGTGCTCAGCGTAAATGAGCGCTGAACCAACAAAAAGCTGAGAGAAGCAGCAGGCCTATCTGCAACTGACCAAACCCACCCATGCAACATATGCATCCAGCCTTTCAAAGCAAGGATTGGACTTAGCAGTTATCTTCTTGTTCATAGGAAATGAGAAATGCGCTCATCCTCAACCTCAAAGGAGAAGCTATATACAATGTAATGACTAATGTCCAGGTTATCGTCAACTACAAATATATATTAGGAAGTTGTTATAGCTGTCTTGAGAACTTTTTTTATTGCTACTTACTAAAGCAGTACAGAGTGACATTTGAATGAATCTCTTTCTTCTAATGCATCAATGTGAACATAATTATTTAACTAATCCCAGCCTTAGGTTTACTCGAGTTTGTCTTCTAACAGTTTACTACTTCATATGCATTTAATATACCAATTACAGGAAACCAGACAACTTACCTCATACAAGCCAGGCTTGTGTATCTGAAACCCGACTCTAATAGGGACACAGGAGCCTCTGGGGCAGGCACTAGTACAAGAAAGAAAATTAATAAAAATTATGTGGCATTAATATAGTAATATATTTTAAAACTGCCTCATTTTTAAAGGTTAAAATATTGCAACATTCTCAATTAAATGATACTTTGTATGCTCAGATATGCTATTAATATAACTAATTATGGTAGCAGTTTTCTTAAGATGATATTATAGAGTGTTGACAGTTGATTTGTTCCACTCACCTAATAGCAATATCTGGGTCATGGCAAACAATAGAATCTTTCAATAGCTGAACACGGTGCATTTCCTCATTTGTTCCTAGAAAATAAATGCATCAAAAAAAAACAACTGTCTATACAAAGTAATAAAAAAAAAAAAGACTTAGAAAAAGATAAGTATTGTTTATAGACCTCATGTATTGTTATTAACCTTGGCTGGGCAGGAGGGGTTTATTAACGTTGGTTAGCTACCAACGTAAGAGAATGGAAAACTTCTAGTTTTAGCTTTCTCTGCCTTTTGATATGGGAAAGGTTTTGCAAGTTAACCCTGAGGAAAAATGAGGAACCAGTATTATGACCAAAGCTAATGCATAGGTTCCCATCTAGTCCATACACGAGATGAGTCATAGCTTTAACCCACAAAAATCTAAGTGAACTTACCATTTTCAGACACAGCTTTGATCATATTGTCCAAATTGTAATATAGTTTCATACTCATGAAATCATGAAGTTGGTTACTTATGGAGTAAGTCACAAAAAACCTGGCCAGAGAAAGCATCGTGTCAGAAAAGCACAACAAAAAAAAAAAAAACACTATGTACAACAACAATTGAGAAAAAGTTTTTCCATATTTTTTAGTAAGTTTCTAATTAATGAAATTTAATATTCAGTGAGGCTTTGTCCTTGAGAAAATATAAAAGAAGTTTATTTCTTAGCTAGTTAAAAGATTAATTTATTTAAGAAGTGTTTTTTTGTAAACAGATTAAGATTTCTCTGCATTCAAGTTCTCATGACATTAATGCATGGTTATTATGACCCAATCCATTGGCATTGTTTGGTAATATAACATAACAACCTCTTAAGACTAAGAATTTAAAAGAACCATCAAATGAAGCCATATACCTCTGTAATGGTTTGACCTTTCGATAGTTCTAAAAACCAGGTCAAGAAGTCAGTGCGCTGTCAAGCGTAAACAAGTTAATTTTAGAATAGCCAATCATAGAAAGGGGTTAAGGGAAAAAATTACACACGTCATCTTCCAGAAAGGTCAAAGTTACGAAAATAGTTATCAGAGAACATTCTATGCTTCAGGAAGATACGATTTGAAAAAGTATAAACAAGGGAAAAAGGAGTTAGTCGGGGTCCTCGCACAGTAACGGTATTCGTACAGCAAGTGTCCTCGCTTAGTAATGGTTATAGTGGAAGAAAAGTTCTTGTATCGTATTTAATAGAGCGATGGTCCTATGTTCAATCTTCTCTTAGAAGTCTACTAGAGAGTAAAGTGTTATACAAAGTGATATAGAAGTTATTTATAAGTAAAGTTTTATTATTCAAGATATAGATTGAGTTGTTGTTCAAGAAAACAGAAGAAGTCATTAAAGCTTGTTCGAGAAACTACAGAAGTATTTCTGTCTTCATTTATTGAGTTCATCAAGTTAATATTAACAATCCTCGGCGTGTGACAGAGAGAAAGTAACGTCACAACCTCAATAATAAAATTTTAAATTTAGAGGACTTGAAAATATCTTTAAAACCCATATGATATTTAATACAAATGTCAGTATTAAAACTTTGAACCTTTATCAATAATTATTTTCTCTTAGACATTTTATGAATCTCACCTTCAGTATGATACATGATTCAGATCTATGATGTTACAGACAGTTGATAAAATTATTTCTATATCTATTATACATTGTGTAGAACAACTTACGTTTTTCCCAAGACTACTTCCTCATCACATTTGACAGTAACAATAAAAGGTGGACAGCGGATCCTGATTCTCGGCAGCCTAGAGATAAAACAAAAAAATTTACATTTTTGGCATAGCCGCAGTGGCTGAGCATTAAAGCACTTGGCTTCCGAACCATGGACCCAGGTTGGAAACCTGGTGAAGGCTGGGATTTTCAATTTCAGGAAATTTTGGCACCTCTGAGTCCACCCAGCTCTAATGGGTACCTGGCATTAGTTGGGAAAAATAAAGGAGGTTGGTCATTGTGTTGACCACTTGACATGGGTCACAGAAATTGATAGCCTTTACATCATCTGCCCTATAGATCGCAAGGTCTGAAAGCGGTAAATCAATGCCAACTAAAAATCATTTCTAGTCTTTAGATAGAACTTATTAATTGTAAAAAAAAACAAAAAGTGTTGGACTAATGTAAAAAAAAAGGAAGCATTCTTACTTAAAGAGAGAGTCAAGAGAGTAAAGCAAAAAAAGTCTCTTACTTGTACAATGTGGTTATTTCATGAGTAGCTCCAGAGTGGGTCCACTTTACATTAGCTCTTAGTGAAAGCTCCTGAAAAAATGGGATGTATTGATTCATTTAGATGGTTGATAAACATTTAATTAATGTTACTTTAACATAACTTAGATGTAGAATTAAATAAAAATGAAAAAATTATAAAATCAACTTACAGAATCTGAAGGTACAGATGAAAGATTTAATTTATAAATGAGATTCAGGTCTTCCCATGGGCTCAGGATCACAGGAAATGTTTGACTTTTCTTGGGTACTTCTAAATTAATCAGCTGATGGCAGCTTTCCCATTTCACAGATGGCCTGCAGGTTTTTAGAATATTTGTGAGTTATGTTGTACCAATCATTTTAACCCTTACCGGTCATTTATTTTTTTTAAGGAGTTGGCAGCCAGGTCTAAATTAAATTTTAGCTAATTTATAGGATTTTACAAGACAACAGAAAAAACACAAAAAATATAAATCCAATTGATTTTCTGTGATTTATTTTACTTATATCTATGAAAAATAGATTAAATCATGATAAATAAGTGTTCATTTCTGAAAATATTTGTCTGTTTGATACTTTTGAAGCACTCTCAAGGGTGTGATCCAGGTTGGTGTAAGCAAGTTTCACAGAAGTAATCTGTCTTACACCTGCCTCCAGGTACTTTTCTGTTACTGCAAACACTGCAGTCCTTTGTCTTTTTGTTTTCAAAGACAGAAGCTATGAAATGCTGTCACTGGTTGTGGTCCAATGATGAAAGCCTGATCGACGATGAAGAGAGCGAGAATGGCGTTGATCTTCAACTACTATTTTTTGGACAGGAATAAATGGTTCCTGGCACTTTATCTTTATGTAGTTTACCATATTTTTCAATTTGCTTCCCTTTGTCTTATCTTCAGCCTGAATACCAGGTGGTTGTAAATGAAGCATTCAGTGAATTTCTAGAAACATACGGTATCCGACTAAACACGTCGGTGTAAAAAGGCATGTAGTCAATCCAATCTTGACAGAAAAAATCTTTTATGTTGCCACGGTTTTGCATTGCCATTTTTAGAATGACCCCTAAATATGCCTTTAGTTTAGCAATGGTTACATCACTCCAATTTTGCCAAATAAATTGTTTTAGTAGGTTTCCTATTGCTTGAATTATTGTAGTGGCATATCTGTTTCTTGAACATTTTGTTGTAGTAAGTCATTGGTAAAATACAAGGAGAAAATACCAATGACAGTAATCATGAGTAATGTATTGTTAGAGCCACTTATTTGTATTCCTGTATTTGCAATATTAAATGGTATTTTGTTCATTGTTGTATTATTTTCATTAGTACTGTGGCACTGTGTGTTGGACAGTTTCAATTACAACTAGGCCATCCCAAGACCAAGTGTCATCCATTTCAATCTCACTTTCTACATCATTTTCAATGATTTTCAGTTACTAGAGTAAAACAGGGTCAACAGACAACCTAAGGCAAGTCGCGACCATTTTCAACTTTGAATTGTTATAGCTTCGTAATGATCAGACCTATGAAAAAACTGATAGTGTCAATGGATTCCTCGTCCTTTTTTCAATAAAAATAGATACAACGTATTGTATCACTACTCCATGTTAAAATTAAAAATAAGGTCAAAGAGGTGTAGGGTCGGTATCGTCGCGCGTAAAGAAAACCGGACAATTTTCCTCCGTGTCAGGAACACCGGAAACTGTGTAAGGATCAACAGATACCTCCACAAATCATCATTTTAAATATATTTTAATCTTTAATATTAATATATAAATCATTTTCATTTACATCTGCGTAAGAACACTGATCGTTGTCAGGTTTCCCACGCTTGGTTTATCCATTCTAGGTTTGTAACGGACTTCACACCAAGGCTTAGTGGATATGGGGGGGAGGGGGGTATATAGGTCAAGTGCCCCATCTAACAAGCATGCTCAGTGGCTACAAGCAGTACAACTGAGGTCACACAGTGACAACATTTGTAGTCTACTCCTCCCTCTCTCTCCCCCTCACCAGTGTTCTGGCATTCTACAAGCAGTACAACTGAGGTCACACAGCGGCAACATTGGTAGTCTACTCCTCCCTCTCTCTCCCGCGTGTTCTTGCGTGCTAAGTGGATATGATGGTTGGGGGGGGGGGGGTGGCGGTTTAGATATCAATAGTTAGTCCACTCCTCCCCCTCCCCCATCTCTTTTTTTTTAAAAATAAAGCATGCTCAGTAAACTTGAAGGGAAGGGAGTTGGGGGTAGTATTTCAGATATCTCCATTCTTGGCTTGTAAATGATGTCACACCAAGGTCATTGGACACTCTAGTTTTACCTGTAGCTGATCACACTACAGAAGATAAGTGCAATCAATTGGCATAACACATTGACTGTATGCATACATAATTAAAAACAAAATTAAGAAAACAAACACGTTTTTTTAAGAAAGATTTATAGAACATGTTACGACGCAAGATCAGGGCCACACCAACTGCACACAGAATTAAAGTTTTTCAACTGTGCTTTAGTCACGTTTTTAGCATTATGTGTGCAGACAGTGTGCCTTATCTTATCTTATATAATACAGACGTTACTTCAAAAAAGAAGATGATTACGTCCTACGCGTCATGCATTCAGTCATGCCACCAGGAGTCACACGATTCACAGAGAATCTAGAGGTCCCCTTGATTGTAGGTACCGCAGCCTTAAGCAATTTTGGTTTGTGAAAAGGCTAACACCTTCGATCAGGTCATCATCCCCTTTTGCTAATTCCATCTCATTTCTTGTCGCTGCATCCTCGCCTGTGTGTTGTTTCTCGCCTGTGTGTGGATCCTCGCCTGTGAGTGTCTCGCTTTCTCTGTCATGTGTTGTTTGTGTGACATGTTTTAATGTTTTTCATTTTTTATTGGTTGCTTTTGTTTTTTACTTTTTTTTATAATTTTTTTTTTTGCTCATTCAACATTTTTTTTCCTCTTTTTTTCTTATTTAACTCTTCTCTTATTTTCTTATCTAGCTATTTTTTAAAAATCATTTTCCTTTTTCTTTTTAGCATCTTCTTCTATATCATCAATTCTTTTTTTTTAGAACCTTTTTAAATGCTTCTCCACTGACTACAATTGGTATGGTTGGAGTTGTTCTATTCTTTTTTTTTTCCTTTCACAAAGATCGGTATTTTTAAAATATCATCAAGTGGTAATCTGGGATTAGGTGGCAGACCTTTGGGCGGCAAATCACTTGGTGGCAGATCATTGAGTGGCAAATCCCTGAGTGGCAAATCACTTGGTGGCAGATCATTGAGGGGCAAATCTCTTGGTGGCAGATCATTGAGGGGCAAATCTCTTGGTGGCAGATAATTGAGTGGCAAATCATTTTGTGGCAGATCACTTAGTGGCAAATCATTTGGTGGAAGCTCATCATGTACCAGTAGGCCCATTTCAAAGGCGTTAGCAACAGAGAGAGTTAAACCTTTAAATTTTTAAAATTTATTTTCATACAGACGATCAGGAAATTTTGTGTTTTGTGGGTCTGCTAATCAAGAAAAAACAGAACTAATTCAGATTTCGTCATCTAGTCAAATATGAAAGCTGTAGTCTACTCCTCCCTCTCTCTCCCTCTCCAGTATTCTGGAATGCTAAGTGGACAGGGGGAGGGGTTACATGGATAAATTGTCTGCATGTAACTGGCCTGACACCAGATACCAATTGTTAGTCCACACCTCCCTCCCCTCTCTTTTTTTTTTTTTTTATAAAGCACCTTCATTCTTCTAGCATGCTCAGTAAACTTGAAGGGAAGGGGCTTGGGAGGGGGTGAAGGGGGTTGGGAGGGGGGTAGGATTTCGCTACTACAAACCGCCAGAGACACCATTGCTTCGTACCCGGCCGGAGTGACCACTATCTTCGCGGATGGCTCCGTGAAGACGCTCGAGGGCACTACCAAGGCTGGATATGGGGCGGTGGTACGACTCTCAGGCAATCCCGAAAGTGTGGAGCTGAGTGGGCCCTGCAGTGGCAAGAGCAGCACCGAAGCTGAACTCGAAGCAATGCTCGCAGCATTGGCGTGGGTAGCGGAAAGAGTTGGGGATGGATCCACGACCCCAGCGGACGTGGTCATCTTTACCGATTCAATCTCTGCCCTCGATGCCCTTGAAGGGCAGCACGCAGGCGTCGGACGGGTAGAAGCACTCCTCGCAGTGGTGGAGCGCCTTCTGCAGCTCAATGTACATAGTTTTATACAGTGGGTTCCATCCCATTGTGGTCTGGTCAGTCATCAGAGGGCTGACTTTTTAGCGAAAGCCGCGGTAGCAACGAGCACCTTAAATGATGAACCGTACAGTCTTGCGACCGTACGATCCCTAGCCGACAACAGATTGTTGGCACAGTGGTACGCTAGCTGGGACGCTTCCGAGAAAGGCCGAGAGCTTCACAAGCAGATGAGTAGACCAGACCGAAAGGACGCATGGTGGACGCTCTGCCGTGCGGAACAGGCAGTCCTAGCCCAGTTCCGAGTCGGACACTGCCCAATTGGTGCGTACTTTGGGCGGTGGAGGGAAAATTTCGACACACGGTGCCGCCATTGCTTCGAGGACGATGAGACAATAGAGCACATTCTGTACGAATGTCGCGCTCTGCAAGAAGAACGATCGGGACAAGGTAATGAGAGAGAGATAACTGGTCCATGTGTGGCAAAGGGTCTGTCCTTGTACGGGGATAAGGCGACCCTACAACTCACTGCACGCTTCCTCTTCCGTGCTCTAAGGGTGTAATCTCAGCACGGTTTATTTCAAATGGGGTATCTGATTCGGTAGGATTTCAGATATGTCACACCAAGGTCATTGGACACTAGTTTTACCTGTAGCTTGTTACCGCTAAGTGAAGATTTAATAAATACCTCAGTTAATGTAATTGGCATCTTATAACTTTTATAACTAATCTAGATTACTTTAATCTAGTCTACATCCAGATTATCTTCAACTACAATACATTAGTTGCAATTTTATCACTAGAAAAGTTATGTTGTCCGGATAGCTTTCCAGACTAACATCCGTCATGTACGACAGACACCACCCTTTAAAAAAAAATGGCTCAATTGACAACATATTTAATAAATCACATGTGTTTCCTCATCTATTTAGAAGCCAAAAATATAAGTCTCGTTGAGATGATGCATCATCAGATTTAAAAATAGCCTTAATCCCATGACCCCTCCCCTTGTTTACCAAGATGGCAAATTTTTTTTTTTCGTATCTGTCTACTTTGACCTGAGGATGAACTTTGCCTCCTCAAGGAAAAGGAAGCACCACATGTCGAAAGTGGGATAAAATGGTGCCTGCGCAGTAGCAATATAGCTATTCCGGTATAAACATTAAAATAAAGGAGTTATTTTGATAATAATTGGAGTGCACGGATAGCTTTACAAAACGTCGCTGTCTGTTGACACTGGTTTACTCTAGATCTAGATTTAGATTATCAATTGAATCACTAGATGGATCTAGATTGATTAGATATTCATTTCATTTGGTAAATAATAATTATAACCATCTAAATCTAGATCTAAATCATCATCTTCACTTGATGATAAAATCAATTTCTCTGTTTTCAGTGCTGTGAAAAACGATCTTCTTCGATCCATTTTATTTAATTTTTGTGGATGTTTGTTGTCTAAATTTTACGTTTATCATTTGCTTTCTGCTGTATATAATAGTAATTAAAAAATTTGGAATCAGGAAGTGACAGAAAAAGTTAAGATTCGGCTTTAATTCGGTCCTATATATTATGGCCCACTGGGTGGGCCATTCGACCAGAACGGGAAAAAAGAAATGTCCCACCCAGTGGGACATTCGACCGGAAAGGGTTAAAGTCCCAAAAATTCAGTTATTGCATAACTGGTTGCTTGATAAAAATTATAAGTTAAATACTGAAGTGAATGTTCTACACATAGAAACATTTCATAAATTAAAAAGCATTCAAGCTGTGTCAAGTCAGAAACAGTGCCAGAGAAACGAAAGCTGAGTAGTTTAAATAACGAACAATTTGTATTTCTTTTCTCTAAAGACTTTAATTCCATAAATATGAACAATTTTAAAATCTTAAAAATAGAAATTTCCTTAAAAAAATTAATATCTATAGTATATTTCTGTCTTTTTGTCTTTATTACTTAATTAATAAATTAGTACTTTAGTGACTATTTAGTACAATTTTCAAGCATCATGCAAGGCAACAATCAAAATTTGTTAAATCTTATGGGTATAGGAAAAACAACTGTAAATCAAAGACTTGATAATTAAATGGTTCAAGAAAAGCAACTATAAATCGCAGACGATAAATAAACAACCCTAATCCCTGGTAACTAACCAAACTCCCAAAGTTTAACCAAAATGTTCTTTCTCAGGTAACCTCGTGTCAATGGCTGCCATTATAAAACTGAAAGATGTTAGATGGAAAGGTCAAGTTCTTTGAATGAGAGAACACACATATCCCAGGTTGCTCTCAACAAAGCAAAAAAAAAAAGGGACAACACATGATGGCCTGTTGGAATATAAAAATACTGGCTAAAGACTGAAGTTGACAAGAGCCATGCTGTCAGACTGAGACTTTCTGATAAAGTTTATACCCGAGTGTTTGGTGCTATATCTAATCTAGAAGATGTGAAACTAAAATGAAAATAAATATAAGTGAGAATAACATAAATTTTCTTCTAATAAGTATAATATATACTTTATATACTTGACGGTTAATATGTAAATTATTTTAACAAATGACTTAAGTAATTAGAGATCAAGAATGTTATGAAATAAAACAGACAAATAAAACTGAATTCTCTTTGTAGACTAAATGAACACTATTTGTGTTTACTGGTACCAAATGAAACATACCGGTCTTCAAAGCTGGACATTCCACTATCTCTGACTGGACTGGAACTGGACAATATTTGAATGCTTTTTATGACCATCTGTTTATCAGTGTTATTGCTAACTTCATTAGATAGAGAGTGCAGAGGAGAGAAAATTTAAGCAAATTTTATATATATATATATAAAGATCTAAAAATTAGAACGAAGCCAATCCAAGTTTTCATGTTTCACAATCTAAAAGAAGCGCTTGCTTATGAAATAATTTGAATACTGATATTATTTATAAATAATAACCAACTAGATGTTGGTTAAAAAAAGTTTTATTTTCATAGAATTTTAACATTTAGATCTTTTTTTTTTCTAAATAAAAGTTTCAGCTAAAGATCTTCAATTATGCTAAAGCTTAAAAAAAATTATGCGTATAATAAATGATTTGAGGATACTGATATGCATGTCAGCCAAGAAAAATCCAGATATGTAAAAAAAAATATGGAAATAATGAGGATACTTTAAAATAGATCTTTAATAGTTTAGTTTAATTAAAGTTTTTTTTTATGATGAGAATGAGATAATAATCATTTTATTTGAAAAAAAAAATTGTGTTTATGAAAGGATAAGGGGATGAAAGTGACAGGTACTTTAAACAAAATTCCTACTTTAAGCAGTTTCAAAGAAAAATTGTTTCTTAAGAACGTATGATAATCTTAGTGTCTTTTTTACAAACTTGACTAAAGGTCCTTATGCAGATACTTCTAAAGAACACTAAATAGGTAGATTGGATGTGACAAAAAGAAAAAAAAAAAAAGGTAAAACTGTATATCTATGTTTATTTACAAAAAAACTCAAGCTATGTTCCACCATTTACAAGTAGGTCTCATTGTTTTCTTAACCTTACACCAAATTTAGAAATGGCTTCTCATGAGTAGCAATGTCACGACACTCGATTCTTGTAGGTCTTTTTAACAATTTAATAGACTTCATTTGTGACTTGTTTGTAGTTTTTGTCAAAAGTACTTCAAGACAATTTTTTTTTAAATTTCATTACTAAACTTTTTTTTCCCATCATTATAAATGTCATAAATAGCTTCCATACATATACAATAATTTAGCATCATAACTTTTGCCAACTTCTATCCCATATTGTAACCAAATTACAAATATACAATTTCAAAAAAAAAAAAAGATTGATACATATTAAGTGTGATGTTTAAAGCTGTAGCATTCTTAAGCAAAATCTTTATTTGAAGACTTTAATGAAAAGAGAAACAGCCATGAGAAAGACTAGTGCAAAAGTTTATAAGACCATTCCTGTCAAGACAAACAATGTGAACTAATAGTTGAAGTCTGTAAGATTTAATATAAAGTTTGTTATGGTTTCTTTAAATTGCAGTAATTAAGTGCATAGAGCGATGGTCATTAATTTGAAATTCTTTATTAGACAGGCAAGACCCTAAGGGGGACCAAACCAACCAGGGCTTTGTCCTTAGTGTCCTGCACTAAGGTTATTCAATCAGTATTCAGTATTGAAGACAGCAGACACTCAGTACTTTAGCAAGAGAGTCACGTTTTTGAAACAAAAGTAACTAGTTAGTAGTCCAGAAAGGACAGTTTGGTGAAACTGATCAAAATCGTAGCAAACCATTGAAATAATTAACTTCACCACCCAAAAAGAGTTGTTTGCTGAGCACCTAAAGAAAACATGAAAACCTTCTCCCAGATTTCAAAATCACTACTGGTCCACAAAAAAAAGATTGGACCATGGGACATCTTTCATGCTATTAGCAGGTAAGATGCACTATAGAAAAGCAATTAAAAAAAAATAGATTAGAAATAAATACAACACTCACACAAATGTAACAAGTAAATATTATTTATATTTAAATAAATTTATATCATATTATAATTATGATAAAATAACTGGCAACAAGAGAGAGTTTATTTCAAGATAAATTCAAAAGCTAAAAATGTAGACTTAAAGGCAGTACAAAATATCACAATGACACCCAAAGTAACACTAGAATGGATATTCTTTTTTTTTCTGTGTTTATTTTTTTTTTACATATTTATTTAACAAAAGATGCTGAAAGGGATATCTCTGAAGGGTGCAAGTATCTTACTTTAACATTTTCTAATTTTTATCTTTATTTTATCTTATACAATACAGACGTTACTTCAAAAAAAGAAGATGATTACGTATTATTTTTTTTTATTCCTGAAGTGTTTCTAAATTTTTTATCATCAAAGAGATTTTTAGAGAATTAGTTCCAAGGGTTTTTTTCACACAAGAGAAGCATTAAGACTTGGATCAAAGTTCGTAATGTTAGTTTACTACACCATGCTTTTAGCCCAAACAGTACCTCCAAACCATAAGACAAATATTAAGAACATAGGCATTAGCATATTAATTCTTCTGTGTTCGTTAAAATAAAATCAAAACATTCTCTTAAAGTGTTATCTACACTCTAGATACAGGCTCTACAAACAAGAATCATGGTCTCTGATTTCTATGGTTACAATAAAATAGTTTTACCTTTTAACAGAAGCAACTGTTTAGGTCCAGCTGAAGAATGCTTCATTTTTAATTCAGGAGGTCCTTGAACTTTAAGTCTTACAGCAACTGTTAACATATCAGACAAATCAGCCAACGAAAAGAACTGATGATATTATTTCTATTAATATTATGAAATTATGATAGCTAATTTTAAATTTTAGTTGAAGTAAATTTTGTATGTACCTGTTTTTTCCTGCATAGATCTCAAGCTACTCAGGACTTTGACAGGACTGGCTTCACTCTCAGTACTGTCCCTTTCATCCCCAAAGTCAAAGAATTCTTTTATATTCACTGGAATTTTTCTTTTTACTGGTGGAAAACTTTCAGTTGTATCTAAAAAAAAAAAATGAAACAAAGAAAGAAATCAATGAGCAGGTCAAGCATGATGGTACAAATTGCTGTGATAACAAAGATACAAAGCTGTATCACAACACAAAAAAAGTCTTCTCTACCTAGGGATCCTGTTATCAAACTTATCTAGCCTAAGGTAGGATTTTTAACTGATGGTTAATGAGGGTGTCATGTGACCAGTACAATCACCAACAGCCTATATTCTCCAAGCATACGTCAGGTACCCATCGAAGTTGGGTGGACTCAGGGAGGTTCTAAATCTCAGTCTTCACTGGGATTCAAACTCAGCCACTGTGCCCCACATCCCTTTACAACAAGCGTGGTGTTTATTTATTAGTATCAATCATTTCAATGTGACTTTAGTATCATATCTATTTCTTTAACAAATATTATGAAAAGTACACATCTGACAGGAGAGGAATAACCAAATTTGTCCTAAATATTTGGAACTATGTATATTCAGGCTTGAGACCCTCAGTTTGAAAGGCAAGCACTAAAACTTATCAAAGTTTGACAGGCAAATATTTAATTTAAGTTTGATAGGTAAGCACCTAGTCACTGCAGCTTCTTTTATTACAAGAACATTAAAAAGTCTTTATATATATTTATAATTTAAAAAAACATATTCTTTAAAAAAAAATAAAAATTAAGCAACATTTAAGTATTAAACTTATAATCTTACCATTTTCTACATCTTTTGAGTCCAATATTTTTTTAGTTGTCTCCACATCGACGGTCCTGTCACAACTGGTGACAGTGTACAACCATAGTGTGACTCGCAACTCTACAAAATGACATTCACCAGACACATCCTGGAGGCACGATGACATGGGGATGACATAAGTGTCATCATCTCGGAAGTAAGGCTTGAATGAGCCTTCCTGTTGAGATGACAATGAAACATGTTATGCACAAAAGTTTCAAGTAATGATCACAAAAATACTGGTTTAAACTGGTCAACATTACAATAGCAATAGACGTGACTGAAAGATTCTGATTGTATACAGTCAGCGTCACAAACTGATACTAAAAGTTAATTGTCTATACTACATGGAACAATGATTCACATGTCAAAACTTGGCAACAAACACACTGAAAGGTGGCTATGTTTTTGATGTTTCACTGTACTATGTTTTACATGTTTCAGATGTTCCTTCAAATTCTGAAGATAATTACATCCCAGCCCAAACCTCCCACAATGGGAGATGGCTGCGGGAAGTGTCCAAACCTGGGAAGTTCAAGACAACATTGAACAACAGTCCAGAGCACATACCACACAACCAGGCAGCCATCCACACACACACATTATATATATATATATATATATATTTCTTTTCACGTTAAAAATTAAGAACTTCATTAATCATTAAATTCAAAATAGCTTGACCATGAACAATCATTTTTTATTAAATGATTTAATTACAATAACTATAATACTATCAATAACAGACAATACTAATACTATATTATATATATTATCAATATAATCTAGATCCTAGATCTAGAATATGCTACTATTGCTGGCTAGGACTATTCTGTATACTCTAAGGTTTAGTTAATTAAGTTAGATAAGATATGTACTTGGCTTTGATTTAATGAGCCGGAGATTCCAGAGTAAGTAGCCAACACTGGACAGATGATTCCATCATTACTGCTTTCTTCTGTTTTAATTGTGATCTTCTGTGTGTCATCTGTTCTGCTAACATTTTCGTTTATTCTGTCACATTTATGAAGTTGGGCTGGCACAGGTTCTGCTGGAACAACAATCGCTTGATTAGCAACACGTGAAATCAGGCGTTTCCATTCATCTGCGTTAGTGTGATTGAATCTTTTCAAAACAACATCATACGAGACAGTTTCTCCTAAATAGACAGGTGCTTGATGTTCGCTAGCAAGCGTTCGATGTAGCCCAGCATGCAGAGTGGGGTGGTTGTTAATGCCTTCAATAGACGCGTATCCTATTTTATCATCTGTAGACCCATTTTCACTGAAATTTGTGTTTTTGTTTACATCGGCCATTGCAAACGGTTAACCTAAATTACGAAAGACGAAAATTTATAAAGATTTTCTTCAGAAGTCACTCTAAATCACGAGAAGTTACCTGTTACCTGTTACCTATCTTGGTGAACCGTTGGGGCACCAAGCAAGACTTGTAGACCATCTTTCTCCATTCCTCTCTATCCTTTGCCCTGATTAAAACCTCGTTCAATGGTAGGCCTGTCCATTCTTTGATGTTGTCTTCCCACCGCTTTCTCTGTCTGCCTCTTTTTCTTTTTCCTGGTACTTTTCCCTGGAGGAAGGTCTTTGCGAGTCCCGAAGAAGTATCAAAGGGAAAAAAATGTGTTGATTTAGAATTTTAGATCATTGATTCCCAAAGTGGTCTAGATCGTGACCTCCGTGTCTAGATTCGATCCAATTAAAAAAAAAAGTAATCAAATGAAAATCAGCTTCTATCCAACAGACTTGTTTCATAAATTTCATTAGATTGAGCTGCAGCTACACCATAGTCTAAGTCAGGGGTGGGCAAATTACGGACCTCGGGCCACATGCGGCCCGCCGAGTTGTTTTATGCGGTCCGCGAAGACCAAAATAAATCAAGTGTGTCCACACATTACACACAAAAAATGCAAATATATTAAAAATAAATAATTGTAAAAATCTGTAGAAATTATTGAAACTTTTGATTCTTATCACTTATAATGAAGAGTTTAAAGAAACATTGTCTCTAAACGTCCTTCTAAAACGTTTAAAGTAAACGATGCTTATATTTAATAGCAATATTTCGATAATTTCAGTAAAAAGACATAAGCCCAGTCCAGTATTTATTCAATGCTATGAAACACTATGTTGAAAGAGCTGGGTTGGTTTGCACAAGATGGCAAGGGTAACAACTGATGGAGTTTGACCGAGAAAAACAACCTTTTTAATGAAGTAAAGAAAACATCCCAACCATAAGCTAGTAACTAGAAAGTTTACTCATAGCTACATTAAATTTGATCCTTTCTAACACAAAAAGTATAAACAATTCTAGTGCTATATCTAAATATAACAAAGTATGCCGCTGCCAAGCTAAACGGTAGTTAGAGGCCTCGCACAGGTAATTGAATTGCATACATTAAAGAAGGAATAGCGAGACTTGTACTTAATGTTATTTCTTCTAAGTAGGCCTATACTCGGTCTTTAGTAATTTGCATACCTTTAGTTTATTTTGTATTTTCTATTTTATTCGGGGCCACCTAATTCACTTCGTCTATGGCCTCCAATTATCTAAGACCGCCCGGCAGTTCCGAAAAGTATGTAAAGATTTGGAATTGAAACATTCTGATGTTCGGTAACACAGTTGTATTCGCTGGCCAATCATTAGATCAATATGGAATCTCAAGATAGAAATTGTTAGGTTCCTTGATGGACATTGACTGTGATTTTTCTTAATATTTCTAGTGAAGAGTTAAAGACAAACTTTATGTTTATCATCGGAAGCATTGCAATTTGTTGTTTGCACATGAAAGGTATGTGCATCTTAAATATTTTCAAACAAAGTTATTCATTTTCTTGAGGCCAGCAAGAGAAATTATTATCATTTTACCTTAGCTAGAAGGTGAAACAATTTCTAGTGAAATGGTATAAAAGTATAAGTCTTATTTGTATTCCATGATTGTGGAATTTAAAGCAAATTTTAAGACTTTAAGAAACTAGGAACCAGTTTTCGATACCGTCAGGTCACCATTCAATGCAGAAGCTGACTAAGCTCCAGATGACATACCTCCAAGCAAATTATGACCTGAAAGAGAAGTTCCAGTCAGTTCTTTCGCGGGAGTTTCATGGGTTCCATAAGCTGCATATTCACACTTTAAGAAATTTAAATTTTCACATTTTATTGAACCACATTCATCTTTGAACATGTTTTTCTTTTTGTTTGAAAATTATCACATGTTAGAACAGGTCGATGCTTATTGAAGGTAATTTGACAGTAGTCACAAGAAAAACAACAACGGAAAATTATGCACGAGAGTAAACCGTTATATACTTCACATTAAGTACTACCATACATTCATGGTGAAATGTTGGATATAAAAGAAATACATGCATTAAAAAAATCATTCGTATAATAAGTTCAAGAAATTGCTAACTCTTATCCTAATTCCACATATATATATATATATGTGTGTGTGTGTGTGTGTGTGTGTGTGTGCGTGTGCGGCCCGCCTAGTCCCCAAATTTGATTAATGCGGCCCTCTGTTGAAAAAGGTTGCCCACCCCTGGTCTAAGTGATAACCTAAATTTGATAAAAACGAAGTATTTAAGCGCGAATCAGGAATTCTTGTGAGAATTTTTAAAGTAAAAGATGCTTTGACCATTTAAATTCCCTTTTATTTATCTTTTCAGTTTTGAGGATAATATGAATAATAGCCTATATGGTAATACCTCTGTCGATAATTAATTCGCTTGGCAAAAGTTATGAATTTTTGAAAATGTAATAGTCAGCTAAATGGGTCCCGTCTTTCCTATTCAGCATATTGTCTGTCAATAAGAATTTATTGAAAAAAGCAAGCGTAGGCTGCGGGGGGGGGGGACCTTAATGAAACACCTCTCACATTAAAATTCCCTCCCACTTAATATCTACAAGGAGTTCATATTACCCGGGCCCATGACTAACAGGGTGGCCCAGAGCGGCACATTCGATATACGAAGGTCACGCCCAGAGGCGCATTTGAAAGATATATAGGCGTAGTCGTTTAATTATTACCTTTAAGATGACGTAAACTACACTATTGAGTGTCATGACATGCTTACCTTAAGATGAAAAGGTCATCTTTTTGTTGTTGTTTTTTTTAATCCACGATTAACGAGGGTCGCATATGTGTCCAGCGCATTGACCAACCACCTATTTATTTTTCCCTACTAAGATTAACTCTTTCTCTCCATAATTATTTACCACACTTTGACGGAATCAACGTTGGTATCGTCAGTCAGGAGAGAAAGAGTTAAGTTGTTTTCATGTGAGACGTAGCCTATAAGCATTTAAAATCTTTTCAAATAAAGCTTTCCCATTTCTCCAGGAAGGCAACTTGAAAACAGGTTTAGCCATTTTCCTTTGCTGAAAGGTGAAACTATTTCTAGTGAAATGATTGAAAAGTTAACGCTTTATTTGGATTTTTTGATTGTCAAGAGCATGAAACCAGTTTTTCAAAACCCTCAGCTCACCATTTAGTACAGATGCTGATTCAGCTTCAGAGGACATAGCACCAAGCGGACTGATACTGACTAAAATTTGATAGCAGTTACGGGGATAACAAATAGTAAGCCAGTTCAATAGTTCTGGAACATTCTATACTATGGTGTAAACACTAATTTTAAAAATATTCGTAAAATAAGTTTCAGAAATCGCTAGCTCTTGTGATTCCTCGAGTGGGAGTGTAAAATGAAATGTAAATGTATAATACAGCATACATGTGAATTATACAACATTATACACAGTTAGCTAGCGTATTTTTCTAAGTTATATGTACATTACTTTACATGTAAATTATTTTTATTGAGTAACCACAGAACATATATAATAGTAGACGAATGGAGAAACCAATTGTTTTATTTTTTTAAGTTTATTTATTTTGTTTACAATGATATAGAAACGATACGTGCGATAAAAAAAAAGTATAATATTTAATTAAATTGCATGATTCATGGACATATTGGTTAAGAAAAAAAATTTGACCTGAAAGTGAGAGGCCTACTTAAAATGCAGTCTAAAATGCTAACGATTCAGATCAAAAATTGTTTGTTTTTTTTTTCAGTACAAAATACAATGTAATAAATCAAACAAAATCAAAACATAAAGGTTTAGTTTGAGAATCCTGAAATACATAGTTAAAATTTATGTATTTTTATTATAAGTATTATTATCATCATTATTATTATTTTGCAATTTACGGCACTCTCCCTTTACCGTTTAGTGGTTAGTTTTCATATGTATTGAAATGCTTAAATTAATATTTAGTAAATGTAATAAGTACACATACGCTTTATATTGTTGCATAGTGGATATTTACAAATGAAATATGAATTTGTACACGTGAGTGCATAATTAAAAAGGTCAGTAATATTTGAATAAAGCCATCAGAATAAAATAAAACCGTTTAAAATTTAAATTACAAAAAAATCTCTTAGCTAACATGGAAGTTCATATTTTATATGAACTAACATTGTAATAGACAAATGTACACCAAAGTAAGATTGCTAAATTATGAAAAAAAAAACCACTTTATTTTGATATTGATCAAAGAAGATAAGAAGAAAATGTGTATGATTTTTGTACATTATGATATTCAAAATTTGAAACACTCATATCTATAATGAAAACATTCCCGCTTTTTTTTTCCTTTCCCGTTTTGAGCGTAGAACGTAGCTATGTAGGTGTACTGGAAATAAAAGTTGTTGTTTTTTTTTGTTCTTCTTCGCTTCAATATTATAACTTACAGTTCCTAGTTTTGTCAAGGTATGGGTAAGAGAAACAGAGAGAGACAGACAGACAGACAGACAGACAGAGGTATAGACAGAGATAGCGATAGACAGAGAGAGACAGAGAGAGAGACAGAGAGAGAGAGAGAGACAGAGAGACAGAGAGAGAGACAGAGAGAGAGCAACAAAGAGGTAGAGACAAAGAGGTAGAGGCAGAGAGGAAAAGACATAAATGAGAGCATGTATCTTTAAAAAAGAGCATGAGAATATGTGAGAATTTGAGCGACAGACAAACAGACAGAACATCTGTGCGTGTGATGGTTAAAAAATGAGAGCTTACATAAAAATGAAAACATCTACTTTCGAAAAACAAAGAAAAAAAATGTTTCAAAAGCCCTTTAGTGTGCTTATTTGTATAAATACAAAATAAAATGCTGGCCTTTTAGTCACAATTGTTATAGTTATACCATTATCATGAACTAATAGTCATTGTAGTGAGACGATTCATTAAGATAAAGCTGCCAAAAATATATGTAATAATGTTGATTCTCATAAATGATTGTACGATTGTATCAGCTATGATTGAATATCACTATTAATACCGGTATTTTTTTTTTTCTTTTCCATTTAGTATGTATTATTTACATGTTTATAGCTTGGCGGCAATCAACATTAGTTTAACGTTAGTTTAACATTAGTTCAACGTTAGTTTAACATTAGTTCAAAGTTAGTTTAACATTAGTTTAACGTTCTTTCACTTTCAAACGAAAGTTTTCTCGCCGGGTCGATCCTGCCATTGTTACAACAAAAAGACAAGGGGCCACCAATGTTGCGGCGCTGTAAGTCATGATTTCCTTGATTACCTTCCCTTGGAGCTCCATCGCCAGGGAGCATTAGGGCTGAAAAATATGAAACATACACTTGTAAATATAAGAGAGATGTATGAACATTTAGGCGTAGATAACAATACGATTAATTGTCGCATTGCGAGTATATTTTGTCTCTCTAATGCAAGGCTGGACTGCCTATATGGATATTTGGTCAAAGTCCTGTGGGCTGGTACTGTTGTTACCTGTTACCTATCCCTTAGTCTGGTGGACCGTTGGGGCGCCAAGCAAGACTTGTGGACCATCTTTCTCCATTCCTCTCTATCCTTTGCCCTGTTTAAAACCTCTTTCAATGGTAGACCTGTCCATTCTTTGATGTTGTCTTCCCACCGCTTTTTCTGTCTGCCTCTTCTTCTTTTTCCTGGTACTGTTCCCTGGAGGATGGTCTTTGCGAGTCCCGAAGATCTTGATACATGGCCATACATTTTGAGCTTTCGTTTCTTCACAGTATTTAGCAGGTCATCATGGGGTCCGATCGCTGCAGTAACCCTGTCTGCAGTAACCCAGACAGGGCTGGTACTGCCTGATACCAAATGGTTTTAGGGGATCAGCAGCTAAATGGGCCACATGGAATGTCATTAGACCCTAAATATTTTCTAATAAAAAGGGCTATCGGAACGTCACTGGTAGAGGTGGAGCGGGCGAATTTTTTTAAATAGAGAAATCAAAAAATTTTTGAACGAAATGTACTTTTGTTAACAATATATATACTAATTACGTATATTTTAACGATTTTTTTTATGTCGGTCGAGGGGGGGGGATTACATCTACCATTTTAGGGGGCGGTTTAATTTTTGCGCAGAAATCACAGTTCAAGAACAATTAGTCACAAATTTATATAATATACTACTTACTGATATTTTGACCAATTTTTAAAAATATTTTGTTACAACGCACTTAAAACTCAAATTCAATCATTTGTAAATATAAAATTTAAACAAGATTACAAAGAGAGTTTGTGTGATACACAAACTCAGAGGCGGCCCCTGTCGAAGTCGGATCCCTGTCAGATCCGCCTATTCGCAAGATGTTTCGGATGTTCCTTCTAAGTCCCTGGCTCAATTCCTGTATGCTCCCATCCTTAAACTATCGCAATATTTCTGAAAGAACAATAAAGGTTAAATCATATTTTCAAAAGCCTTTAGTGTTTTTTTCTAACCGTGACGGACAGACCAACCAACAGATAAAACGCACAAAAATATGCTTGTTTCATTCTAATGGGGGCACTAAACAATTATTTTTTTTTAAATCAGATTTTGAAAAAAATTTAAGAAATTAGTTTAGAATCAAGTCATTTCCGGGCTTTACGCTAGTACACGAAAGCCGCTGCTAAAAGTTCATTTTAAAAAATGTGCGTGATATCCGTATATGCAGAGCATTTCTTATAGTAACATTTCCTCCCTTACATTTACGTAATTGTTTTAGAATTGGTGTTTTGTTATTAAAAAATCGCTTGCATAATTAATTTTATAAATTAAACGGTTTGCTTTTAGAAAACTAAAAGTAGCCATTGCAACTTAACTTTTCAAGCCGCATTTAATGGTGAAAAAATATTTTTCGTATCTCTTCTAGTTTTGGCGCTCTGAGTCTGACAGACGGACAGACAGACAGACAGACAGAAATTCATTTTAAAAAATGTGCGTGATATCTACATGCCAAGAGCATTTTTTCTAGTAACATTTCCTCCCTTAGATTTACGTAATTGCTTCACAATTGGTGTTTTATTATTAAAAAATCGCTTGCATAATAATTTTTATAAATTAAACGGTTTGCTTTTTTTGACCACCTTGCGAGCGCTTGCCTTCTCTTAATTGGCCATACATGAGACGTTTTGGGATGCGGTGGTCCTCCATCCTGCACACGTGTCCTGCCCATCGCAGCTGGGACTGCATCAGGATTGTGTGGATGCTTTTCAAACCCGCTCTTTGAAGGACTTCAGTATCTGGCATTCTGTCTTGCCATTTGACATTTAGTATTTTTCTTAGACATGTCATGTGAAAGTGATTTAGTTTCTTGGCATGTCTTCTGTATACTGTCCATGTTTCTGAGGCATAGAGGAGAGCAATGTCACTAATTGACTAACTAAATGGTTAAATTTTAAACAGATGCTAGCAGGACAACGGCTTTGTCTGCATCTGTGTAGGAAAATATGCAGGTCACGGAATGAAAGACATTGCTATTCATTTCGTTTTGGGATCCATAATCTCTAAATCAGGAGAAGCTAAAAGTGTATCCGTTTCTATGGTGACCGGCTTGAGAGGATTTATTAACCGCATTTTAAGAGCTAAGGCGTTGAGAAGTCTGTTTATGCCTCCTTATCCACGAATAAATATTAATACACATATTTTATGCCTATGATTGTCCCCTATTGCTAATTTTAAAAAATACAAACACAAAATACAAATGATTTTTTTTTCTATTGTCACAGCAAATGTTACTGAATTTTTTCTATGCACAAGCTCAATAATAACCTAGCGATGCTATGTGTGGGGCAAAGGTCTCTAAGGATTAATGTCAAGGTTTACTGCTGCTAAATTTATCACATAAGTTCCGACATAGATTTACTCTCCATTGAATGAATGTTCAGTATTGAATGTATTTTGTTGTTTCTAGTTAAACAGGTGAACAGACAGACTGACAGAGAGATAGATAGATAGATAGATAGATAGATAGATAGATAGATAGATAGATAGATAGATAGATAGATAGATAGAT
>JADKLZ010019686.1:19424505-19439922 GCA_021533235.1 Biomphalaria straminea
CTCACTAGTCATGGCAGTAAGTTCTTTGTCTTTGACATTCTTTAGTTATTTGTTCCGTTAAGTTTGTTGTTTTTTTTCGATTCTCTTGGTACTGTGACAGTGGTGTTTTTAAATTTCACTTTTTCTACATTTAATCGGTTATGAAACATGCTCCAATAACAAAATGCACGTTGAACTAAAGAATGCATTCTAAATATAGACTTGGAAATGTGTATGCAGGCAATATTAATAGCTACCCCGCAGCAGGCTTTTCACAAAATACGTTTATTAAAAAGAATTTAAAAGTTAATTTATTGGTCAACCCCAAAGTTTATATGCGACAAAAGAAGTAGATTTGTTTCTCTACGTATTACAAAGCTCTCGAAACAGTGTGATTGATAAGTAAGATAAAGTAACAGTCTAGTAACAGGCGACATTCGTATACCAAATATTTTTATTTTGTCTATCTGTTTTTTCAAACTTATATCAACACAACCCTGTCTGTCTGTCTGTCTGTCTGGTACAAATCATGTCAGCATTATTTCTCCCACATCCCATTCACAGATCAAGTTAAAACTTTGCACAATTCTTCATTTTCAATGACAACACATGAATCCAAAGGAGCCAATTAGTTATTTCATTTTTTTTTTGGCAATTTTATTTTTATATAGAAAAGGGGAGCTAAATCGCGAAGTATTGAACTTATAGCGGTAATTGTGTGGTTCTTTACCCTGTATAGGCTTTATAAAGTATTTTATATTTTGCTTGTTTTACATTATAACATTTGGTGTCCGAAAAAAAAGTGTGAAGTTTATCATATTATAATATTACTATAATGTCTATTGCAACACGATATAGGCAATATGGCTATCTTTCAATATATCTATCTATCTAGTCATATATATATATGACCTTGCCAGCTATCTCTCTCTCTATATATATATAACGTCGTATTCCTAAACCCGAGCCTACAAGTGCCTTTCTACGCCACTGATGTATATACCTACTTCAAATGAAACTTACTTCCCTTTGTCTTATACATACAAATATCTTGTTTGTCTCTACACCACTTCAAAACATTAATTGTCTGCCCTTGATCTTTATCTGCAGACCGATCTGTCAAGAGACGAAATTGAAGGTAACTTTTATCCCCACTTGCCTGCTACCCTTTCTCTCAAGCCTGGATTATCCATGGAGGAGTCGCAGCTCTCAAAGGACCCTCGCCTACCCTACTGCTTGCATCCGCCCCTGTCTCCACGTCACCGTTTGCTGTGTTTTAACCACCCGCATTGACCTTCTTCTACCGGTTTGTGTTCCCTCTCTCATTTCTTGTCACATTATTTTTTGTTTCGTTTCTAATGACATTTTTTATTTAACCTTTTTGTTTTGTTTTGTATGTTTTTTACTTCCACATTTTACAACAGAAAAAAAATATTTGCATTACCCAAAATAAGTTTTTCCTTTTTTTTTTTTACCCCTTTATAAATGTTCTTTATAAATCCACTTGGCTGAATTAAATATATCGTATTGTTGTTAAAGTAGAGCCACTTTTTAATGTAGAATCAGAAAATAAAACTACAAATGAATTCACATCAAGGATTGTAGAGTCAGTCTCCACATATCTCAATGGAACAATAGGCTAATCATTGAAATGTGATTGACTGTTTGTATGTGTTTATATTTGTGTGTAATGTTTGTATGAGTGTTAACAAGTTTGTATCACTTTAAACAATGAATGAAAGGTTTGTGCCGCTCTATTTAGCTCCAGTTTCTCTCGCACCCTTTCTTTCCTACCCCTCCCACCCTGCCCAAGCCTCTCCTTAACCCACTCTCCATCCATTAAACGTGTTTTTCTTTTCAACATTTAAAATTGGATTGGATTTTAAAATAAAACTTAAATGTATGTGTTCCTTAATCTATGAAAGTCCCCCCCCCCCCATTTTTTAATTATTTAACGCAGGAAGTCAGGGACAAGTGACGACAAGTCGGCGATTTTTTAAATAATATTTTTTTCCCTTAAATGTATAAAAGATTTTCATAAAATGGAGGCAAACCAAATTAATTGGAAGCTTTTTAGGGCTATCTGGGGTAGAGAATACGGAAGTATTGATAATTATAAACAAATAGTAAATAACTGCGAATAACACTTAGTATTTTAGTCATAAGAGGTTTTAGATTTTTTAGAGCTTATTTTTTTGTTAATTTATGTGACCAAAAACAAATGAATCCAATTGATCGGCCTCGTGACTTTAATAGGCACTGTTATTTGGATACAGTAGTATAAATTTTATAAGTATAGATAGCTTTTCGAATCCGGAAAAAAGATCCGTCAGAGCTTTTAATATATTTAAAAACCTAGATCTATACTTACAGAAAAAAAAAAGATAGGCTACATGAAAAATAAATGATCGTTTTGATCTAAAAATAAATGACTTTTGTTATATTTCTTCAAGTGGAGACCACTGAATTTTACAGCTTTGGCTTTGAATTTTTTTTTTTTTGTAGAATATAATATAATGAACAGATAGTTCCTTGCTACCCATGTTATTGAAATGTGTATACAAGTTGTATAGTTTATAAGCTTTCATCTTAAATCAGAAAGTTGAGCATGAAAGCTACACTTTAACAAACTTCTAAATTCCCAAAGATATAAAACTATATACCACCGTACAATTAATAAATACATTTATTTATTTTATTATAACCAAACAAATAGTAACACAGATGTCTATTTTTACATTTTCTTTTACAATATAGATCTACAATATGTGCAATAACTGGATTTGCCCTATTGGTTTTAGAAGTAAAGTTTCGATGGATTTTTTTTCTTTGCGTTTAAAAACAATACAATTTAAATAATCAATTGTATAGATCTACAAATATTAAGTTTTATAAATATCCTATATCGCAGAAAATTGTGCATAAATCAATTCTGTTTAGCATTGAAATAATTATTGTTGCATATTTCTGGACCTTGACCTTGGTTTGTTTTGTTTCCCTGTTGCATGATCCAGACGACTATATATTTCTTTGTTATCACAGAAATCCGTGAGGTGTTCGAACTCTACGACTTCTGGGATGGCCGTGATGGGGAGGTCGATGCCTTCAAAACTGGACACATGTTGTACTGCTTGGGTTTGAATCCAACCCTCGAGACAGTTAGAAAGAATGGAGGAACCGACAAATTAGGTACATAATCTCATTTCTGTAGAATGGCTTCTAATTGTTGATTCTTTTATAATTAGACTATGTAGTGTCAGACAGGGCCAGTTTACGAGTCATATTTTACATCCGTTAATAAAAAGAAATCTTTGTGTAAGGTAGATAACATCAAGAAAAACTATATACCCTTTTTTTTTACTGGCTTTTTTTTTCAAATTTAATTATAATCCAATAAAATAAAACAGTAAAAAAAACATGTCAAGAATAATATCTTTTAATTATATATTAATATGCCTATATAATTTTTAAAAATATTAATTTTAACACTTTTAGGTGAGAAGGCATATAAGCTGGAAGAGTTCTTGCCCATTTTCTCTGCTGTTTCAAAGGAGAAAGACACTGGTACCTTTGCTGACTTCAATGAAGCTTTCAAAACTTTCGATAGAGAGGGCCAGGGTTTCATTTCTGCTGCTGAAATGAGACACGTTCTTACATGCTTAGGTGAGACTTGCAATCGATTCAACTGACATACAATTGATTCAACTGAATTACAATCAATTCAACTGACTTACAATCAATGCAACTGACATATAATCAATTCAACTGACTTACAATCAATTCAACTCATTTACAATCAATTCAACTGACTTACAATCAATTCAACTGACTTACTTTCAATTCAACTGACTTACAATCAATTCAACTGACTTACAATCAATTCAACTGACTTACAATCAACTCAACTGAGGGATGCATGGTTGAGAGGCTAAGTACGCTTGAACTTGGCTCCGCTTGGCTACCTATGAAGGGGGCTCGATGTTCGACTCCTGACGTGAGCAGAGTTGTGTTTAATGAGCGCCTAAAGGCAGCACGGAAAAACCTTCTCCCAGAAACCCTCTCCTCCCACCGCAAATGAGATTGGACCATAGCGCTCTGAGCATGCTATAAGTATGAAAGTAGCCATTAAGCTGTAACTGACTTACATGCTATTCAACTGACTTACTATCAATTCAACTGACTTAAACTGAAAAAAAAAACAAGGACATAAAATAATGCAGATAAAATCAAGATCAAAATCCAGAGTGTAGCCAATGGAAAAAATTAGAAATTAAATAAACCCAATGTTAAGTTTTAAGCACAAGATCAAAATTATTTATTTTTACCATTTAATTTACTTTTGATAAAGTTTTGCTATAATGTGTTCAATAAAACAATGCACTCAGTCAGTTATGCGGAGATTTTGAAATTACTTTTGATAACTTATTTGAAGTGTGGAAATCTAAAAGGTTGAAAATTGATGTTTCATATTCTGAACAGGTGAGAAACTCAAGGATGAGGAAGTGGATGAGATTATCAAGGCCACCGACACCAGGGAAGATTTGGACGGAAATGTGAAATACGAAGGTGATTATTTAATTACAACTTAAATGTTAAACCTGGATATTGACCATTTTCAAGTGACATTTCTCACAAAGACTGCCCTTGATATTAGATATAGGTTTTAAGAAATGCCCTAGAACAGAAGCCTTTAGAATTTCTATTCATTTAGAGAATGAATTCCTAGTCCAGCTAGCTTTTTGCTGTGACCTGTTGGCTCTTGGGAAAATAGCATGATATTCTTCTCAGATGCTCCACACTGAAATGTTGATTATGCTGGGTTATAAGGGTAAGATGGTCTGAGATAATCTGGTACAATCTAAGAGATTTTTGACAGTTTCATAAGGTTGTTAGCAATGCATACCTTATTTAAATGTTATAGATAGGGAGTTATTTAAAAGCATAACATTATCTTTGTCCAAGAATTATTATTTGTATTTTTCTAAAATCATTATTAGAATGAAGAGACTTTGAAAAATAGTTTTACAAAATTGAAAATAATCACAAAAAAGTAATAAAAATAAATTATATAAGAAGCTGAGAAAATGAATTTTAAAAAATGGACAGAGGGTCAGAGTCATTAGTTGATAAACATTATGACCCATTACCATTATGACAATAACATCTGTCATTTTTCTTACCTCAAAAGATTATCAGAAAAGAAATCGATGTATTTTCCAACTAAAAATTTAGCTACAAGTAAAAATGTATATTTCAAAGTTTTTATCTTTTCTGTTCAACAGATTTTATCCAGAAAGTATTGAAAGGCCCGGAATAAATAAAACAATCACAAGGCTTCACTTTCATCTTTTGACATCAAGTCCCCCCTATATAGTATTTATTGAAGACTGGAAACAACACAATGATAACAAAGAAATCTTAACACTGGTGTCAACAAGTCGTTCAAAACAATCTGAGTGTGTGATTATAACACTTCTGTGTTTTTTTTTGTTCATAATTTTATTTCAATCTTCTCCATCAAACACCCTACCACTATTTACATGCTAAACAAAAACAAGGGGGGGGGTTAGGTTAGTAGGATAAACTTCTTAGTTATTTGAATGATGCACTGACCTAAAGATAAAAAGTTTCTGTGTTTTGTTTTTGACACTGTGTGTAATGTCAACTTGTAAATAAATTGATTTGTATAACATATGATTGGTCTTGTTCTATTTTCCTGTCCACTTTGGGCTGTTCATTGTTATAAAATGCCATTAATATTCGTTTATAAATCTACAGAAATTCCGGTCAAGACTTTGGATATAATTCTCCCCCCCCCCCCCCCTTTTAACTTTTCTTTTCAAATAAAATTTTTAAGAAAGCCAGACCAGATTTTTATTGAAAACACAAAACAAATATTTGTTTTATTTAAATTTAAAAAAAGAGAGAGAAGATCAAGAATAAGTCTCCTGGTATTTGTGTCAGTGTAGTTTTCTTTTTATTCAATTCTCTACCATTAAACTACATGCAACCTGCAACTTGTGTCTTTTCATTCAATAATAGAGTCCAAGCAATTCAGTCATAATTAGAGTCTACAAAGTGTTGCAGCAGTCAAGACACACTTATACTATAGAAGTGTATAGTATACTTTATATCAACAGTACTTCACAACAGATTCAGTTCACACTGGCAGAAATCAGTCTAACAAAGTGATTACAAAATGATACTCCTTTTATTTCCTCTTTATGTAAAATATAAAAACATCTCAATGAAATAACTTTCATATTAGTAATTAGTTATTCACTAAAAATTAAGTAACGGGTCAGATAATTTACAAAATAAAAGAACAAAAAAAACAGCATTAAAAAATGTAAAGAATCAGTAATGCTTTAAATCCCTTACATAAACACAGACTGAAATTTTTGTACCAGGAAACTGACGTAGACAGAACATATTTGGGCTGCGACTGGGCAGTTTTGAAAGCGACACTATATTGACAGCTGATGAGGTGGCAAATTTTTATTTGTATGTTACTCAGACTAGACACTAATTTAGATTACTATTTTTTACAAACTAGAATTTTATAACTTTTCAAGCTGTGACCAGGAAAGTGCACAATGACCTTAAATGCAAAGTTGGAAACATTTTTTAAAATTTTAAGAAAGAGAAAAAAAAATAGTCTGATCATATCACATCTATGCTTAGCTACAATAATGCTTCAATTTTGTTTCATATTTAATATTCCAGTTCAGGTTTTACAAACAAATATGGAAGAATAAAGTAAGTTGGAAGTTCTGAAAGTATTGAAGTATTATTAGGATTAAGCTTATAAAAAGAATATATATACCAGTATATACCAGTGCATTTATGTATAAGCACACCAAAGTCTTAAACATAAGTGGTATGAGTGTGCAACTGGTGTCTTAACCAGTAAGCCTCGTGGCAGAGAGGCTTGGATAGACTTGGCAGACTATTTTCTTAGAAGGAAACCTTAGCTGCCTTGAGGCTAAACCTAAACATGGGAATGACTTTAAGAATCAATAAGAAGATAGGAACCCTTATCTAGAACCTGCAACCCTTTTCATCCCAAACTGTATCTTCTCATCCTAAAGTGTATCTTGTCATCCCAAACTGTAACGGCACCTGCAATTGCTTAAGACATCAGCTACATGCCCAGGCTTTCTATGAGATGATCCATAGTAGTTTGCAAATGAAAGAGGCCAAAGTATATGGCAGCCAATTATTTATTCAGATCATATTATAAAGTTGTGGAGATTTATGGTAAAAATGCTTTTACTGAGTGATGGAAGTGAGATTGCTAAAGAAAAAACATTATTGGAAGTGATTATGTATTAATCTCTGGCAGCTTCAACATTTGTTCTGTTTAGACCAGTGGTTCTTTTAATAGTAGACTGCCAGCAAACATTTCAAAACATAGCTAACATTAACTGAACTATGTGACGCATTCAGTAAGTTAACAGACTTTTAAGTCTTAAACAGTTAATAATCAATAGTTAGTTTATTGTATGACTTGTTTTTACATACAATTTATTAGACAATGGTGTGTATACATAAATACTTATATTAAAATTTTATACATATTTTGAAAAATTGTTTTTATTCACATGCTTCAATGTCATTCAAAATATTAATTCTTAACAAAAAAAAACAACAAAAAAAAAACAACACATATACCTATATTAAGGATGCCTTTCTGAAAATAATGTGTTGTTGTTTTTTTTTGTGGTAAAATTACTGGATTGTAATTTTAAACTACTGACTACAATTTTTTACAACAAGAACACCACATTATTAGTCAGCAAATTCAATAAACAAACTTTGTGTATTGTATTGTATAGAAAATATAACAGTTTTGTAAAGCACTACATATATTAATTAACTTGTAATTGAATCAGTGGATGTAGTACTTTTGAAATGATAAAGTATACAAAAATAAAAGCTACATTTTAAACTAAAATTGAACAGTTAATTCAATATATAAAAAAAAAAATATTCAAATTAGTCTGACCAGTTTTATTCATTAGAAGCATAGGAAACTATAGAATGAAAATGTAAGAAGACTTGCAAGACCATGAAATGAAACACATTGACAACACTGGAAGCATGCAATAAGGAAAAATAATATATCAATTTTTAGCCTTTACTTAACATCTGTAAATTTATATACAAAAAAATTAAACATTGAATACAAAATAGAGTAACAGTTATGTATTTACACATTTACAACAGAAAAAAAAAGTTTAAAAAAAAAAATTTATTTAAAAAAGTAATAATATATAATTTACAACTCTTTTGTTACAAAAAAAGTTCTGAAGCACCAAAGTTAGCCATGAATCACAAGATTGTTCAGTATTAAAACAAATTAGACTGCAAAATATAGTCAAAGTCAAATCATTCTTCCTTTGGTAATATTCACCTTTGACATTGTAATCAAAAAAATCTTTTGAAATATAAATAATGAGGTAGCATATAACCCTAAGGATGTTTTGAACTTTCAACTGAACATAATAATATCTTGACATGTTAACACTTGTATAGATGAAAAAAAAAAACAGCAACAAACAAACCTAAAAATACTTGTAGATAAAAAAATTACAACCAAAATGTAAAATTTTAAAAGGATGTATGTGTATTATGCCAATGTCTCACAACCAGTTTTATATCTACACAAAGGAGAATAGACAGTTGGAGCATTTTTTCTACTGAAAATATAAATGTTAATAAAACATACTGGCAGTATAAAAAAAAGTCATTTACACAAATATCTTAGAAGTTTATTAAAAAAATTCTTGCTGATTCCAGCTACATTGGAAACAAAGTAATCTACAGTACTTGTTGCCTTTTAAGACAGATACGTTACATGGACAGGCCCTACTTAAAAAAAAAAAAAGTTAAATGGAGAGACCATTCATGAAAAATTAAATTTAAAAGAATCATGTGTTGGATAAAAGTAAGGAGAGTTGTTTTAAATAGGAAAACTTAAGGAAGCTGTCAGCAAACATTTGAGTGGTAATGCAGAGATAAAGTTTCTGTGGGCAATGTGTTGGCAACATAAAGATTAATAACCAGTGTTTCACAAATTCTCCATGTGTACAGGCAAGACTTGATGAATATCAAATTCCTCTGATGAAACCAAGGAAATGAAACATGACACTATGGTGTCGACAGCTGTATGCATATTGGTCATATAGAATGAACAGAATAAATCTTGTATAATTACAAACTTCAGTTCTAATAATAACTCTTATTATGCCAAACACCAAACTGTGGGAGATGAGTGGGCAGAAAAATATAATGGTGCAGAGCTTAGAGAGGAAGTGGAGATGTATTGGTCACACCCATAGAAAAGATACCAATACCAGAGCTAGGCAAGCATTAGAGTGGCGCCCCCAGGGAACAAGACGCTGAGGATGACCAAAAAGAACATGGCGATGCAGTATAATAGAGGAAGCCAGAGGACCAGAAAAAGCTTGGAAGCCATAAAAAAAAACCTAGCAAGAGACCGTGGAGAGTGGCATGTTTTTACTGAGGCCCTATGCTCCCCAAGGAACACCAAGGAATGATGATGATGATGCCAAACAAGGCACAATCTCACAAGATTTGTTAGCTATCTATAAATAGTTGAAATAGTTGTTCAAGGTTAAATAAATTCATCATGAGACAACAATGAATATATATTTCTGTTTAACTAATTAATTTGTTCAATGTTAAGTTTAAGTGTATATTGTTAAAGTACATGTATAAAAAAAGTATACCATATTTCGCACATATAGCCTTCACATGTGTAAAACCTGCACATACACACATTACAAAATAAGTAAAAACAAAGTCCAACAACCTGCAACCTTGTATACCTCACATATGAAAAGTGTGACCTGCCATAAACTTGGTCTATTAAAGATTCTCTTCCTGTCAGTACCATTTCATATCTTGAGGTTTATAATGAGATGTTCATAAAGCTTTCCGAAGTACATTTCACAACCACACAGCGAAGTATAGGTTGTATTAAGGCTTACAGCTATGTCCCTAAATCTATTTTGTAAACCATGCACAGCTGTCAGTCGTTTTGCAAAAACTTGTATAACCCAAGGGTTACATGCCCCACAAATATGATAAACAAATAGTACTTGGAAACTTTTCAGAGCTGGATAAGAATAAAATATCAACTAAATAACAGCAGCCACTTGATTCAACAAATTTTGAGCTGGAAGAAAAGTGAAGTATCCGATTCAACCTAATAGCATCTATAGTGAAACTTACGTGGCCCCAACAAAATAAAATAAAATGAATATACAGTTTGTGACGAAGGCCCAAAGAATAATACTGAAGTCCTCAAAATGAAATTTTGAGATAAAGTAAAACAAAAACATCATATTATTTTCCAGATGATACTATTTAAATGTATTCAGGCTTATCAGCTTTGGAAGAATAAAGAAATGAACTTAAATATTGTTGCAGTACTTTACTGTGACCAAGCAATAATTTAAAAAAAAAATGTCATTGTTTAAAAAACAGTAGAATGAGGTTTAACAAAATAATAAAACTACATTTCAGGTGAGACAGTCCCTTTTAAGTAGTTAGTGGATAGTGCATTCAACCTTTAGATCACTACGTAAAAATTAAGACTATTATTTAACAACAAAAACATACAGATGTACTTTAGAAATAGATGTTTTTAACTTCTTATCATGTTTGTAATATATTTCTTTTAAAAAAATAACTAAAAATCAAATTAATGGATAAATATTCATAAATTCTTTTTCTAAAACTCATTTAAAATGAAAATTTTAAAAAAGTGTCATAATATTCACATATTAAAAAAAAAAACAACTTATCAATTATGACTTCAAAAATTACTGGTGAAAAAAGAATTATGCTTCATATTTGTGTTTTGAAACAATTTGAAGCAAATTCTATTCATAATACAATGAAAAGGCAAAAAGGTAGTTGAAACATCTTGGCAAAGATTCAATTTTATAATCAAATTTTATAATAAAGATGAGGCTGTAAAAATGTAGAGAGCAAAAAATGCCAAAAACAAACACCTGTCAATCACTCGGCCAAGCTCTTCCCACTCCTGGTTGATGTTCTCGTAGGAGATGTCCGCCGCCATTTTGCCAACAATGTACTTAATGTACTTGCTGATTTGAACCAGAGTTCTGTCCCTGCTTGCTTCCTCAACGTTTGGCAAAAGCTGCTCACTAACATTTTCAACATCCTGCAGGCCTTGATTCTGAGTTTGGATCTCAGAAGCATAAAGGTTATTGATAGGTCCATAATCACCCAGGCATATCAGACGGCGCAGGCTTCGTCTCCCAAGAAAAATCTACAGAGCAAACCAAATAGAATAAACCAACTTTTCTTTTTTTGTTTAAGAACTAGTGAAAATTTCGAAAGACATTGAATAAACTTACAGCATGTATCCAAGCAGGTAAGGGTTTGCGCCTCACTCCTCTGACGCTGACATTCGTCACTATGACAGAGGTCACAATGCTCATACAAGTTAGTATCATGGTTCCAAGATAAAATGAACCTGTGATGTCAAAACAAAGTAACAAAACATGCTGTACATTTGCCTAGAATCCTTCTTTCCACCAAAAGAATTTATCGGACCAATTAACCATGGTATCGTTAATGATAAATATAATAAAATGAAAAAATAATTGATTATGTAAAGATACATCTTACAACTTATGCGGCTATGATTTTCATGAAAAAAAAAACAAGAAAGATGAGAAAAAAAATCAAGACAGCAGTAACCAATTTCACATGTTTACAAATTAAGTATTTTAAAGCAGAGTGATGTATCTACTACTTACAGCAGAGTGATGTATCTACTACTTACATATTTTTGGCAAAGACCCATGGTCAAAGGGTATAGCCTGTTGCAGAATAGCCAAAAGAACAGTAAGACACAACAGCAACAAGAGACCTGTAAAAGATTCATTTAAATTAAGGCCAATCAGGCAGCTGACAACAAAGCAATGAATGTTAATAAAGCTTTACAGTATCGCCTGAAAATATAAAAAAATACTGAATAACCTATCTGTGTATTTTACTATATTTTATATGTTGAAAAAAAGGTTAAAAGAATTTCTTGTGACTGTAGGTTTATAAAGCAGCTGATAGTGTTAAGTTTTTGTGACATACAATTAACAAGGGTCTTATATGACTAGATGCACTTTTGTTATGGAAGACAAGAGATCACCTGTTGGAATCTTGGTGAAAACTGGGATTTTGAATTTTGTGATTTTAAAGGCGCTCCAGGCCCTATCCAACTCTAAAGGTATCTGACATTACTAAAAAAAAGTTTAAGTAAAAGCAGTTGGTCACAGAATGGCAGGGTATGGCATGGTTCAAACCCAGAACCATAAGATGACAGTCCAGACAGCATACTCCCCTTCTTCGGGGAGTGAACTTGGGTACATCCTAAATTTTGAACCTGAACATTTTTGTCTCTATTGGATATTTATATCATTGATTCATGTTGTTTAATAGCTTTGGAATAATTGCTAAGATTTTTTTAATTGAAACATTACATATATTCTATATTTTAATCTGATTGCTATTATGACTTACCAAACAACATTTTGTCATGACGTGGTGCGGGCACAAGATAAATGACTGGCACCAAAAGTCCCAGTATGGCGGCTGGTCCAACGGTGAGGTAGCGGTAGAACTGAGGCCGTCGTTTGAGCTGAACAGAGACAGTGATTAAAGTGAAAGGCTGTGGACAGCACTCGTACTTTTTGGAAGACAGCTTGGCATGTGCTTTATTGTTGACCAGTTCCCACTGAGGATGTGGGTGCACCAGATAGGAGGAGTCCTCTTCATTCAGCACTACATCCATTTCAGTTTTCTTGGATATGAACTGAAACAAACAAGTCACTTTTTTTTTGTGTTCAAAGACTTACCAAATGGTTTTAAATTAATTTATTCTTGCAATGCTAGGGCAAAGTTCTATCTGATGTTTATGATAATAGTAAAAGAGTGAAGGTTGATATGATTGTAAAATGTAGAACAAAGCTAGAGTCAAGTAAAAGAGTGAAGGTTGATATGTTTGTAAAATGTAGAACAAAGCAAGAGGCAATGTTTGTAATGATAGTATAATGTAGAAAAAAGCTAGAGATAAAGTTTGTAATGATAGTAAAATTTAAAACAAAGCTAATGCTGGTAATGATAGTAAAATGTAGAACAAAGCTAGAGATAATGTTTGTAATGATTGTAAAATTTAAAACAAAGCTAATGCTGGTAACGATAGTAAAATGTAGAACAAAGCTAGAGATAATGTTTGCAATAATAGTAAAATGTAAAACAAACTAATGTTGATAATGATAGTAAAATGTAGAACAAAGCTAGAGGTATTATTTGTAATGATAAATGTAATGATAAACTGAGGATATCAAACCTGACATGAAGGTGTGGACAGCTGTAAGTATTTTGTCATACAGTACCATTAGCATAATTCTTGTATAATTACAAAACAAGAGTTCAAATTGATGTTTGTTATAATAGAAAAAAAAATAATTTCAAAACAAAGTTTGATCATATGTTAATAATGCCTGTCAGACTTTACACAAGTTTCCATTACAAAAAAAAAACTGACATGGGAGGGTGGTATTGTGTTGATTGTATTAGCTGCATATGTTTATAATTAAATGTCACTGTTGAGCCTTCACTGCCACATTGACAAGTATGTAATTTTTTTTAAAACTTCAGACTCAAGAATGAGGTTTTAAACCAATATAAAGTTATAGTTATGAACTATAAAGTAATGGACAAATAAATCTAAAGGAAAGGTGACAGCCTTTTATACTATGGTGTTATTTGTGTCAGCTTTTAACATTTAACTGTAAATAAAATATCTGAAGCTGTACAAATAAAATAAAAAAAATAAAGAAAAGGTTGGCAAAACCAATATCTATCAGCAAGCAAAATGATGTACAAAATGTTTCCTATGTGGCATTAGCAATTTTTTCATATATGAAAAGTCATATTATTTTGACCACTTTTTAAAATTAAATTGTTTGATAGTAATTACATTAATAAGCTTTTAAGAAAATGCTGATGCAGAAATACAAGATAGTTTTTCTAGTTGTACAAATTGATCAAGAGCAAAAAAACATTGGCTTGAGTTCATAGCTAGACTTAAATTTGATTTCTTTAAATGAATGTATACGTTTTCTTCCACAAAACATACAAAATTTAAAATCTTCTTTTATTGAGTTCACCATTATTTTAGTTCCAAAAAATTTATTTTACATTTTTGAAAATAATTTTTTTTAAAAAAAAAGGAAAAAATGTGCAAAGTGTACAAGTTCTCCAAATATAATAGAGTGACTCACAGTAACATTCATTTCCCAGCTTGTGTGCATCCAGGAGCCGAAGACGAGGCTGCAGGTCTGCACATCATACGGGAAGTCTCTCAGGTCCATGGGGCAGGTGCTGTGCAATGTCAGCATTGGCACCCAGACTATGCTGCCATCTGACGTGACCGTCACCGTCTCCTCGTAGAGAGATTGTGGAGGGCTGCGGTGAGCACTGTGAACAGAATGTTCAAAACATAATCAGAGCTCTGCAAATAGTTGTACAAAAGGCCAGAAAGACAACCATACACTTGGCACATGTAATGGTGAAATGATTGTTGTTCATTGAATAACTGGGTTCGATGTACACAGAGATGATGGTTCATTAATTTCTTTATTCATAAACCTGAGCTTTTTAAGGTAAGTACTTTTACAAGTATGTGTATCAGTGTATACCATCATCATCATCATTCCTTTGAATTTCTCGTGGAACATAGGGCCTCGACAAAAACACGTCACTCTCACTTGTCTCTTGCTGTTTTTTGATGGTTTACCAGCTCTTTCCTGTCCTCTCGGCTTCCTCTAGTGTACTGCGTCGCCATGTTCTTTTTGGTCTTCCTCTTTGTCTTGTTCCCTGGGGGTTCCACTCTAAGGCCTGCCTAGTTCTGTGAGCAATCCATCTCCATTTCCTCTCTAAGATCTGCACCTATATATTTTTCTGCCCATATATATATATGGTCCAATCTAAATATATGTATATTGTTTTCTTCAATAATAATTTTCAGGGTGGATTTCTCCCAAACCCAACTGTTATATTGTGACCCTGCAAAGAGAGCCCCTAGCACAAAACAGAATACAAAATAAATATTACAATGTTATGAAAAGAGATGAACAGCTTTCAACAGTGAAAGGTGAGAGTGAACACAGAGAGATTTTTCCTTTACTTAGTCCAGTAGATGTAAGACAAGAGATTATTGCCAATGGAATGGCCAGTACACAAGTGAGAAAGTTGAGAAGTCTCTTGAAAGTGTAGTAAAGGAAACTAGTGGAAGTGATAGATGTTCCTGGCATTTTGTTGTGGGTGGACCTGTTTCTGAGATGTTTGTTGAAGGTGCACCTGTTTCTGAGATGT
>JADKLZ010019686.1:19439932-19451075 GCA_021533235.1 Biomphalaria straminea
AGGTGCACCTGTTTCTGAGATGTTTGTTGAAGGTGCACCTGTTTCTGGGATGTTTGTTGTAGGTGCACCTGTTTCTGAGATGTTTGTTGTAGGTGCACCTGTTTCTGGGATGTTTGTTGCAAAGTGATGATGGGCCATGTAGCAGTGAAAATAATTTTGTGTGATAGTGGGAAGCGTGGTCGAGAGGCTAAGTGCTGCTTGAGCTTGGCTTGCTTGGCTACCTAGAAGGGGGTCGAGGTTCGACACCCGACTCGGGCAGAGTTGTGTTTACTGAGCGCCCAAAGGCAGCACGGGAAACCAACTCCTAGATACCCCCTCCCCCCCCCCCCCCCCCCCAACTGGTCCACATATGAGATTGGACCAAAGCGCTCTGAGCATGCTATAAGCATGAAGGTAGCGCTATATAAAAGCTATAATAATAGTGGCAGCAACAGCAAAGTGTGAGACAGAGACTGATATTTTTTTAACAACACCAAAGTATCAAAGTTTTGGTAATTAAATATCTCCCCATTACATGAATCCCTTTTTCTGAGTTTCTTCTAGATTTCCAATATCCTTGAGTATTTCCAATATGAATTTTGAGAAAATAAAATCTTATTTTTTTAGGTACTGGAACTAAGTTAGCAGCTTACACAGTAGCAAAAAAAAAAAAAAATCAAATAAAATTTAAATTAAAAAAAAATACCCTAATATTCACCACAACATTCCCAATGTTTGAAGACTTAAAAAGCAGGTTTAAAAATTGATACTAGATCATACAAAACTACAGGACAAACTTACACATTATACAGGACAAGATCTGGAACCCAAAGCTTATTAGCAGGTAAACGAACGTTTCTGACTCCACCAAACTCTGAGATATTCCACTTCAGCCTTGGATCATTCCACATCTGTTCAATCAAAAGTTATAATTATATTAATAACTGAAACAATAATAATACTAACAAAAAGTAAAAATATAACAATCTCTTGTATTTTGTTGCATACATAATGTCTAGAAACTAAATCTATCAGTTACAAAAGATACTATCATCACTAGATCATTTGAGATCAATGGACTTTTTTTCAATGGCTTTATGTTGTAAATCTGGTTATGAATGTATCGATTACAACAGGCAAGCCACATCTGCATAATTGACAACAACTTTATTGCCAGCTAAAAGTAGAAGCAAACATAAAGTGGACAAAGTGTCTCAGTAAGCCTTCAACATGGACCCTGCCACCTGAGAGATGGAAGCACACATAGAGAATTGTGGTGCAGTGCTGTGAAAATTGGTGCAAAAATTTCAGAGGATAAAAAAAAAAAACAGTACTGGCAGAAGAAAAATGCATAACAAGAAAATAAGGCGAATGACACCAGCTTAAGCTGAAATAGCCTGCCCAAAGTGCAGCCAAACATTCCAGGCATACATGGGTCTTACAAGCCACATGAGGAAGCACAATCTTTTCCCCTTGCAAGCTCTTGTGTGACTAAAGAGGCTGATCCTTGATACATAGCTGCGATAACAATTGGGCATATGTAGTCACCAGGCGCCGTTACACAAAACAGCAGAGCAAAGCCCTAAGACTCCTGGATGACAGGAGTGGTCATTATCATATTATGATGGACAAACTATATTATTATAATTTTATAGAAAAAAAAAAGGTAATACATAGAACTCCTGTATAAAATTCTTATATTTAATATTTAAGCAGGATTCCTATTTAATGCTTTTATAAATTTTAGCATAAGATCAAATCAACTGGTATATATCAAAACTGTTTAACCATCTAACCATTGATTAGCTTTTTTTTTTCAATATGAAAATGTGCATTAAAAAAAATGATTTCTTAAACAATACCTGAACAATGAACATAGATGCTGAAAATGTATCTGTTGATTCATCCTAAGTGGAACACATACAAAGAAAGCATTTTTAGTAATATGTAAGTACATTTTGTTACCTTAATATAATAAAATACAAATATTTAAAAATATTAACTATTAATAAGAGACACAATAAATAAAAAAATAATTACCAAGTCCTCTATTCTAACAAATGAAAATTTAACAGAGACAGACACAGCATCGTTGGGATGAAGAACTGGCCTGGCCTCCTTCACATAGCGGCTAAGCAGGCGAGTAATCAAGTCTTCTTCATAGTAAACCTCACCAATTCTGTTTCCTTGTGGCTGGCCTGAGAGTGAAATAAACTTCAATGTTTACAAAATGAAGATTTTGATAAATTGTTGAAAGAAAACTAAAGCTATTAAAATCATACCACAATATCATTATTATTATTACAAAAACAGCATACAAAAAAGTGTATAATTGTTTGTCGAAGTTAACTCAATCTTATAAATGTTGTTAAATAAAATGTAAATGTTAATACAATATTTAAGGTATTAAATATTATGAATAGAAATTAATATTATTACAAAATTAGGTTCCGATTGAAATCAGACTAAAAACAATGTCATTTTATTTCTTATCAAAACTTCATTAAAATAGGAGGTGCGGTGGCTGAGAGCTAAAGTGCTTGGCTTCTGAACCGGAGGTTTGAATCCTGGTGAAGACAGAGATTTTTAATTTTGGAATCTTTAGGGTACCTCTCAGTCAACCTAGCTCTAATAGATACCAGACTTTAGATGGGAAAAAGTAAAATTATGTTGGCCACATGACATATTCTCATTATCTGTGGACCACAGAAATAGATGACCTTTACATCATCTGCCCCATAGATCACAAGATCTGAAAGGGGAACTTTACCTTTTTTTTTTTAAACTATTAATGACTGTTAAATTTCATAAGTTCTGAGACATGAAACATTTTTTTGCAGACAAACCAATATATAAATTTATTTTAAGCATTAACCATATTGCAAAGTGAGTTATTTCATGAGCCATTTAACTCTAATTGATGAACAATTGGTAACTAAAAAGAATAAGCTGTGGTGACTATTTAATATTTATTGAAGTCTTTGAATAAGTTTACTGTTTTTTTTACCCAGCCAATTTAATATTAAAACCTGTTTTTTATTCAAACAACTATTAACCAAGACTACTATTAACAACAATAACCAAGATTTACAACACAAAAATAAGTGTAATCTACAAAGTACAAAATTAATTTTTTGTTGCTTTTAATACTGGGGGTATACACACTTTTAAAACATGATTTAAATCAAAATAGTCAACTAATAATTCTTTGCATTTTTTCTGGCCTAAATGTATCATTGACTATTAATTAACAACAACTTCACATTACCTTTACTAGTGCACACAAGTGAAACTATGAAAACCAAGGCCAGAAGAACTTGTTTCAATAAAGAAAACAACATTATAGATACACTAGTCTGTGAATATAAACCAATAAAGAAAACAACATGATAGATACACTAGTCTGTGAATATAAACCAATAAGGAAAACAACATGATAGATACACTAGTCTGTGAATATAAACCAATAAAGAAAACAACATGACAGATACACTGGTCTGTGAATATAGAATTTGCTATTAAAAAAACATAGCAATACAGATATTACAGGTGCTCTCCTATTTACAAAGGTGTTAACCACAGAACCATTTCTAATACATATTTCTTCACTAGTCTTACTGTAGGTTTAATGTTAGCTAAGCTTATTTCAAAACAGAGTTTGCAGATTATGAACTACAATGAATTAGCATCAAACAATATTTACATTTTTTAATGACTCAAAGTAAATACTGGAGAAATTAGGTATCAATTTTTTTTAAATATCCATCATGCCCTAGTCCAGGTTTATGTTAGTGAATGTCTGTAAGTCAGAGAGCACCAGTTTAAAAGAACACAATACTCTCAGTTTAGTGTAGTTCAAACTTTCTGTGTAACAAGTTTAAATACAACTACAAAGTTTCATTATGACATGAGACTAAATCATGTGACACAGTTCAACAGAAAATCCAACTCTAACACTGAACTCTTCAACACGTTTTGTTTTAAAAGAAAGGTCAATGGGTTGAATTATTCAAAAAAGAAAATGTCTGTTGCCTTATTTCTACAGAAAATCAAATCCCAAGAGAAGCTAACATTCGCCTATTATTTGGTGCTGTGCAAATATTCTCTTTACTAAAGGAGATTCAAAGAATAAAAATATTGATTCTTTCCTTTTTATGACTTAATCTTTTCCAAAAAGTTCTGGCATTGATTACCAGATTTAGGTTGGGTTATTTGTTCAGATTGTGTAGAACAGAAAAAAATTTGAATCTTTTGGTTTGAATTCATGTTTAAAAATGTTTTCTAAAAAAAAAACACAAAAAAAAAACACAACTTTTAATATGTAAAGGGATTAATTTTTTAATTTTATTTTGTGTTTATCATATGGTTTTGTAATGTCCAATATTGTTAATCTTTCTTAAACATAGAAATGAAAAGTCCTGATTGATCCAAATTTTCTGTAAGAATTTTAAAAAGAAATGTGTTGTTGTTTTTTTCTTGATCTAATTAAAAAGTAAATTATTAAATAAATTCAATAAGATAATCTGTAAACAGTAATATTCACAAAGAACTATTCTGAATAATAAAAAAATTATTCTAAGTAATTAAGAAAAAAAATAAATTTTATACTTGTAAGGTATTACTTGGAAACTGTCCAAATATTTTACGTTTTTATATTGAAAAAAAAATACAATACTGTGAATTTGAATACAGTGGTTCTCACATTATAGGGTTAAACTGGCTTTTTTTTAAAAATAATTTCTAAAATGAGCTAGCACTCTCTTGGTGGGTGGGTGGAAAATAAAGGTTGGATAGAAAAAAATCTTTTTTTTTAATAATAAAATGTAAAATATATTATTTTAAGTATATGGGAAGCGTGGTCGAGAGGCTAAGTGCGGCTTGAGCTTGGCTGGCTTGACTACCTAGAAGTGGGCTCGAGGTTCGACACCCGACTCGGGCAGAGTTGTGTTTACTGAGCGCCCAAAGGCAGCACGGGAAACCAACTCCTAGATACCCCCTCCCCCCCACTGGTCCACAAATGAGATTGGACCAAAGCGCTCTGAGCATGCTATAAGCATGAAAGTAGCGCTATATAAAAGCTATAATAATAATAATAATAATATGGAATCACATTTGTGGTAAATAAAAAAAAAATGTGCTAAGGAACTGGCAAAGTTACCAATTATTCTGTAAAATTAAAATGCAGAATGTCTTTCACATATATCTACATTTAAAACTTATTGGTAAGAAATTAATCCAAAATGGTTTTTATTAATCAGATTGCTAGTGAATCCTTACATTTTAAATAAGATCTAACAAAACTCATTCCCATATACTACTACCATGTCATAACTATTTCCTTGCATAACATTTTTTGTTAATCACAAGTTTAAATCCGACTTCATATCATTCATGGGCCATCATTAAATTTGTGTTAAATTATATGCTCACAACATCCAACCAATTGCCCTGAAACATAACATTAAAAAAGATTATTTCCAAAGAAGCCTATCACAGCTGGAAAAAATTGGATATTATGAAACTGTTACAAAGTAAAAAATAGGCATGATCAAGTTCATGTATATGATTTTAGACACTCATATTGAACATGAACCTATCCATCAAAATCCTAATGCAATTAGCACTATCTTTTTTAAACAAAATAATAAACTAATTGGTTTTGATAGAGTGAGCACAGTGGACAATGATGGTTGTGTAAAGTTAAACCAGCTCAAACAAAGATGTGTAGCTGGCTTTTGGCATAGTCAAATTAGGCAGCTGTTTAGGGTCTCCAATTGGTGGAGGCCTTGCACTGGATTAAAAACATTTTTTTTTCAAGAAGTAATTGTAAAACTAGTCCCCAATGTTATTGTTTTGGTACATTAGGTACTTCCACAATTAGCAAAATTTTTTTTTCTTAGTTTTTTTTCTGTTTTGTTTGGGGCCACCAAATTCCTTTGCCAAGGGTCTCCAATTATACTTAGAGGCATAACTGAAGTATATAGTGTGATGGCCCAAGTTTGACATCAGCTACAGTTGCATGTTGTATTTCAGAAAAGTCAGCATATCTAATGTTTTTGGGTTTAGTCTAGCCCTACGATAGTTACTTGTAACTCCACACACTTAAAATACCCAATCACTGGTAGTGCTTATGGCAGGAAGCCAACACCAATTTAGAAATCGAAGCCATCATTCTGAGCTTATGTTTCCTTCAAAAATTACAATGCATCGCAGTCAGTCAAGGGTGTGTCCATTTATGTCTCTTAGCATTACTATCAGCATTAGTCTGCCAGGTAATCATATCATTATGGGTCAAGTTTATTGTTTTTTGTTTCAGAAAGAGGCTATTGATCTGAATTTACCCAAACTGTCTAAATGTGCAGTGAGTACTTGATACTGACTGGTGGGTTTTGAGAAGATATAATTATGTCTACCATTCTACACTTCTCTGAATATACAAATTCAAGATTTTCTGCATTTACAAAAGAAAAATTATTAGGGTTAAGAATTGGTGCAAATAATGAATAATATATTTGTAGCCAAGCTGAACAGAAAAGCTGGCTTTATATCACACAATGTCTTGAATCAATGATCTAGAACAGATTAGCTGAAGACGAATTTTTAAGTAAAAAGCTTGTAATTTTTAATTGTCCAGAGTCTGCATTGAACGTTTTAATGTGGGAGGTATTGTCTTTGCAGAGCTGTGGGTCAGTACAAACATAATCCCCATTGCTTTTTATACACAGCTAGCTTTTTTTGAAAATCCTTTGAACAAGATTAGACAACATGGATTTTGCCGATGACATCTGCCTCCTCTCCCATACGCAACAAAATGCTCAGTGAAGACCAAACTCACCAGACTCTCAGAAACAGCAAAAAAAGACTGGACTTCTAAAAGAAAACAGAAGTTATGAGGATCAACAATAGACAAGAGAACCCAATCATGTTACAGGGAGAAAACATCCTTGATACAGACCACTTCACCTATCTCAGAAGCAGAGTTAGTAAAGACGGTGGAGCTGATGATGATATACTAATTCGAATAAATAAAGCTAGGTTTGCCTTTTCAACTCTTCAAACAATCTGGGGCTCCAAGGCAGTATCTCTACATAACAAGATAAGAATCTATAATACTAACGTTAAGTCTGTTCTCCTTTACGGTTCAGAAACTTGGAGAGTCACTAAAACAAATATGGAAAAGCTCCAAACTTTTGTTAACAGATGCCTACGCCGGATATTAGGAATTAGGTGGCCAGAAAAGATAACCACTACCGATTTGTGGAAAAAAACTAGACAAAAGCCCATAGCACAAGACATTACAAAACGAAAATGGCGCTGGATAGGACACACCCTGCAAAAACCAGCTACCAATGTTGCAAGACATATTGTTACGAATCTCACTATCCAGGCTCTCTGCAAACTGCACCATACACCACCAACTGAAAGAACTTGACAACTCCGAGCTCCAAAAATTGTAAAAAGTTTAATGTCAATAAAGAACAGCCAATATTGTACTATTGGCAACACGTATTACAGACTGTACAATTATCTTTCCGTTAACACCGTACCATCGTATCAACTCTTGCACTGGTCTCTCCGTCTCGTTTCGGGCTTGCACTGGGTTCAACAGTTCAGGACTGACTTCACACCCTTGGGCTCGTTGTGTCGGACTCGATAATAGATCAAGATCAAGACGCCAGCCATTTCAACTGTACTTGAAAGTACTCCGCACTGAACCGTCATAATGCTCCGTACAGAACCACACTGCTGAACTGTGCTGTAGTCGACCGTGCTCTGAACCTTCTGTCTTGTGAACCCTTTTCTCGACCGTCTTGACTGCGACACCTCCGCTCTTTATATAGGGTCCTTGCGGGCCTTCTCAAACCGGACAGAATGCCGCTCGACGCTTCTGGGTGGTCAGATGACTACAATTCTCCTGAGCTATGTTCACGCCGTCGATCTTCTCGAACCTTCATGCTAAGACTCCTCTCGGCTGACCGTAGTAACTCGTCACACTTGACCGCTAGTCTGGCCTGGGGCGATTTGTGTCGGCTGACTACACATGCCACTACTCCCCCCGTGTGAGCCACCACCAGGTTTATAACAATATATATGTAGATAAAATAAACTATAATCTGAAAAGTGTATTACCTAGTTTGTTTATAAATCAAATCATCAACGTTTACAAGCGCAAGAACTAAAGACAATATAGATGTTATGCCCTCCATTTATAGCAACAGAGTAAAAATTTACCACATATTAAAAGGGGATTCCCGAACTCAATTTCTAACTATGTTTGTGTTCTTCAATTAGAACCAAGCTAATTCTAATGTATTTAAGTTAGAGTTAATTTGGAATTTGGAGAATTTTTTCTTTTTTTTTAATGCACCTGTAGTTTCTTCTTTCATCTCTAGTCCCACTTTTATGCCCAGCATGATCCCCTACCGCCCCTTTGGCTCTGCCCCCCCCATGGGACGCTAGTGCCCCCATTGAAGACCACTCTGATATAGAGTCTAGATTCTATTAAAGTACTAAAAATCTAAATCTAAGTCCTAAAAAGTCTAAGTAGGTCTAAATACTGTTCTACGTAATCATCTTCTTTTTTGAAGTATCGTCTGTATAAATCCTTAGGCCAAGTTAGGCTTAGGTAACTAGCCTGGATCAGGCTTAGGCTAACCTAGAATATTTGCCTGATGATAATGCAATGATTCATATTAATCATATATATAATTCTCTTCATACCAAAGTTCAAAAGTTCAATCGAGCAAGTAAAAAGGGAAGATCCCATGGCGCAGCATGGTGTGAATGGAAAATGGTGTATCCAAATCCGCACTATTTTCATTCACAAAATAGCATCTAGCATATATTTTTTTTTACTTTACTTTTTTACTTTACAAAAGATTTGAATACTTTCCGGAGATTTCCAGGACTTTTTCGTAGGCCTATATTTAATAAATAACATTTCAGGAGATTTCCAGGGGCTCCTGGTAAATCAAGAGGCTGCGGTAAATCTGTTATATGTTATAAAAATTTAATAATTTATACACCTAAAAATTAGCACGGGTCCAAAGAAAGTGAAAAGAAAAGTTTCCAAAGAAACCCTACTCACAGCAGCAATGCCAATGCCAGCAATGTCTGGCAATGGTAAGGCTAAGCTTACCACTGACTTAGTCCCACAGTTGGTGGTGAAAGTCAGAACTAAATCAGTAACTCAACTGAGACTAGACTTAGACTAACTCACTAGATCTAGTCACTCTAGTCTAGAGTGACTAATGACTAATCAGTAACTGACTAACTCTCTCAAGTCGAGTCAAGTAAGTAACTGACTACTCAGCTACTCAGTGTACTCACTAATCACTAAGACTAATAGTAAGAGTAAGTTCAGTAAGACTAGACTTGTCTTGTTGAGTGAGTCTTAATTAATTATTTTAGTCTTGAACTTGTTTTGAGTTACTCAGAAATTCTGAGAAATACAAAGAAAATTGTTTACAAAATAACAAATAATTATGCACACAAAAATAGCTATAAGTAAGGTGGACCTAGGCCTAATTTCAATCTGGCTATATGTAGATCTATATTCTAGATCTATATAGATCTAAATCTAGAATCTATCTAGATCTACTCATCTAGATTAGATCTTTTTCGGTCCTTGGCTTTTTTTTTTTTTTTTTTCTGATGCATTTGGTGAAGTTAGAAAAATTTCATCTTTTCAAATTTTCTTTATTGGAGAGTGGACAATAATAAGTATATCTATGACACGGACCTATATTTGTAATGATAAAATATGCATGTGAAGGGTACATAAAGTGATAGACGTCCCGACTTAGGCGGGGAGGTCCCGCTTTTGACAGTCTGCCACGCTTTTCATACAATGTCCGAGGGGACTGCCGATGTTCTGCTTTTATCAAAAAAGTTGATCAATGTCATTTTTTTTAATTCTAAAATCGTTCTTAACCCTTTGACTGGAACTTAAAAGTTCAGTTCAAATACCGTGTAGCGGCGTTTATTTCTTGATTCTTATTTCATGTTAGCTGCTTCGCTGACTCCTGTGTTAGAGATATAAGTAGGTATAGCGCTTTATTTACTTTGCAGCATTCTGCCTTTTTTTTTTTGGAAGAGGCTAGTTGGTAAAAAAAAATAATAATAATGTGTGTAGGTCTACATTAGATGTAAAACTAACTAGTAGGCAATATGTGTAGGCTACATCTGTGTGTGATGTATTATATATAGGCCTAATAACGTTGTTGAAAGCAATATTGCTCGAAAAAAATCTTCATCTGTTCTTTATACATCCCTTGATTGACACGTTTGCCGCTTTCACTCCCCAAATATCTGGTCACCCGGGGATAGACTAAAATATTCTAAAAAGTATCATATATATGTATGGAGAAGACTCAGGGACCCTCAACCCTTTTTCACGGTCTTTATAAATGACCTACCGGCACAGCTAAAATGCCAAAAGCTGCTCAATGCAGAGCTGAAGCATCCTTTGGAAATATGGAAGGCGCGCAATCACAATACAAAAAGTGTTGCAAGAAGATGTCAATACGCTCTACACACACACACACACACAAAATAAAGGCTAGAAATAAACACCTCCAAGACGGTCTATTCTCTGTTCACTCTCGGGACTGACATTCCCATGCACTCTTTCCTACTCTCCCTCTACGGAATGGCTCTCAGCATGGAGAGCTACCAAGTACTTTGGTGTAACTTTAGATCGTAAACTAACAAGATTACAAAGAGAGTTTGTGTAATACACAAACTCAGAGGCGGCCCCCGTCGGAGTCGGATCCCTGTCAGATCCGCCTATTCGCAAGATGTTTTGGGTGTTCCTTTTAAGTCCCTGGGTCAATTACTGTATGCTCCCATCCTTAAACTATCGCAATATTTCTGAAAGAACAGTTAAGGTTAAATCGTATTTTCAAAAGCCTTTAGTGTTTTTTTCTAACCGTGACGGACAGACCAACCAACAGACAAAACGCACAAAAATATGCTTGTTCCATTCTAATGGGGACATTAAACAATTTTATTTTAAAAAATCTGATTTTTTTTTTAAATGTAAGAACTTAGTTTAGAATCATGTCATTTCCGGGATTTACGCTAGTACACGAAAGCCGCTGCTAAAAAATAATTTTAAAAAATGTGCGTGATATCTACATGTCTAGTGTATTTCTTATAGTAA
>JADKLZ010019686.1:19461075-19501537 GCA_021533235.1 Biomphalaria straminea
TTCGATATTCGATTCGAAAAAAAATTCCTGATTCGCAGGTCCCTAATATAAAGTTTTCGTTATTATTGAATTAGCTATAGGCCTACTCTGGTATAGTCTGGTATAGGCCTATTTTTATAAGTTGTTGAAACTTTTTTATTTCTGTTAGCAGAAGACATTTGAATTTCTGTAAGGAACAGAACTCCTACAGACGAAAGTAATACAGGTCAGCAGAATTCTGAAGCAATAATTAAAATCAATGGAAAGATATCAGTTGCATATAGATCTTTATCTAAAAAGTCGCAACCTGCAAACGATTGGATTCACTCGTGTCAAAATATTGTCCTTCTCAGACCTACTCAGACCTACTCAGACCTACTCAGGCCTACTCAGACCTACTCAGGCCTACTCAGACCTACTCAGACCTACTCAGACCTACTCAGACCTACTCAGGCCTACTCAGACCTACTCAGGCCTACTCAGACCTACTCAGAGAGCAAAAAATGACATAGTCCAGCGATTGGTTTAAAACATTGACCTACTTTCCACAATGAAGCAGTCCAGCAAGCTTCCAGCATGTCCGTAAATAATTACTCATTTTGGGTCATTGAGGGAAAAAAACAACAAAAATACTAGATTAATATCTCGAATCGTCTGCTTCCTGTTTAAAAAAAAACAAAGAGCACCAAAAAAAAAGGTATCCCTTTCACTAAATATATAGGCCTATGCCGGTGACTTTAAGTTCGTTTCTATTTGTCGGACCTAATTTGTAATCTGCATTCGTAAGTCTCATTGATGAATCTAGACTGCTAGAGGAATGAATAGAAACAGGATCTCCTTCAATCAAAGGGAAACACGGCTATATTTAGCTACTTCGTTGAAAAGTTGTAATAACTCTTAGACTACACATTTTGACTAAGTCACACAGACATAGATTAATCTTGTACATTACAGACTTTCCATCCAAAACAAAAGGTAACAGAAAAGAAAAGAAAGACGATTAAAAAATAATAGTAGGCCTATAATTAGAGTCGACATTAATATATATCTGACAAAAGCTGTTTTCAAAAGTGCCCTACAGTATGCCCCCCCCCCCCTCAGTGTGATGGATTAAAAAAAAAAGCTTGAGACCCCTTCTAATAAAACATAAACTTAACGCTCTCGTTCTTTAGAAAAAAAAAACAAGAGCGAACATATATATATAGATCTATATAGAAGGAAAGCGTTGACCCACCCGGCCCAGTAGTAAAGCCCATCGTTACGTACACGTGCTCCCTTAGCTATATAGTGTTACAAACTGTGAACATGGAACAGATTGCCTAAATAAGCCAATCAAATCAATGATTAAGCAGGGTTTAGGTCTATCTAACATGCCCAACTACATTGACACATGGATCCACGTAGGCCGTCGTTATCTTCTGTTTTAAGGGGGTTGCACAGTGAAATTTCATTTTTTTTTATTTAAAGTTAAAAAGATAAGCTTTATGCATGTCTTGATAGAGTATGGTTAGACATGAGTAACCATATACATTTTATGAATCTAGGCTTTCTGGTTGCTATGGAGATGGCGGCCATCTTGAAAATAAACAATGTTTACAAAAATCTTAAAATATTCTAAAGTACTTAATTTTTTTTAAATTTCTTGATAGCATCTTATAGATATTTCCTTGCCATAGGTAACTGGCTAGTTTTTATTGAAAATTTCTTATTGGTTTGAATTTTATGATTTTTTTATTTTTGACCTTTTTTTTTCTATTCATTTTTCACCTGGGGTGACATGATTATTTTTCCAATTTCATGAAAACTATACAACTTATTGATAATTTGTGTAGCCTATTACCTCAGATATACATTCAACAAACTACATGTGAAAAATTATTAGCCTATCTTATGTAGAAGCAAAGATTTTGAGATTCTGGTGGACAACATGCACGTAAAAAACACATTTTGAGAAAAACGTGTTTAAAGTTTTTAAAATGGTAGAAAACATTTATTGCAGGCATAAAGACCCAAATAAAGGAATTTTTTATATTAAACAACATATCAGTTAATAAAATAAATACAAACTATTCATTAAAATGTCCTGGTTGATAGGTTAGGCAGTCTTGAATCTCTGCTCGGTGCTGTTATTTTTTTTTTTAAAGTTTTCCTTTCTGTTCACTAAAAATACTGATCTCTCCTAACTGATTGTAGTTTAATATTTTTACATGTGAATCAAATATTTTTTAGTGTCCAGGGAATTGATAAAATGTAAAAAAAAAAATTACATTGATGCCAACAGGTTAGTTATTGAAAGCCAAAAATGCTAGATAAGTTGCAGCGGCATGCGCAGTCTGTTTTTAGCTTAGCAAAGTCTGAGTTAGGGCAACTCTGCTAAATGAAGGAATGAAATGATTATTTTGAGTTACCATTTCAGCATCATTTTATTAACAGTTCAATGTCTGTGAGTCTTTTAATGATGGGAAACAAGTCTTTTCCTATCTGAATGTGATGATCTGGTTGTGCTGTTTGTTATGGCTGCTTCAGTGCCACTGATATTTTGAAGTGATAACAAGATGTAGTGCCATCTGGAAAAAAATCTGTGATTGTGATCCAGACTAGAACATATCATGTGAATAAAATGAGCCCAATGCAGCCATATTCATCTTTTGATAATTAGGAGCATTTTTGGCACAGAGCTTTAATTTTTTTTTTACATTTTTGGATTCATAAGCCAATGATTTGGACCTTTACACTGTGTGATGCACACAGGTTCTTATTGAAGCAATGTGGACAGCAAACATGGAAATCATTGTAGTAAACTGCATTGAGTTTATCATAGTGTACATGAAATCTTCAGGTATCATCTAGATATGTATGTAGTAAAGGCTTTAGAATTGAGGGTTATTTTTCTTTCAGCAACACTTGCAGGCAGTATTACTGAAGCTTCAGAAGCTGTTTATCTAGTTGTATTCAAAACAGGGCTGCAAACAAGAAAAAAGAAATACAAAATATTAATAAAGAAAGTAATAATAATACAATGGTCTGAAAGTAAACACTGATTCTAGATATAAATAGGCCTTTAAAAAATTCATTCTTTATGCATAAAGATAGGCCTAGTTGAAATTTTTACAAATCTACAGAATGCATTTTAGGAATTATGTATTACTATTATAATAAAAATGAAATTAGAAAAGAGAAAAGTCTAGATCTATAATAGAGCTATATATAGCATACTATAGAAAGTAAATGTAGGAAACTAAACAAAAACAAAAGTTCATAAGTCAGTTTTTAGTCAGTACAACACGAATCATACAGTCTAGAATCTATATCTAGATTTAGATCTAATTCTAAGTCTAGATCTAACTTGCTAAAGCGACTATTCTGATTCTAATCTAGGCCTAAACAAAGAATAGATATATAAAATTGAAACCACTTATGTCTAGATACAGATTATCGTCTATTAGTATAGTCTCTAGATCTAGTCTTGTATATGTCTAGTCTATTTCTAGACTGAGCCTCGTCTGAGGCGACTAACTAGTACTAAACTAGGCTAAGCCAGCCAAGCCATGATTATTCAACACACGGCTCGCTGGTCTAGTAAATAAACAACTAATACAAAATCTAAATCTAGACTTACCTTTCTAATTGTGCATTGCGTTTCATCTTAGAATGGCGTTTCTTTCTTCCAAACATAACACTTTCTTGGCATTTCTGAGTTTTTATTTCGAGATTGCTACAATTACAATAGTTGAACTGTAATGACTTCCCAATGTTTACAAACGTAAGCAAGTTCAAGTCATGTGCGCATGCGTGCAAGCTCGGTTGTCAATAAAGCTTTTTCAGTGCGCATGCGTCTATGTACAGTAACCAGTGTTGCCTACTCAGTGCGCATGTCAAACATGGATTTTGGGGGTGTGTATATGAAGATGAAGGAAAAAAACGAGGTAGTGACGTACTTTGAAAGTTATTTATAGTACGAATTATTTATAGAATGAGACACCATGTACACAATGAGAACTAGAAAAGTAGAACTTCGTATCGATACCATTTATATGGAATGAGCCCGTAAATTAGTGTATCAATTTGAGGTTACAAAATGTTGATTTTTTACAAAAATATCTAAATTTTGTTTACACATACACTTTTAAAATGCAAAATTGATGTATAAAACATAGTTTTTATAATATTCTGATAGAAAATTTGTATTCTACACATTTTAAACTATTAAAAAACACTAATTGTTAAGAATCGATATTTTTGACCAAAATCACTGTTTTTCCACTGTGCATCCCCCTTAAAGGGACATCTTAAATTTATAACATATAAGAAAATGATTTATAGGCCTACGAAAAGCGTTTGTTCTGCTCCACCAATGAGCGGAGAGAGAGAAGTGAAATAATATATTGCCATTGGACAGGCAAGCAACTAGACGAGAAGAACTAGTAGATCCAGAAGCGGTGACTGTCAGGTGGGTTCACGGGTCTATAGGCCTAGGGTATGACTGGCTATGCCAGGTTCCCCACCTCAACGCTGATTATTAATTTCCTGCCGGGGTTGTAGGTCTACTTTAGTCGTGGCTCATCTGCCTGGACACCCCTAACAGTCTAACAACCAATTTATGAAATGATTATCAAAAGAACGAATAATACAAATAGAAACGTATACAAGTCAATAACGAGATTGCTTATAACAAAGCAAAGCTTTAATGGAGTAATGATATGATGTGGCATAAATGATGAATAACTTTTACAAGCGCAAATAAAAGTAATACATATTATTCAAATGAGATAACCCAGCCCAATGCTATAGGATGTAAGGACCTTAAGCTCAGCCCACAGCCCATATGCTATAGGATGTATAAGGACCATACCAAAACACATCAGGCGTGACTACAGCAGAGTCCCAAGCCTGGGTCCTTATCACTGGGGAAGAAAACAACAACAGATCGACTGCTACCCAGCAAAAACAGAGCAATGACATCAACATAGCGCGTTCTAAGGTAGTGCACAAGCCATTAGGGTGCAGAAAAGAAAACATCAAGCAATAAGCAACTCTAGATGTGCACGACAGCGACGTGGTAAGTCGCTCATGCTGGTGAAAGACGTTTATAGTATTGATTTGGGATAGCGCCAGTTCATGAGACAACGGCAGCATAACAACGGACATGTGACGGTGACGATACCTGGCAAAGGCGGCACCCGTGAACTAGCTGTGAGGACGAGAAGACCATAAGACCCAATTAAAGACTATATATATAGGCTACTTCCTACTCTTTATATTATATGTTTATATTATTAATTCTATTTTACGTGGGGCCACTCTATTCACTTCGCCTAGTTCCAGACCTGGTCTACCTATAACAAGCCAGAATTCTGGATTCCTTAATTGTTAGGCCATTGCACTACAATTTCCATGGAAGATATGCTAGGTTTTATAATTGGGGGCGAAACGTCAATAGTATCGATTCTGAGCTATAGATCCAGAATATATCTTTATACATACTTCTAGAAAGTTCTAAGACCTATAGTATTAATTAACTAAAAAAAATAATGAAAGTAAAATTATTATATTTAGATTCGAAAATCAACCAAGCTAAAATTAATACATCTACTACTTCCTTTTTTACGAACAACGTCACTGTTTTATGCGCACTCATTCGATTTGTTTACATTTTAATAACAAACTTGTTTAAATGAAAAGATCTAAATAAAACGCTTTTTGTTTATTAGAATTCTTTATTTTATTATTATTTTGAAGTTTAAACACTGAGCTAAATAATGGATGCTTATAATTTTTATTTGTCGACACTCAGATATATTATGAGTGCCAATGCTGACGACAAATCGACCTGGTGTGATATTTTTAGGTACTTACCATGTCTACGCCAAATGCTTTCGTGTTGCGTTTGTGGGAATATAATAAAGTGCCCCTACGGACCCACTCATAACGTTTGTTTACACAATGTTTGCTTCAACTGTATTGGTGGGAAAATGCGCCTGAAACCATCATGTAGCTGGTGCAAAGATCAAACCACTTTCAAGGAAAACAAGAAATTTCGCATTTTGATAAACTGTTTTAAATGTTTGTGTTCATATGTATCTAACTCAAGTTTGGGAGCTGAAATCTCAAAAGCATCAATAAATGGATTTGGCAGTGAAGTTGAAAGGACATTAAATGTACTAAAAGAAGCTGAACAATTTCATGATGACATTGTCCTTACGCCGCCACCCAAGGAATTTCCCGTTGTGTCGAAATCAATGTCTGGAGTTATAAAATCTACTAAAAACCTAATTCGTTTATCGTCAACATTTAGAACTCATGATGGTGTAATGTTTAAACGAAAAAGAGGAAGACCAAAGACAATTCATGCAGATGATAAAAAACGAAAGCTGTCTGAGCAAATAAAAAAAATTAAAAAAAAAGCTATTGGAGTTAAATCCCAAAATTTAGCTAACCAAAAATACAGTACTTCTTTTTCATCAACCAATAACATAAAAAAGAGTAAAAGGGAAACATCTGGTAATCCAGTTCTTCTAATAGCACAAAGACCCCACAGAGATAGATCAGGCAAGTATAGTGTTGGACAACTTTGGCGAGAAACTTTCCTAGAAGAAGCCCCACACCCAGAACCAGATCCTGATTCTGGCATTGAAATTGGTAATTCAAGTGATCAAGATCATACTACACAGCTTCTCTCAACTATGAACAAAAATATCAAAGAAACATCAGAGAATGTCAAAATTAATGAAGTACATCGCAAAGATACTAGATGGCATAAAAACACTGACAATGATAGGAAAGGAGCACATTTACAGAATGGTAACGATTTGTCAAACCTGAAAGAAGAAGCAGTCAAACCTCGACTCATGTTGACGATTTCAAAGAAGAGATTCCAGAACATGCCAAGGAGAAATCGAAATAGTCTATCTGTTTCTCCAGAAGTAAAAGAACTGACATCTCATGTTTCTAAATCCCCATCACAGAGCACAACTTGTCCATCAGCTTTGCCTAAAAAAATGGGTTTGAAGAGTACAGTTAAGCAAAGAAGTGACATTTGTAAATGTGCGCGTTTCAAAATGCCAAATCACTTAACATGCTTTGGCCAGAAATGCCCTTGTTACAGCGAAAAGAAAAGTTGCATCGACTGTCTTTGCAATGGTTGTAAGAATCCCTTAAAAGTTGCAGACGCTGCTCCACCTTTGATGCACATCATTGGAGATACTGACAGCTTAGACCATAGTTTTGACAGAAGCATGCCTAGACTTTCTCCTATTCCTAAAATATAATTTCGCAAGTTACTTGGTGAGCAATAGTATTGGTGAAACTTGACATCTCACTATTGCTCACTATTGTTTTGATATCTCTGCTTGTTTCCTACTGGCCTTCACTGGGAGATTTAATGGTGATATTTGTTGGAAACTAGGATCTAATGTTAGTGTAAAACTATTAAAAACTGAATGGTGGTAAACAAAGAAGGTTTTCAGCTTTGGAAACTCTGCACTGCCATCTAAAGATTGATTTAACTTGCTATGTTGCCACCTTGCAGGACAATTATTGTTCTAAACAAAAAATAATCTGTTACTAATTGGCCAGAATCTGTTGTACTTTTAATTGTATTGTTTCTTTATTTTTTGGCTATTAGTTGTCTTGATTTTTCTTGGTAAGATATTTCTAACCTGCATATATTTTAAATTTTTAAACGCTTTGTAATTAGTCCACTAACCCTAAAGATTCAAACATTTTGTTAAAGAGTTCATTTTGAATTTCCATAAGTTTAGCTGGTATTAATTTTACTATGAATTACTGTGTGTCTCAATGATCAAAATTTTTCAAAAGCCTAAAGAAATATATACACATGTACAATTGTACAACTATTTTTTATTTTTATTTTACTATGGTACCACAATAATATAAATTGTATTATAGTTTGGTGTTATATTGAACCTCGGTACCGGGTTATAGTATGTAATTTTGTTTTACAATGTTTCCTCTTCTGACTGTCTAACATGAAAGTTATTGTGTCATTTTTTACAGTAACTGAAACAATGTCAGTTTTGTTGTTTTATTTTGTACACAACCACAATGTCTCAGGTGTAGGGTGATTTCCATATATATATATATATATCTCTAATTAAAAGGCTTCCCCCCCCCCCCTCCCATTTAATCAATGAAATGTTACATTTCAAACTTTTCTTATTTAATTCTTTCTCTCCGTAATTATTTTCCAGATGGAATCATTCATTTTGCTTATTTGTGTTTCACTACCCTTTTATGATTGTTATGATTGAACTTCAATAACTTTTTTGTAAGTAATCAGGAAATGTTATTATATCATGTGTATATAATTATAGAAGAATGCATACTCTTTTTATTAAGACAAATTAAAGTTTATAAAACCAAAAATTTATTAAATTTAATGGGTTCAAAACAACGTTGGTATTGTCAGTTAGGAGAGAAAGAGTTAACTTTAAAATCTTAGGCAGAGAATGTGTAACTATATTGCAACGATTTTCAGTCAGGTTTTAAATAATATATTATATACATACACTATGTAAATGCCAACATTAAAAACTTTTAAACCTGTTCATTTAATATTTAAAACAAAGGTAGTTGTGGTTGGTATGTTTTTTTGTGTGTGTGTGTGATTTAGACATTTTTCTTTCAATCATTTCTAAACATTAAATGTGAAGTTTTTTCAATATAAAAAAATAATGTTGATTGTTATTCATTATACAATTTCTGTTACTAATAATAGATACCACAACCTTTTTTTTAAACATTGTTCTCTCATTATACCGGTGAGGATCTCTATTTTTATTGAACAAAGTGTCAACCTTAAATATATATTTATAGAATAACAGCTTAAGAGTTGTTAAGTAATAGATATTCTGAAATACTTTTTTTGATAAAAATTTGTTATGGTACTGGTACTCTATTTCCTTATTGACACACTGTAGTTTGTAAAATTAGGTCCATGTTTCATTATTTGCCGTAAAAAAATGTCCATGTTTTATCATTTTCTGTACAAAAAAATGTCCATGTTTCATCATTTGCTGTACAAAAAATGTCCATGTTTCATCATTTGCTGTATAAAAAAATGTCCATGCTGTAAAATATTATCCATGTTTTATCCTTTGCTGTAAAATAATGTCCATGTTTTATCCTTTGCTGTAAAATAATGTCCATGTTTCATGTTGGCTATATAATAATGTCCATGTTTCATGTTGGCTATATAATAATGTCCATGTTTCATGTCTGCAGGGTTGCCAAACCTAAAAGGTAAAGCACACTTGGTTTAATTCTTCTAACTTGTCCTATAAAGTGTAACATTTTGGTTAGTAACAAAAAATGTATAAAGGAGAAATAAAAAGGTTAAGGGTGTGAATCAAAGACTAGGTTTGAAGCTAGCATGAGTGTGGCATTTCTCTGTGTTGGATGTAAATAAAAAACACATATGCCACATACTACTTTGTTACATTATCATTATATTGTCAGAACTTTAGTGTCATTATGTGGTGTGTCAGAAATGATGACTTTTTGAAAATTGTCCTTCAAAAATTATATAGACTTTAAAGATCTGTTTGTAAAACTACTATGAAATGAAAAAGGCAACCCTGTTGTAGAATTTTTACTCATTTTGATCTGAAAAACATTTTTTTTGTGGTCCATGTTTACCTTATTTTTGTTGGATTTGTTTTTTAAAACTCACTGAGAACCCTTGTTTAAACTCATTGAGAACCCTTGTTACCTTTTGAGCAATATTGTTACTGTACATATTCTAAGTATCTGGTTCCCAGAAACTTTTTTTTATTTTTTCGGTGTTACATTTTCAAAATGTACTTCATAAAATTGTGATTGTGATAAAAAAAAGCTGTATTATTTCTTCAGAGCTTATACACAAGACATGATTTATCATGATCAGCATAGGGACACTTTTATGTATATTCAATTTGATTGTATAGTCATATAATTGTGTATATATTAAGCATGTTAAACCAATATTATAGTCAAGCAACTATCAAGTCAGTCATGGATTTTACAACAGACAAATTCTAGGCTTGTTAAGGAACAAATACTACTTTACTGTTCATTTGTATCATTTAGAAAAAAAAATTTTTGTTGTTTATTTTGATTTGTGTTTTTATGGCCATCCACAATTCTCATTTAAAACAAATTCGAGTCTACTCAGTTTATTTATTGTAAACTTTTAGCAAGTTTTTTTTTATTGCACACTTTGGTTCAGATTTATTTTCAACAAAATTTCATTCGTTGATATGTGGTGTATATATCAATTCTTAGTACGAAGACTTAGATCTAACAACAAAGTATTTGGACTAATGTGTAGTAATAATTTGATATTATTATTTTGACCTAGAGACAATGTTGTTATTAGGGAAACATTCACAGAATGTAAACACGATATAAATATTTTGAGCAAACAAGTAACACTATCTACGGAAATGATTGATTTAAAGAAAAAATTCCAATTAGATTTATACATCAGTAATTAAAATATTTTCTTGCGCTGGCCTGGTCGCAACTGAAAAAAACAAAAAGAAAAATCAGGTCTAAAAAAAAAAAATTAATGAAATAAATATTGTTTGCATTATATTCTGTGACTGTGAACAAAACCATAAAGTATTTCAACCTTTTATTCTATTGCTCCTTGTGTTCAAATGTTACAAAATAAGTTGTTGAAACATTTTTTCTGGATATTTTTCTGTTTTTTTGTTTATGGTTTAGGTGAAACAGGAGTTTGGAGACAAAACTAATGAGTCTCTTAGAAAAGAATTTTTGAGTTGTAAGATTCCTAAAAAAAGAAAAGAATGGATATTTATTTCTATGAATAAAACTAGTCTAAATTTAATGACCTGGATCAGTTTAACAGTTTGAATTCCTGTTTGTAAAATATATAAGTAAAATATAAATAGCCTTTTTTATTTTTTGGTTTGTAATTTTAACCTAATAATAACCCTTGCTGTTTCCTGCCTCCCAAATTCATCCACCCCTGCCCTTTATCCCTTCCTTTGTGTACAAAGTGTACAAAAAAATGTAATGTGATAATTTAAAAAGTTGTGAGTTTTTGGCATGTCAAAACTCTTTATGAAAAATCTGGTCAAAACTTAAGAGAATGTCTCACAATTTCTTCCCTTTTTGTATGTGTATCTAATCATTTAAAACGTAAAAACTTGTTTGTCTGTACAGCAGCATATACCAAATGTAATGCTTGCTAATTTAATACTGAATTTTAAAATAATCTTGTTCAAAGTTGTAGTTGTAAACATTTCAATGTGACTATGTCCTATAGTTCAGTTTTGGTTTATCACTTTAAAGTCTTGATTATAAAATAATATTTTCATTCCACTTCCCAGTTAATAGTTGTTAAAACCCAGTACAGTAAACAGGAAGATTCTGTCTTAATTTTAGCTTTATATGGAGACAGCACAACATATTATTATTATTATAGCTTTTATATAGCGCTACTTTCATGCTTATAGCATGCTCAGAGCGCTTTGGTCCAATCTCATTTGTGGACCAGTGGGGGTATCTAGGAGTTGGTTTCCCATGCTGCCTTTGGGCGCTCAGTCAACACAACTCTGCCCGAGTCGGGTGTCGAACCTCGAGCCCCCCTTCTAGGTAGCCAAGCTCAAGCCACACTTAGCCTCTCGACCACGCTTCCCACATATAGAATAGATTCTCTTGAACACATGACTCCCTAACACTTGCATTGATTACTGACATGAGAGTAAAGGCTTAACTGTGAAACAAAATAAAATCCTGCTTTATATTGGTGGTGACAAAGATTCCATGCCACAATATGTTCATTTATAGCCGACCTGAATCCTTCCCCAAATTTTTGGTGAAATAAAACATTACATATCAAAACTATAGAAACATTTACCGGTATATAAAAATATTTAAAAAAAACGAAGCGCATTTTTAATAGTGTATGTATAAATATTGTAATTTTTTTTAATTTTATACTGGTTACCTGGAAATCTATTTTAAAAAAAAAAATCATCTAGTTGTCATAAAATAAGATTTTTTTTTAGAAATTTGTTTTTCTTAAAAATAAATAGGCAACATTTAGTTGTTATAAAATTATAATATAAAATAAATTTTCTGTAATTTATGTCCTGTCTACAAAGAGTTTTGTTTTGTATTTTTGGTTATTCTACCACTGAAAAAAGAGACTGAAGTTTGGTTGTATGTATGGTGTCAGTCTGTGTGTTGTAACCACTTGTCAGTTCTTGAGTTATCTGTTGCATGTATGTCATTTGTAAAATTTTGTGTTTGACAATCATCTGATTACATCCATGACATAGTCGCACTTACATCCAAACTTTGTTGTGTTGCTCTTGATTTATGAGACATACACAATATGTTGATGTATTCAATGTCTCAAGTAGCTTTTATGTAGAACAAATTTGTACCATTTTCAATGACATTTATGAAGGACTTTTAAAGACAACTTTGAAATAATCTGCGCCAAGATATATTTAAGGTTTAACTCTCATTAACTCAATTAATGTCATATTTCAGATCATTTTTTTTTGTAAGTCACAATTAAAAATTTTTTTTTTAGTAATAAGACTAGGTTAGCTGGTTTCTTAGTTACTTTTTAAAATCTACTTTTGATGTTACGATCTTAAAATTGTATTCAGATGATAAAAAAAACAACTCTTAAAACATTGTGCTTATTGGAGGCTAGAAGATTTCTTTTAACAAATATTTGGAAAAAAATGCCTTTACTAACTTTCTAAACTGATTAAATTGTGAGATAAAAACTTATCTCTTGCTGTAAAGTTAAAGAAAAGTAAGAAAAGAAACAGTAGTAAAGGCCTTTGGTATTTTGAATGTACAAAGTAGACATGTCATATTGATTATAACTTAGCCACTTGTCAATTACTTCTTTATATGCAAAGAATATTACACAATGTTTTTAGCATAGACATAGGACAAAAAAATAATGTTTTCTTTTTCATTTCCTATACTAATTAGAAAAAAAAATTGTCATAAATGTTTTTTATACATATTTTAACTTTTATATTTCTCTGTATGATGATGTTGGTCAGGTTTAGACTTTTTTCTGAAGTCCGATATGGAACATAAAATCTTATACTATTCTGAAAGCTATGCTTGCAAACCTTATATCGTGTATTCCGTTCAAGTTAGCCCATAGATTTGATTTGTATAGTTGGTTTGTAACACTGCTACATTTCAAAGTTGTGCATATTTCTAACATTGGTTTTGTAAACCATATTTATAGCAGTCTCTAGATTGAAGAATGTCTTGTTGAATGGACACAATAAAATTGACTAGCTCTTGTTGGTGTTAAGCCTGTGTTACATCTTAGTATCTACATGTTGAAGTGTATTGTTTAAACAAATATCATTAATGAATTTAGCCTAACCTGGGGAGTTGTAACATTATACAATAATACAGACTACAAATTATTAAACAAAATAATATAATATAGTGTAATTTAACACTGAACTATTCTTGTTCTTGTTCATTAAAATATTTCATCTTACTCCTTTTTAAAGTATGTCTATTATTTATCCAAATGTAAATCAACATGGAAAAGTTGACACACCTGGTAACTAATGAGGTATCTGGTTGAGAACAATTGAAAAAAAAAATCTAACAAAAACAACTGTCTAATTTGAGCTGTTTTTGACCAAATTGCTGCAGGTTTCTTCATTTACCTATCCCATCATTTATCTAACTGTAAAGCAATATGCCATGTAAAGATTTTATTCTGTACTAGTCACAAAACAAATTAAAAAATCAAGGTCAGCAAATAAAAAAAAAGCATCCCTGGAATGGAGTCAAAATTAAAGAAACAGTGAATACTAGAAGAGATCAATACTTATTTCAGAAATGAAAAAAAATTTTGAGATGAAAATGTATCCAATTCATTCTGTGAAAATTAGGCATTAGTATTTCATTTATCAATTTAAACTCTGTAACTTTCACTATGTCAGAACCAAGAAGCTTTTAAAATTAAATTTCAAATAAGGAATGATTATTAATATTCTTAATGTCCCAAACTGCCAATATATTGGGGTTGCCCTGGCTGGTTGTGGTTGTATCTCTGGGAAGTGAACCCAATCCCTAGTTAGTCTCTAGACAACAGGACATCTTAATCTTTACTTTTAGAAGTAAGGCTGGCTGTGAAGGTATCTCTGGGAAGTGAACCCAAGCCCTAGTTAGTCTCTAGACAACAGGACATCTTAATCTTTACTTTTAGAAGTAAGGCTGGCTGTGAAGGTATCTCTGGGAAGTGAACCCAAGCCCTAGTTAATCTCTAGACAACAGGACATCTTTACCTACCCCTTAGTCTGTTGGACCGCTATGGCACCAAGCAAGACTCATTGACCGTCTTTCTCCATTCCTCTCAGTCTTTGCCTTGTTTAGAACCTCTTTCAATGGCAGGCCCGTCCATTCTTTTATGTTGTCCTCCCATCACTTTCTTTGTCTGCTTCTTCTTTTTCCTCTTTATGCACTCTTAATCTTTACCAGTGGAGTAATAGCACACTCTCTAAAGAGACACAACTCTTGAGTTACAGTTAATAAAATGCTTTATATAACTGAAGTACATGACATATACACTAGTTGTCAGGTCATCTGATTACTTCAACACAAATGCATTGTCCAAGATGGATCTGCTGATAGGAAAAATTCTTTCATACACTCATAACTCTCGACTAAATCTAACTATAGTCTCCGATTCTGAAAATCTCCACACACTCATTTTCTCAAAGTCCATTTTGCTAAAAGTCCAGTCGACCATCTAACTAAAAATTCACTCATCTACCCCTGCACACATTCACATGGACATGTGGACAACAATCAATCTCGTGCACGCCATGGTGGAGTAAAACTATAAATTTAGCCCTACCTTGAGTAATAACAAACACAATTTGTAACATTTCATACATTAAAATTGTTTTAATAAACTAGTAAACAAACATTTAATTACATCTCAATATTGATCCATAAACAAATCTCAAATAAATCATACATACATCGTACATATTAAACTTTTAAATTCAAAACAGTTTTAACTCTTTCTCTCCTAACTGACGATACCAACGTTGATAATACAAGAATGTGGTAAATAATTATGGAGAGAAAGAGTTAAAAAACTACATAGTAAAGTTTCAAATCACTAGCCTTATCTCATTACAAATCGAAGACAAAATATAAATAGAGAACAAGCAAAGCAAAGTCTATTTCAATGTCCGTGAGAGGAAACTAAAAACAAGCCAGATATTAACAATACTTTTGAAAAAGCAAAGCTTATAAAAGGGAAAGCTCTGCACAATAAATTTCATAGCTATAAATACTTTGAGATTCATCTCCCTCTATTCTATATAAAAACAAAGTTAATAGTTACACTAATTGATTAACTAATTAGTTGTTTAGCTGATTCATATATTGTCTTTGTCAATAAATAATATTCTGAAATTTCAACTGAAAATGGGAGGAAAAGAATACACCCAGACAGACTGTTAGTTATAATCTTTGAAAAAAAAACAACCAGCTTCATAGAAATATTTCTAGATTTGCAATTAAATGTCCTGTTTGATCAAAATGTCACTAGTGGTGAATGGATCATGTCGTCAGAAAATGAGAGTCCTTGAGTCCACTGATACAGCTGATGAGCCTCTTGGTCCCAGTCCTCATCACTAGCCTCAGCTAGAAGCTCATTGTCCATTTCCTGGCCATAATGTAGATAGTCATCATCCTGTATATCACTAGTCAGGTCATCTGGATCTTTTGTCTTAAATACAAGAGGAACACAGTTTTTTAGATCAAATAATTTTGTTTTTGACACAATAAATGTAATATTAAAACAAAAATTCAAACAAATATACTAACAAATATGGATAAAATTTGATACAATTTAAGATAAAGCCTTAGATTATTATCAACTTTTTTTTTTACACAATATTTAAAATAGGAATATATAGCCTTTCCACAGTTTCCAAGAGTGCAGAAACAGATAAGTAAACAAGATTACAAAGAGAGTTTGTGTGATACACAAACTCAGAGGCGGCCCCCGTCGGAGTCGGATCCCTGTCAGATCCGCTTTGATCTCTCAACGGACGGTCAGACAGACAGACAGACAGACGGACAGACAGGCCACACAAAACTAATATACATCTTCCGTGCTTTGATCTCTCAACGTTAGCCTTGTAAAGCCGATGTTCAAGGCAACTGCCACACTTGTTTTATGAGTTGATTACTTTACGAGTAAATACTGGTATGTTACTCGTATGTTGGAACAAAAAAAAATGTGAAAACATGTGCAGTATATTAGATTATTAATTGTCTTAAAGTAGGTTTCATTTATATTGCATACTAATTAGGTTTTTTCTCTTTAAATACTGTTTGCATAAAATATTTTTAAAAATTAGATTTTGAGCTTTTAGAAAAAAAAAAGTAGCCGTTGCATCAGAACTTTGAATGCTCTATATTATCGTGATGTCAGATTTTCATTTTCTCTTCTACTTTCTGAGCACTAAACGGGACGGACGGACAGACGGACAGACAGACAGACAGACAGACAGACAGACAGACGGACAGACAGGCCACACAAAACTAATAGCGTCTTTTCCCCTTTCGGGGGCCGCTAAAAACACCAAGAACTAAGCATAAAAGGCAGAACAAGTTCAAAGACTAATAGACATGGAAGTACACATTAGGAAAATGAGATCCTTAGACTTGGGGATAAAAATCCATCAGAAAAAGAAAAAGATATGTCCAGCCAAATTATTATTATTTTTTTTTTTTTAAATAAGAGAAATGAGGTGCAAAGACAACTTGAAGTGAACAGTCTACCCTTCAATTTGCTGTCATAAATTTTGTCAAAATAAATACCTGTTTTCACCAATAATAGTGAATAGTAGTAAAAATGGAGAATTTTCATGGAAAAAATATGATTGCATATATAATTTAAAAAATTAAAAGAAAAAAGGAGCCCTTGCACCAAAACTTAAAAAAAAAAATATATAAAATATCGTGTCATTGGATTTTCAATATTTATATTTTCTATTTTAGCAATCTAAACATGTTAAGAAAGACCGCATAAAACTATTAGCCGCTATTATTCTTTCAGGGGCTGCTAAAAATATACTTACATATTGTTGGCTGTAGAGCTGTCTCATTTTCATAACTTTCTCTCTGGCTTGCTTTGTTTGTCTGCCTGATACCTGGCTGTAGTCTCTGAGCATAGACACAGACTTGCTTGATTTGAAATAATGAGCTGGAGGATTGGCTTGCTGTGACCTACAACCCAAACAAGAAAAAGTTTAAAGTTGATGCATTTATTTAAAATAGTCAAGAAAACTAAATAAAGTAATTTTTTTTTCCATAGTTCAATTGATAAATGAAAAGAAAATTTTTGATAAGTAATGGAATTGAATAAAGACACCAATTTGTGATAGCTAGTGTCTCCACTGGTAAATTCACAAAAGTAAAGAAAACTAATCAGATGAATTCATTTGTACAAGAGATCTGAATATAGCTTTCAAACTCTATGGATGCAATTTAATGTTGAATATTGGAGGGCTGCCTGGTTGTGTGGTATGCACTCTGGAATGTTGCATTAATGGTCAGGTTTGAACCCTGCCTACCACCATTCCCGCAATCCTGCATATAATAATCTTCAAATCTAAAAGAAAACAAAACAATGTTATCGTTGCAGTGTGAATGTATATAGATACTGTCACATCATGCAAGGTTTGGATGATTGGGACACAAATTAAAGCTCTTATCAAAGAGACACCAGAGAGAATAACTTGCTTATGGCTTTAATGTAGATTCTTAGGATGTGACTAAAATGATATTACTGGCTTGTTGTAAAATCTGTTTAAATAATGTTTTATATGTTTTGGATCATCCTCCAGCAGATTGACAGGGGATGGCAGTCCATTACACATAGGCCAACTGCATGATCATTCATCCATACAGCTTTCACAAAACATTAACAGATTTTTTTTTAAATTGTGGTCTAATTCTAAGCAGTTAGAACTATTCTTAATTAGACCATTAATAATCATCATGTTGTGTTGCATGCCACTACAGTAATAGACAGTGGAAAATAAGACTTTAATATAAGAGCTAATTGCACATTTGTAACAAAAAACAACAACAAAACCTTGATTATAGCAGCAGTAAAGTCAGTATAAAAATAGAAAAACACCACTTTCAGTCGTTTGAAATCTATATAAGGAAAATTATGTAAATATGTTTCCTGGGCATGCTACCCTGCCTCATAGTGGTGCTTGGGTGGAAACGATCATAGGAGGAAACGATTAGGCTAAAGGGTAGTAAAACAAGACTCCCGTGGGGGTGCCTAAGGGGATGCGAGAGTAATGAGCATCCTCATTGCACTGTGTGGAGTTGTAAAAAAGCTCCCGCAACCTTGTCACAATCCAGGCGCTGTTCCTCAAGGGGCCGTTACATGAATGGCGTTTTAGCCTGGTATAGAGAAGGAAAAATGGCGGGGGTCTTAGTATATGCGGCCTCTAGCCACAAGTCTGACCCACCCGCCAGACAAAACAGTGTACACTGTTTTCATACAAGAGTTCCAAGAGCCGAAGGCTGAACTCTACCTGACAGTTGAAGAAGAAGAAAAATATAAATATGTTTCTAAGGCTGACAGTTAACGAGGGTGTCAACATACAAACACTTCACTTTCTCCCCAACTAAAGTCAGGTACCTATTGAGTTGGGTGGACACAGGGTTGCCTTAAAAATCTTGAAATTCAAAATCCCAGTCTTCAGTGAGGTTAAAATTGAAATCCAATCACTTAAAACACTTTGTATTTTAAGTAAATTGTGGGTGTGTTTGTTAGTCAGCAAGTAAGAATGATACTAATTAATACATTTACAAATAAAAAATTATTCTATGTTTTGTTTCTTTTAATATTTTGCATTCAAAACAACAATAACAAAAAAAAAGTAACTAAAGGAACCCAACCAGAAGGACTTTATCAACACTTGTTTTAATATTTGTCACAACCATATATTATGCTACCAACAGGATTTTGAAACTCACCATTTCTATTACACTGAGCTATATTTTAGTTTAGTGAATCAAAGTTTAAAGGGAAGAATGAAGGAGAAGAGGAATCAAGGGCCACACATCTCCAAGTAAGTTACAGTTTTTACACACTGTGGAATGATATATATAAACTAATAACCCAGAAAAGAGAAATATTTGTAAAATGTATTTCATAAACAGAAATCCTCTTCTCAATACAGGGCAGTTCATATCACCAAATCTTATAACAAGCCAAATATGAACAATTCTTTAAAAAGAAAACAAAGCTTATCTAAGAGAAAGAACTTGACATTGCAGGCAAACTTTTCAATGCTGTAGAATTTATTCCCTTTACAATGTGAAACAAAATAATTAATTTCAACTAATCAATGGAAAATAATTGGTTAATTTTTGTACTATTGATTCATGTTTTGTTAGATACAATAAATAATTTGAATAAAGTTTCAACTTAATCCAAGAATGGGAAGTAGAAGAAATAATGTATACAAAAATTGTAGCAGACAGACAGACAGACAGACAGACAGGGTGATAAGCTTTGTAAAATAAAGTCTAATTTATCAGTACATTACCTAATTCTTGATATAGCTTTAAACTGTTTCACTAACATCATCTGACTAACTGGTCGGGCTGTCAGAAGCTGCATTTCTTCTTTCAATGTTGCTGACAAATGATTATTGTAAGCAAAGTCTACAACATCAAAGAATATTGTCTGCCTTGGAAGTACTTGACACAAAAAAAAAAAATTGTTTAAAGTCAATACATATATAATAATCAAGTTTATTCTGTTTCCAGTATAGATAAAATATATTTTCAAGATAAGAATAATAATACAACTATAATAATTTTATTTTTTAATAATGGAAGAATGTACTGCAAGTGGAACAGATATATGATATTATGAGAGACAAAGATGAGCTACTTCCGTCGAAGAGCTATTTAAAAATTTTTTAAAAAAATTATTGCTTTGGTGCAGATATCGTATACACAATGAAGAGAATTAGAAAGTCATTTCAAGTTAATGAGAACTATTCTTATTGTCCACACACTAAATGGAAGCAATTTTCTCTAAACATTTAACAGAAAGTGCTTCTTGAATTGAGCTTTTAGAGATTTTCAAGACATCAAAGATTCAGCAGTTAATCTATTTACAATCATAATATAATATGGTTGATTGGCTCTGTTCTGTTAGATGTTGATTGGCTGTTTGCTCTGCGATGTTGATTGGCTGTTTGCTCTGTGATGTTGATAGGCTGTTTTTAATGTAACATAAACTACTGACACAATGTCTATATTTTTCTTCACTTAAATCCCTGTCCATACAAAAACATCTTAGAATCATACAACAAAAAAAAAAAACACACTTAAAAGTTATGTCTAAGTCTAAACAGATTGTTCTATGCAATGCTAACTCATCAATTAATCTAAGATTCAAATAGGACATATTTCCCATAACAAAATCTATAGGGCAGATGTTAAGGTCCTCTGTTTCTTTGACCAATGGTTTAGAAGCAGGGTGTCATGTGGACAGCATAACTACCAACCGGCTTTACTTTCCCAAGCTAAAGTTGGGTACCCATTAGAGTTGGGTGGACTCTGGGGTGCCCTGAAAAACCTGATATTCAAAGTCCAGACTTCACCAAGATTTTAACACAGGACACCATGTTCAGAGGTCAAACACTTAACCACTCAGCCATCATGCTCCCTAAAACAATGCAATGCCATCTGAAAATTCACCAAAACTCAACATAGTGTACAATCAAGCACAGATATCTCTTTCTTTAATTAGAATGCATAGAGCTTTGATGGTGAATAATTTAAAATGAGGTGAAACAGTTTAACAAAATATAAAACATGGTCCAGTTCAACTGCTGGGATGAGAAAGTACACAAAATTATACTTTCAAAAAAAGTTATAATCTCCAGTTATAAAATGACAAGAAGAAAATTGCTAATTTTTTCTTACTTAAAAAAAAATTGAAAGCATGTATGAGTATAGGAAGTACACTGCGACTATTAAGAAAGTGGATACAAATGTGATTTTAAAATATATAAATCTGCATCATTTTTTATCTGCCCCTCTTTTGCATACTCTGCTAGTATTAAATTGGGTATTTTCTTTTTTTTTTTCATTGTTGTGTAAATATCTGGATGTTGTGTTGTGTAAGGGAAATTGAGCTTGTATTAAACAAAACAAAAACAACTTTGACTTTACCATCAAGAGTAAGTTTCCTCCAATAGTTTTCTTTTCCTCCTTGATTAGCAGGACTTTCATCCAAGTTCGACAAATACTAGAGACATATTCAAAATAATTGTTTATATGAATGAAATATATGCTACTTTTTAATTAGTAATGAGAATATTAACATTTTAAATATGATTATCTAATCATAAATAAACATTTTTTTACTGAATTATTTAGTTAATTAAAAAATCTAATTTTTATATGATTCAATATACAAAAAAAAATTGTTATGTGAAAAATTGCAGACCTGCATATAATCTTTCAAAGTAGTAATATCCACTTCATCTGTTACTGGATGGCTCTGTTGTCTAATAGTATCTTGCAACATTAGATTGTAAAAATTTCTATTTCCCATTTGCTTCAGAGCATCTGCTGATGCCTTAAAATAAAAAATTCTGATTAAAATAGAGCTCAAGTGGAAAGAATGACTTGTTATTCCTTGCATGTAAAGAAGGTGGTTCAGTAAGGTTGTTATTGTAGAAAAATGGTAATGGATATAAGCTCTCAATGACTTGTTTCCTATAACGTCTGACAACATCACAGATTCCAGGCCCTTGCTTTCAGGTGTGGCTGAGATAATGAATCCAGTGGAACTGGAGAAAAGAGCAAAGGCAAGCCACTGCAATGACATCAAAACTATATGTTAGCTTTAGACAGAAAGGGCTAGACAACTTTGACTGGATGCTAAATTAGGATATAGAAAACTCTGAACTCAAACCTCTGTGCCTTACAGCCATACCCACATGTTGGAAAGGCTTTGTAAGTCACCCCTGAGGAAATATGCAGCTCAGAGTGCTACACCATAGCAGAACCTGCAGAGCTGCTGATTCAATCCCAATCAGTGTTGGGAATCTGCCATTCTTTTGGACACATCAGCTGCGTGGAGAGGGGGAAACTGTTGCTTGGGTGGCATAGTTCTAACCATGTCTATTGCCTTGGATTTAATTTTTTTTCTGTAAAATGATTCAGAGTTGTTCCTTGACACAAGATGGCTATTAAAAATAAAGTAAATTAAGTACCTCTGTGGCTGGTTTAATCATTTTTCTTCCACTCAGGTATTTCACTTTTTGCACTCCAGTCTGTATAAATATTTTGAAAAAGATCATAGGTGGAAACTCCTCTCCTCCAAATCTAAAAAAAATAATAATAGCCTATTATAAAAGTTATGTCACTATGCCACCAATTTTTTTTTTGGTTAACTTAAAATTAAATACTAAAAAATTAATCTTCTGTAATCAACTACCTGAATCTTAGGCGAATTTGATGATGTTTGTGACTAAAAAATTCTGCCTCCTTTGGTGACACCTTTCGTAGAATCTCATATGAAAGTGAATTTTCCTGAAACAGAAATTTAGCTTATGAATAAACACATTTTAACAGAAGTTTTCTATTACTCTTTTGCTTCAAATCATTTAAATAGAAATATTTACTAATAATACTAATGATGAGCCTTTAATACCTACTGTGAAATATTTCATTTTCCAACATCTATTTTAATAGGCCTATATTTAAATGCTAAATCTAAGATTTGACTTACAGCAGCACAAACTGAGTTCTTCAAAAGCTTGAACATCTGTTTATTCCTGTATGAGACCCAAGCTCGTTCTATAATCAGCACTGCTCTTTTCTGCTGGCTGGCAGTAATAAAAGGAAATTTTTACCTTGTAATATGTGTGATTTAATGTCTGAATTACTTTTTAATATTACTCATTAGTAAGCCTATAACTACATGTGTACCCTAACTTTATAAATTCATTTTAAAAGAAAGGTGAAGAGCATATGTAATAAATCAGAGTTGGATGTGTAGATGAATGGCAAAAATGGATTCCTTTAAAGGGAACTTGAGTTTAAGTTCTGACTCATGCTGAGTTGTGTTAGCTGAGGGCCTAAAAAGGTGGGATAGAAACGTCTCAGATACCTCGATCCTCCCTCCACATGTCCAAAGCGGTGAAACTTTACATCCAAGGCCCCTAGGTTTTCAGGTCAATTATTTGGCAACTGTCTATCCGCACGTATGATGACATACTGACGTGAAATTCATACCAAATAATATATTCTTAAAATAAATTCAATATTTATTCACTAATAAATTTAAATAAATTAAATGAAGTGCACTGGCCTATATGAAAGTCTTCTGACCATTTTAGAAAATGCATAGCCTATACAGTACAGTAGTAACATGTCAGAAATGCTAGAGATGGAAGGAAGGCTGTACGTAGTTCAGATAAAAGGATGTAAGGAATGTAGAAGAGCAAGCCCACATTGAATAAGATACTTTGGGTGGTAGGAAAAAGGAACAGAGTGACTTTATCAGCAGATTATTTGTGGTGTCTAAACAGTTAATAAGACAAGTAGCTAGCCTTCTTCCCTCTGTAGTCTGTTAGAGACTATAATAAAGCCTTAGAAAAATATATAATATACCATTTTGTTAAGTTTATTAATGTATCTTACTCTCTTTTGCCTATGTTTTTATGCTCCAGTGCTAAGCTGCTTTTTCCATTAAAGATCTGTTGGTGTTCAGAAATGTTTGAATTTTGAGCAGTAGGCCTATAATTCGAATGTTTGTCAGAAGATAATTTATCACTTGACAAGGCATGATAATATTTTAGGGAAAGGTTTCCAGATGTTTGATTTTCTTCTCCAGGAGTTACAGTTCTTGTGGTATTATAAGGTACACGATCTTCTATAAGGGGCTGCCCTACATTATTTACATCTGTTTGTATTGAAGTTAAGCCAGCATACGACTCGAGATCCTGTTCGACTTCTACATTTAAATCTGATTCAAGTGGAATTTTTATATTTATCGATGTTCTGCTTGATGATCTTACTCCATTTTCATAATTATCTTTCTTAATTTCCATGGTTTAATTATTTAAAGATAGATAAACTTAAAAACAAAATATTTTAACAAATTTCTAAACGAAAAGGAGTGTGAAGAAGCAGTTTGTTTAGCTCTGCCATTTTGTTTCCAAAATAAACAAAGTTTTTACAAAATAAGTAACTATTAAAGTTAAGAAAGTAAACAGATAATGAATATAGAAAAAAATGTTTCAAAATATGAATAATTGATGATGAAATCTTTGCATTAATAAAGTTAATAAATACAAAATTGAAAATTTTTAACATAGAAAACAATGTATATAGTAAAGATCTAGATCTAAAATTTAGATTAAATATCAATGAGTCGTTATTCATTAGCTCGTAATCATAATTAGAGTTTTAAAAAAATCTCGCGCATGCTCACTACTGAAATACCCAAATTTACAAAGTTGGACCAAGTTAAATTGTTTACCTAAGTAACTAACGTTATGTCTTGTTAAAACACTATACTCTGTATTGATCTACTATATAAAAAATGCGTCTCAAGACATCACTACAGAAAGAATCGAAACATATCCTTTTTGAGTATAGAACTAGATCTATATCTATTCTTGTTTAATCTTTTAAAAAGGTTAATTACTTAAGTTGACTACACTACTAATACTAATAGTACTATCGAGTATCGTGAACGGTGAACGTCGGTGAATATGGTTAGACTAGAGTTAGACTGGTACTAACACTACTACTAGATCTAGCTAGTATAGACGTATAGTTATACTATTTTAGTATAATATTCTTTTAATTTTAATTTAGGGATCATTAACTTTATAAAACCCTTTAAGTGTTAGTCATAGATCTGTATGGTGTACACACCAGAAGTAGAAGAAAAGTTGAAAGTGCTACAGCTTCTCAGCCATCTGATGATCAGGACAACAGGTCAATTCAGATGCCCAACCTTCAACCCGTGAACCTTGGGTCTTTGGGTTGGCCTCCTGGCTCTTTAGTCAACTTTTGTCACATGAGAAGCTTCAAAGGGAAAAATGCCATGGCCACAATATATCAGATAATCAAAATGAAACATCTGTTTAGCATATAAAGTAGCACATAAAGAAGTGTTTTTAATTTAAAGATGATTATAACAAAATAAACTATCTAGATGTACATTATAACAATGTTTTGTTTGGTATATGTGCTTCTTTTCTTATTATTCACTAGTTTTTTTATCCTCCCCCATCCTGCCGGGCTGTTAGGACATAATAATCTTCATATATCCAGAAATAAAATACAACAATTCAGACAGTATTAATTTATTTTATGTACAAACATCCTTAACTAAATCTTACATTCTGAGCTTGTGAGCTGCGTTGGGTGGACGACTCCTGATGAAGTGTACTCTTGTGCTGATGACCATCTAATTTTAAAATGGAACCTAACAAACAACGAAACATCTACACTCTTAGAGTTGCCAAAAGAGTGCTATCCAACCAGCATGCACTGGTTTCCCAAGTCTGCTCAAGCAGCTGGAGCCAAAAAGACAGGATCTGATGTGTTTGCTTTGACCTCAACAGATGGTATAAAGACTTAATCTGGACAACATGTTTAAAATTTTAATAGCTGTTTTTGTTCTCCTTGTTTTACTAAATCTTTTATTACAGAACGACAAAAATGATAAATCTTTAATCTTAAATATTGTATTGATGTTTTTGAAGCCTGCTAGTAAGAACTACATACTTATTTTTTTCCTTTTTTTTTTTTTTGTAACAGGTAAATTTATTTTAATAAGCCGCACAGGTCGAGTGGAGAAGAGTGTTGAGGCCCACAAGGGAGCAGTTTTGTGTGGTCGGTGGAGCTATGATGGAACAGCGCTAGTTACTGGTGGCGAAGATGGACAAATTAAAATCTGGTCCCGCAGTGGCATGCTTCGGTCCACCCTCACACAGAACAGTAAGTCATTAATACTGCATTTTTTTTATCTGTCCACTCAATGCTTTCTCTTGAACAACTTAAACATAATGATTTGTTTCTCTCACTCTTCTATTGTCTTCTGTTTCTCAGGTATCCCGGTGTACAGCGTTGCTTGGGGCCCTGACTCTGATCAAATTCTTTTTACCAATGGGAGACAACTTGTGATCAAACCACTTCAGGCAAATGCAAAGCCACAATTGGTAAATTTTGTTTGACCTAAATTATCAATAATGGTTTAGTAAAGAAAAAGCAAACACTTTTTTTTTTAATTAAATTTTAACTTTTTCTTGTGTTTAAAAACAAATAGGCAAAAAAATATGCAAATAAGTTCATATTAAAAACTAGAAAATTGAAAATTATTTTAAAAAAAATATTCAAAATTAGACCTACAGCGCAACAATATTACATGCTGGCCAGTAAAACAATAAATGTGATTCAGACTAATATTATAACAAAATATTTGTACATCTCAGTTGGAATAGCATTTTGAAAAGCACACACATCCTCGTCACTTATAAGAATAATAGCGTAAAGAATTTTTACTTTCAGAATCACATCATCTACATCACACCATAAGCCAAATTATTTTTAAAGATGTCTCAATCACCTTCACCTATCCCTTAGTCTGTTGGACCCTTGGGGTACCTCACAAGATCTGTAGACCATCTTTCTCCTTTCCTCTCTGTGTTTTTCTATGGATAAAATCTCTTTCGATGGCAGACCCATCCATTATATTGTCTTCCTATCGCTGTCTGCCTCTTCTTCTTCTTTTCCCTGGCACCGATAAAAGGATTTTGCGAGCCCTAAGGACCTTATAATAGCTTTCATGTTTTGATAGTAGTTAGCAGGCCATGGTGGGGTCATATTGCTATGCTAATCCTATCTCTAATCTGAATATTCGCATGTAAAATAACTACAACATTTCAATTAAATATTTTTAAACACTCTCCGTTTAAAATTTGCATCATTTTAAAACTGACAAGTTATCTTTTGTTCTATTCAAAATAAAACAAATCTGTTCTGAATTTGGAAAAAAAAATCCTTTTTTTCCCTTATGTAGTGGAAAGCTCATGAAGGAATTATTTTATGTGTTGATTGGAATGCTGTGAACAATTTGATTCTGTCTGGAGCAGAAGACAAACGTTATAAGGTACACTTCTTTTCATTATGAGCTTAAAACCTAATGATGACTGATAATGTGGTCAGTATTGATATGACTGATAATGTTGCCAATAGTGATCAACTTTCTTTCAATTCTTGTGAACAGGTTTGGGACACTTATGGCAGACAGTTGTATTGTAGCAGCAGTCATGAATATCCAATCACTTCAGTTTCATGGACGCCAGATGGAGAAATGTTTGCTATTGGCTCTTTTAACACTTTAAGATTGTGTGATAGAAGCGGGGTAAGTCTTTAGCCTTATTCTACAATAGTATCAACATTTAGATTGCATTCAGGTTTTAATTATAGAATGATTACACATTATTACAACACATTATAAAATTTGATTTGCAACTTTTTACTTTACTATTCCTAGTTCATCAATATTTTGACCTAGAAAAGTTTTCTAAATTACAGAGAGAACCATCAGCTAGTGAACAATAAAAAAATAGATGAATAGATAGTTAACATTAAATTTGATATTAAATTTAAACTTTTTTTTTCATTTAATGAGCAGCTGATTGCATGGGCTAGGAAGCAAATGTTGAGATTGACCTTACTGAAAGCTTATTTTAGTTTTAGTGGTAGAGCAACAAGTTTCAGCTACTGTTAAAATATGACCTACAATGTTCTATTTTGCCATTCGTTTCTGGCCTAGTAAAAACATAAGATGTGAGACCATAACATATTCAGAATTTATTTTTAAAAAATGCACAAAAATGTATAAAAGAGAAAAACTTAAAAAGTGTGTTGACAGTGGAAAGTAATTATTGGATAGTGTTCTTAGCATATAACTTTCTATAGTTGCTTGACCAATTAAATCTGTTTGAAATAGTTACTTCTAAACATGTATCTTTCACTTATAATGAAAAAGTTCAAATATCTTTCCTCTCTATCTCAGTGGTCGTATGCTTTGGAGAAACCAAATACAGGCAGTATATTTAATATAGCTTGGTCAAGTGATGGAACACAGATTGCTGGAGCTTGTGGAAATGGTCAAGTCATCTTTGCCAATGTTATTGAAATGTGAGTATTACATTTAAAGTTTTGATTTCTTTCAAGCTGGTTAATAAAATTTGTTCTCATTTTTCAACATTTTTGTATCATCAAGTTTTCTAAAAAGAAAAATTAATTTAAATCAGATCAAAGTACAATCCAATTGAAAGTATATTTTGATGTTTTTATTCTATATTTTTTCTTTATTTTTCACTTTCCAAAATATTTAATTTGAAAGTTTCATATTTAAATTTTACCAGAGTAATTTACAATTAATTAGCTAAACTCCAACAAACAATATTTTGGTTTAAATCTAATTGAATATTAATAAATTTGAAAAAGTAAAACATATTTATTGTTTTATAAATTGTTTACAATATTTTCTTTCAGCCGACTTGAGTGGAAAAACTTTGAAGCTACTCTGACTGCCAGCAAACAGATCAACGTTCGTAATGTTATGAATGATGCTACAGAGAAACTGGATTTCAGGGACAGAGTGATTAAGTTAGCCTTAGGTCATGGTCATCTAGTGGTGGCCACATCATCACAATGTTATATATACAAGTAAGTCTTGACTTAATAAATGATTTATTGTGAAGTTTGTCAACTTTTTGAGTGGATTTGTGGTAGAGGGGATACTAAAATGAACTACCTATGAGGGACATAACTCACTGTTGGCAAACATAAGCTCCAACTCCACAGTTTACAAAGTTAGATAAGCAAACACTTATTCTTGACTTGGATAACTGTAAAAATATCCACATTTTATGTCTCCAAAATGTAAAATATAGCATAGAAAATCAATAAGTTTAATAAATCTAATCACTATCTTTGATTCTAGATTTCTATCAATAATTGACAGTTGCTTCTGCAATTTTTAAATAATTTTAACCATTTCTTATGACAGCACCAAGAACTGGAACACACCAATGATCTTTGATTTGAAGGAAGGAAGTGTAACTCTCATCAAACAGGCTGAAAAGTATTTTTGTGTTTATATCCTTTCTTCTTTACATTTTTGATTAAGGTTAAGATTTTTTTTCGACTATTTCATTTTATACATTTAAAACTGCAAAATATGACTGATTACCAACTATTATTAACATAGATTAGTATTTAGAATAAGATTTACATTACAACTGTGCCTCAATGCTCCTGGGTTCCAATCCTGCCCACCGACATCCCTTGCTATCCCGCATGGGGGTCTAGGAGGTAATTATCTTTAAATCTGAAGGAGCATCTGAAATATATACACTATTAATAGAAATCTAAAATATTCTTTAATGTTGGACACAACAACATTGCTTTGAATTGATTGGTTGTTTTTTTTTAATATTTGAATTCTAATTCAAAAGCTGCCAAAATAATTTCAATAATTATAAGTAGACTTTAAACTTTTTTTAAAGTTTAAATATTTGAATAAAATTTAAGGTATAAAGAAAAAAGAGTAAGAAATTTAATTTGTTCTATTCTGATTTTCAGACATTTTCTTCTTGTCGATGGTAGTGGAGTTTATGTGTACTCGTATGATGGTCGGTTGGTTTGTTCACCACGGTTCCAGGGGATGAAAGCTGAAATCTTTAATCAACAGACAATTGCTTTGTGCAATGATACTGTAGCCATTAGAGACAAGACAGATGAAAAAGGTAAACTTTAAATTTACCTGTATCATGTCATATGCTATGCCATCATCACGTATAAACTGTTATATGTGGCAATACAAGTCATTATTTAACATCTCCCACCTATAATTTAAAAATACATGTCTATATGTTTTGGTTGGTAAAAAACCTTTATAAAATATATTTTTGTAATCAGTTTATTGGTTGATGAGTTTAAGAATCTTAAGGGTACACTGAGTGATGGTGGGAGTGTAATTTATTATGATAAATGGATTCACATAGTTGTTTGGGTGATGTATCAAAGAAAGATGAAATGGAACACTTGCCGCTTGAATAGAGCTATGAAGTAAATTTTAGGGTGTCTCTGAGTCTACCCAGTATCTGTCACTAGTTGGGGAAAAGTAAAGTTGGTTGATCATTAACCATGGGCCACAGAAACAGCTGATCTTTACATCATCTTCCCCATAGATGATACTTTACTTACTAACTTTTTTTTGAGGAAAATTAGTTTACACTTTTTATCTTTCAGTGATCTACGTCTTTGATGCCCAGACTGGTAAAGCAATGGGAGATGGGAAACCAATTTCACATAAGGTAAAATACTAAAAGAAAAAATAAGGCTACAGAACAAGACAAAATTGTATCAGAGAAAGATTCATTCCTATTGTATAAGACAAAGACTCATTCATATCAAAGATTCATTCCTATTGTATAAGACAAAGACTCATTCATATTGTATCAAAGATTCATTCCTATTGTATCAGATAAAGAATCATGCTAAATAGATTATAAATGTGCCATGTAAATTGACAGTTAAAACCTTTTTTTAAAATGAACTCATGACACTGTAAAGAAATTACTGTATGGATTGTTATGAATCATTCTGATATTTGATTAGTAACACACTCTATTTCTTGTTTCCTAAAGGTTGAAGTGATGGATATTGGCTTAGATCAGTGTGGAGTGACCTCAGAGAGGAGAATTTCATTGGTGGATAAAAATAGAGATCTGTTTATAACCTCTGTCAGAGTCTTTGGAGCAGAAAGGAAAATCATAAAACTTGGTAAATAGTTGCAAGATTTTTGGTGAGATCTTCTGATCTAGTTTAACTTTAAAAATGTTTCCATTTAGAAAAAGAGTGTTGCTTAATTAATTTTTTTTTTCACTAGTTTATCACAACATCTTGTCTTTAGTTACAAAATAAAAAAAAATTAAATTTACTAAAATAAAATTAATTCTTTTAAGGCAAGTGAATATCTTTTTAAAATTGGAATAGAGCTAAGAAGTTACATCAGTTATTAAGGAATTTTCTGGTCAGTGTTTAAAGTTGCTATTTCCCCTTTTATATTTTCTTAAATGTCATAAAGCTCCCAACCCAAAATGATTTTTACTCTTCAGTCCAACTGGAAAGATAAGATGTGTATAAATGGATAAATTATGATGAGGTGCATTAAAGGTAAAGTTTCCCTTTCAAGCCTTGTGGTCTATAGGGCAGATGATGTAAAGGTCATCTGTTTCTGTGGCCTACAGTTTATGAGGGTGTCATGTGGCCAGCACAATGACCAAACACCTTTACTTTCCTCCAACTAATGCCAAGTACCCATTAGAGCTGGGTTGACTCAGAGGCGTGAAAGTTCCTGAAATTAAAAATCCCAGTCTTCACCATAATTCAAACCTGGGCCCCCCGATTTGGAAGCCAAGCACTTAACCACTCAGCCACTGTGCCTCCAATGAGGTGCATGTCTACAAAGAAATGTGCTTACATTATTGCATTGTAGTCAATGATAAGATATGGTTATCATGATGAGGAGTATCTTCTAGAAAAGTAACTCTAAAAGAAATTGATTGTAATGTAGAAGTATAATAATGGGATATTTAAAATAACATTTCATTTCATCTCTCTTAGCTACAATGATCCAGGCTCACGTCTGGAATGATGAGAGTAACATGTTGGCAGCAATGACTGATGGGAAAATCTTAGTCTGGTACTATCCAAATGCTATCTATGTTGATAAAGATTTGTTGCCAAAAACATTGTATGAAAAAGACTCTAGGTAAAAATTGCAATGTTTATTAATATTTTTATGTCATAATTTTGTTCAAATAGACTTTTTAAATTGCATTCTCTTAGTTTTAGATAAAAAAAAATGTTACAAAATAAATGTCATATATTTGTGTTTTTGGTTCTCTCTCTATTCAGTCCCTTTGGCAAAGCTCCTCAGCTGGTTGGATTTTTGGGCAGCCATCTTATATTAAGGAGATCAGAAGGGTCTCTAATCTCCACCTCTATCACTCCCTACCCCTCTGTTCTACATAGTTACGTCATGAACAACAAGTGGGACGATGCAGTCAGACTGTGCAGGTTTGTCAAGGTAATGGATTAGCTCGCAGTAGTTTTATTGCATCCTTTCATTTTTCTCCAAAACATAAACCTACCTTAACTCATTAATTCCTAGTGTCACAGGATGTGGTTTTTACTGTTAACTCTAAATGAGGAACAAAGTATTAAATAATAAACTCTTATCTTATTAATGCATTATATTCAGCATATAGAATAGTTTACCTAACTACATAAAGAGAATATATACACAGCATCTATAATTTACATTGTAACTGTATGGTGCCAGGGTTCACTTTTAATGTTTAGCTCTTGACTTGGCTCTTGTGTTTCTTCTCTTGGTTCTTGTGGCTCACTAGGGGTTTTCTTATATAATAATATTACGAACAATTATTACTTGATACACTCAAACTCCAGCTATACTTATCCATTGAAATACGAATAAGACTTTAATATTCAACAAGCACATAATGACATAATGAAATCAATTCTCAAATAAATATTAATTCACATCCATCAACTTAAAAATATATAAATACATAAACACCAGACTTGTTCACTCATAGCACATGCAAAAGACTATTCAAATTAACAAGGGGATATAAAAACTATCATACCAAAATCACAAAGTAACAATCATTCTCGCCATACCTCCCCCTGACATATGGAAATATTAATCATTTAGTACTTATTTTATTAACCCATTCACTACTACTTGCAATTTTAAAAAGTTATGTTTAACTCCTGAAAAAATCACATATTACAAAAGAAACATGTAAAAAAATATCTGTAAAATAACAATATATTGGTATCTACTTTTCAAAATATATAGTTTTACTATTTTTATAACAAATACTCATTTTATTAGTTACACCTTATACATTACTGTTGCATGACTTTGGTTTAATAATAGTTAAGAAAAAAAAATAAGAGCAATGCACATCATACTTTGTTTCTTATTTCATTTAGAGATTTGTTTTAGACAGTTTAACAATTGGTCTAAAACTTTTTATCTAGTAAATTATTAATAGACGCACCTAAAAAAAGGACATTCTACCACAAGTAAAATTATTTTAGGATGTGATGAAATCTTAAGAAGGAAAATAATCTTCGCAAACTAAATTTTTGTCTGCAAAAGCATTAGAAACCCGTGCAACATTATTAAGATTTAGGATGTGCATTAGACCTATATATATTCCAAAGCACAAACACATGGCAAAAAAACCTTAGAAGCATTCACAGCTAAATAGAATATGGAATATGACCTCTGACTGGACAATGACTGGAAATCTTCAAAGTAGATATTTTGTATTGTCTCAAAATGTAATGGCTAAATGGCATCCATAAAATTCTATCTAATTATTTTAATATTCTCATGTTTTTTAAATTGACATTTTACACAAGAAAAGTTTGGTTCTGAATACATTTGAAATATTGTTTCATTGATTTGAATCACAGGAAGAGAACTTATGGGCTTGCCTTGCTGCCATGGCAACATATGCCAAAGATTTGAACACAGCAGAAATAGCATATGCTTCTATTCATGAGGTTAGAATGCTAATTTATTTTCATATGAATCTATTTTAATCCTCTTCAATTTGTTGTCTAATTTCATGTCTTCAAATTTATTTTTTTGTTCTGGCTTAGGGTTAGGTTTTTTTTTGTTCCTTGTGAGCACAGATAAGCAAAAATAGTCATGATGATGTTTTGTTTGAAGGGTCAGAATGGCATTTAATTAGCTTCTTAGTGATTCATTAAATAAAAGTAATTTAGGAGAACTTAAACAAAAAATAGTCAAAAGAACAGTTAAAACAAGTCTTATTATAAGGAGCATTCAATATTCATACAATTTTCACAAGCGTCTGCAATTATATCAACACAAAAGTTTTTGAAGATAACTGTTAAACACTTCTCCAAACTGTTAAACACTTCTTCCAACTGTTAATCACTTCTCCCATCTGTTAATCACTTCTCCCATCTGTTAATCACTTCTCCCAACTGTTAGACACTTCTCCCAACTGTTAAACACTTCTTCCAACTGTTAGACACTTCTCCCAACTGTTAATCTTTTCTCCCAACTGTTTAAGATACTTCTCCCAACTATTAATTACTTCTCCCAACTGTCAGAATGGATGAAATTCTTCCAGCTCTTGTACATCTTTATACTGACAAATTTTGTGTCACAAAATATGAAGATGATCAATAATGATAATGCCCATTACAGTCTAACTTGCACTCTATTTACTTGGAATGTCCCTCTTGTAATTGGACCTTAAAGGCCAGTGCTGCCTTTTTTTTTTTTACTAGGTTGAACTTAGCAGTCTGATTGCAAAACAGTTAACTCCTTCCAACCCTTTTTACTTTTACTATCCCAGAGGAAAAAATGTTTAAAGCTTAGAATCCAGAAGAACACTTCATAACCCCACAGGGGATCTTTCAGTGCTCTCACCTTGCTGGATGGAAGGAGAACCTATCTGTTACTATCTCCAGATTCCCAGATACAAATTTATTTTTGTACCAGTATATGAAACAACTTAAAATTATATAGAATTATATTATGAGTGGGAAGCGTGGTAGAGAGGCTAAGTGCGGCTTGAGCTTGGCTTGCTTGACTACCTAGAAGGGGGCTCGAGGTTCGACACCCGACTCAGGCAGAGTTGTGTTTACTGAGCGCCCAAAGGCAGCACGGGAAACCAACTCCTAGATACCCCCACTGGTCCACAAATGAGATTGGATCAAAGCGCTCTGAGCATGCTATAAGCATGAAAGTAGCGCTATATAAAAGCTATAATAATAATAATAATAAAAAGAACAACTAAACAGACTAGCTTTAATGAGAATTCATTACATAAATTTGAGGGAAACAAAATCATTAATGTAAATATTTTCCAAAAACAAATTAATTATCTGTCTTTATGTTTCTTTTCTTTTTCATTACATTCTTGATGGTCAAAATCCTACTGGAACTGACTGTAGGAGCCTACACTGCCTTTCCAGGTTCCCAGCTGTGGCTAATGGGGGTGCAAACAAAATTGTATACATTTTGTGTGAGGTGGGGGTGGGGGGTCACACCACCAGTACAAGTTTGAAAAAAAAACAACTGCATGATGGATTCTCATTTTAACTTTTTAAGATGGTTTGTAGTTTCATTTGATAGGGCTAGTTAATTCATGACCAAAATGAAGAATCATTAGACTACACTTTTGTTTTGACTTCTAGGCAGATAAAGTTCAGTTTATCATCAACATTAAAGAAATTCCTGTGAAAGAAGCTAGAAATGCTGAAATGGCTTTACTCTGTGGCAATCACCAAGATGCTGAAGCCATATTGCTGCAGGCAGGCCTAATTTTCAGAGCCATCATGTTAAATGTACAGTTGTACAATTGGGATAGGTAGGTATTGCTTTAGCTCAGAGTGTTGTATGCTACAAATTATTTTAAGTTACTAGACAGATATTACCCGCTGCCCGCGGGTCTTAACTTACTGCTGATGTAGTCACTGATATAGTGCATTAGAAACAATTAAAGAAAATAATAATGTTGTAAGTAAAGCGAATGATTGAATTCACGTTTAAAAATTATGAATGGAGCTAAAAATAGCTCATTGACCTTAATTTACGCAATATTAGGATAATAGTTGCAATCATGTAAAAATGCTTTAGAAAACAAATTTCAATGTTAATTTGATTAAAATATGAAATGAATGGACTATAATTAGTATGTTCATGTGTTAAAGCTTAAAACTATCTTTGCGAAGAGAAGTTCTATCATCTTAGAGTTGAAATACAGTTTTAGACCTAGACCTAGATCTAGGCCTAGGAATAGTGAATAGAGAGATGTGTTGTAACCTTTCGGTAATGTCTAATGAAAGTATGTTCAACAGGATATTTATATTCGCAGATACAAAGAACGAATTTATGTAAAAATCCTTTTGAAACACAAATTCGAAGCTTAATTTTGTTAAATAATAAAATCATTAGACTATATTTTGTATTTTCATGCGTCAAAGTAAAAATCTATAAGTGCAAAGTGTACTTCTTAAAATTAGATCTAAATCCTTTCAATCTTTTCTCATTGTAAACAAAGTCTAGATCCATAAATACTATAGCAGTAATAGAGTTGGTCAACTTTATTTTTTTTCAGGGTTTTACGCTTGTTTTAGGGCTACAATACATACACTAAGGTCTAAGTTGGTACCCAAGGAACATTTCTGCCAAGTTTAATCAAGATTGGTCAAGCGGTTTTGATTTCTATTCGACACATACATACATTTTCAACTTTATAGTATAAAGAAGATTGCTATAATCATGATTTTGCTATATTCTTGATTGAGCTCTGTATGTGATACCTGAAAATATCAATCTACTGGTATCATTATAGTTTCAAACTGTGATAGAATTGAGTGGGTTTTGCAAGGGAATCAACTCTTGATCCTTAAAGGAAAGATAATTAGTTAGTTTTTTTTAAGTGGTCTCCCATAGAAATGTTTGTGCTGTACTTCTGTCTGCCTGTCATGTGTAAATATTAAAACTTACTAGTAAAAGCCACTTCATTTATGTGAACTTAAAGATTTATTTCAAACTTTTTGTATTTAATTTTGTTTCTTGAAAAACATGAAGAATTATGTCTAATTCTATTTTTTATGCATACAAGCTTATCTTGTATCTTGGTTAAACAGTATCAAATCAAATAAGATAAATTTCACCATTTTCTTTTAGGACCACATCTAAATGTGACTTTATTTCTAGTAATAATGGTAAACATAAGGTAAACCTATATTTGTGGTCCTGAAAGAAAACTTTAAAATACTAGTTCAGGGGAAAAGTTTGTATGAGCAGACAACATTAGTTCAGAATTTGGGCTACAGAGCAACTCATCTAAACTCTGGAACTCTTTTGACTGAAAGTTCTATTACTGCTTGCTATGAAATGGTGTTGTACTTTCAATCTTCTCAGAGCTCTTGAGCTGGCAGTGAAGAATAAGACTCATGTGGACACAGTGCTAGGTTACAGACAGAAGTTTCTAGCTCGATTTGATAAGTCAGAAACCAACAAGAGATTTCTTCAGTATAAAGAAGGGGTGAGTCTAAATAGTAGAAGGATTGTTTTGTGGTGCAAAGTATTGTTTAGTCAGTATTTAAATGTTGTATGTTAGTACTTGTGATCAGTCATTTAACTCACTAAGGGGCGTAGTGGCTGAATGGTTAAGCCCTTGGCTTCTGGACCTGAGATCCTGGGTTCAAATTTTGTTGAAGACTGGGATTTTGAGGGCACTCCTGAGTCCACCCAACTCTCTTTCGTTGGGGAAAGTAAAGATGGTTGGTCGTTGTGCTAGCCCTGTTTAATTCTGCTCATTAAACTGTTATTCAAAGAATCAGATGACTATACTTTGTGACGTGACAAGGGAAATAACTTACAAGCAAATGTCAACATGAATATTTTTTTTTCTTTCCAGATTGAAATAGACTGGGATAAAATCAACACTAAAATTGAAATGGAGTATCAGAAGGAAAGAGAGAAACCCACAGGGGCAGCCGTCGCACGCAGTGCCACCACAAGATCTTAATGACCTATGTCCTGTTATAAATAATTCTGAACGAACTAATCTAGTAATCTAGATATGTAATTTGCATGACACAAGTGTGCTGTTTCAATCTTATGGCTGCGTCCATAGATCATCTGTGATAATTTTAAAACAAACTGCTACCATGCCAATTAAAATTCTCAATATACATTTAAAAAAATTAAAAACAAAATAAATTTCATTATTATCCATTCATATTTGATATGAAATCATTATCTCAAACAATTGTTGTATGTTTACAGTGCTATTATTATTTCAATTATTATTGTGCTTTTTGCGTTGTAAAGTCTTCAATTTTTATTTTAAAGTATATATCAATATGAACTCCACTTTTATATCTCATTTTCTTCTTCCAGTCTGTTATTTGTAACTGAGCCGTACTGTCCCAGCTGGTCCATGTAGTTGGGTTACAAGTACACATCTTGCGTATTTTGTACACGAAAATACGCGAGTACGGTTTGTCCTCTGAGATTACTCATTTCCCTCTTTAAATACAAAGAAGTTCTTGCTAATCATATATAGATCAGTGAGTCAATGCCTGGAAGTGGCCTATTCTTAGTAGATCTGTCATGAGATGGTGTCACTTTATTCTGCGTGAAGATTTAAATGTTAACTAGATTTTATTGTTTAAAAAAAAAGTTCTTTTAAATGTGTCAGTTTATGTCTTTAAACTGATTGGGAATTAATTGATTCATTAGTTGTAATTAATCTAGACTGGATCTAGATCTAAAGATATTTTACAATGTCAGTCACTTAGATCTATTGCTATATTTGTATATAATAATAATTGTACACAATTATAGTAAATAAAATTATTTAGATCTGCGTTAATCTAAATTTAGAATTATTAAGGTCTATATCTAATAAATAGATGCAGCCTAAATCTAATTCTAGTCTAGAGATGTGATCAGGTGTTTACTAGACTTCGAATAGACTTAGAACTAATCTAGATCACATTGGATCTCATTCACAAATTGTAAAGAAACACCGTTTTGTCTATACAAATACATAATACACAATGGCTATCACATGATAAGTTTTTTTTTGTTGTTTTATCAATGATCTAGTGACTAGATCTAGTAGCTCAAGATGTCTGAACTAAATCTAGATCTAATCTACTCAAAAGCAACAATTTCTGCCATCTTATAAAAGAGTTTCATTGATCTTCTTTCTTATCCATTATACAATCTAAAATTTAAAAAAAAAGAACAAATTGGCTGTTCTAATTTTGTATATGTCTAGATCTTGTATTTCACAGTCACGATAGAGCCAACTGAGCAGTCGATAAAATACAGTGCCCCTATGTAGGCCTACAGTTAAAAAAAAACAATCAACTGTTAATGAAGCTGCTTACAGACCATGATCTACACTATATGTCTGGTAAACCATGGTGACCACCAAATTCGGGAGAGAGATGAAGGGCAGAGGTTTTAATCGAAGAAATATTGGTTGAACTTAATCTTCCTCTCTTTAGAATTTTAGATGATAAAGGGAATCAGACTGTTATGTTCCCTGACTTGCAGAACTTATCTTCTGTGCACATCGAAAGCTACCGTACTTTTACCCTATAATCACTAGCAGCTATAGAGCTAGTTTCCATTCCTTATGAAGACATAAATTCAAGGAATGAAATCAGGAACATTCAAGGCTGAGTGTGTTTGCAATAGAAAAGCTTTAATTTTGCTGACAAAATATATTAAATTCTTGATTTCTTGCGCATCAACACATCTGTTTGCTTTATAAAACAACTTCGAACATCAGAATAAATAGCTTTATCTTACAACAGCTATTCATCTCAATAGCCCCCCTATTAAAGTAGAAACAAATTCAATGGCTAATTAGGATTATGCCTATCAGTCTAAACAAAAAAAAAAATCGTGTAAATGTTTCTTATTAGTTACTGTTGAGAATGCCAAAGCTTTCATTGCTAACTCTGCAAAGAAATGGTCTGAAAGAAGAAAATTTAAATTCTTTCAAAATATGATAAAATATTTCCAGTGTCTGCAATTCCTAGCATACCTAGTAAAGAAATTGCCTATAAACAAAACTACTTTTATAGAATTAGATGTCACTGATCCAGCTAAGTTAGCCATTACATCTGGAGTCCAATTTAACTTGTAACTAAATTTCACTTTCTTTTGAATGAATTTTCTGTTGCCACTATTATGGAATGTGAAATACACTAGAGGCTTTATGATCATGAAATCATTGCCAATGGACAAGAATGGCAACATTCTAACATATTCTAGAAAGGTCAATGACAAGACTGGAATTATGTATATATATTCTGACAAATGTACAAAATGACTTAAAAATTTTATACTGTAACTTTAGGATTGCTGCATTTCGTGTACCGGTATGTTACGTGCTCAGATAATTTTTAGTCTTTTTCTGAGTATATTTCTTTATATTTAGGAAAATACAATTGCCCCTCAAAATACACATTTCCCCATTGGCATCTTTGGTTAAATACATGTAGACTCCTGTCCCAGCTGGTCTGTGTAGTTGCATTAAATGTAACTGCAATCTTCTTTCATCTTGGGACTGAATAAGATGGCCTTCTATTGGCTCTTGAGTCATGTCATGGATATGTACCAAAGTTGTTTTTTTTTTTATTCAGGACATGTTTCAATAAATTGATGAGTGAACATAACATGGCTTGTGCTGATTCTGTCTGTATGTATATACATATATATATA
>JADKLZ010019686.1:19501547-19514104 GCA_021533235.1 Biomphalaria straminea
CATGGCTTGTGCTGATTCTGTCTGTATGTATATACATATATATATATAACATATGGCTTGTGCTGATTCTGTCTGTATGTATATACATGTATTTGTACCAGAAATGAGCAAACACTGGAGACTGCTAAGTACAAATTGATAACAAATGTTTATTACACAGAAAAAAAAAAAGATTTGAAAAAATAAAAAATAAAGATGTGATGAATGAAAAGAACTGTATGCCACATGATACACTCATTCACAACAGAATTTTTGTCTGTTACTGGACTTCACTTGAAAGCCACTTATCAATTGAAACAAATAATTTTTAGCCCCCAATTTTTTTTTAAATGAAAAAACTAACAAAAAAAAAAAAAAAACGCCTAAATACTTTTTGAACATGTTCGTCAAACGACTAAATTTTCTTATCAATTAGAAAGGTAGAGAAATTTTTAAAACAAACAACTAAAAAAGACTGGTCCCCTTTCCCGTCAGATGTTTCTTTGATTCTTACAAAAATCATCATTAACATTCTAAAGTCTGCTGTTGTAAAAAGGTGTGTGTGTGTGTGTGTGTAGTTTAACAAAGTGTTTTAAGTCTATCTCCTAAGACTTTGTATAGTTCTCATCAACAATACTTAATTGAAAGATTCCAGGGGTGTGGATTAACAATGGACACACATGAGATAACATTGTCATGAACAACACACAGACACACACAATTTGTCAATCTTACATGTGTGTGTGTGTGTGTTATAACTGAAATTCCATGGGATTGCTTCATATATATCTCCTCCTTGTCATGAATTGAAGAAACTCAATAAGAGTTGAGGGGTGATTAAATACTACTTATAAAAAAAACATTCTAGCTCTTGAGATCAATGATAGTATGAATAGTTAATATGCTTTTTTTTTTTTTTTTTTTTACTTTTTGGGAAGGGTATGGTTAAACAAAAATTGTTGAAATATAACAAATGAAAACCTTACAAAAAATAATTGACTAATGGATCTGTTGAGTCCATTCAGTCTCAGCACCAGTTTGAAAAAGATTTATTAGATTGTTTACAAAAATAAACAAAAAAAAAAAACTTGCCTGATTATGACAAAATTTGTTTCAACTGCAGATATAGAAATAACTAGGAATGATAAAAAGCATTTGGAAACTAGTCAAGCAGCATAGTGAGAAAGCAAAGCTGGATTACATGAGCACTAAAGGGAGGCAATTCATTTAATTTTTATAAGGGCAGATAAAGCATGTTGAGAGCGTGATTGGAATTTGAATAAAAATGTTGTACTGTGGTACATGAGATGCTTGGAGTTTAGTTTGTATGAATTGTGCAGGAGTTGAAAACACCAAAACAAGCTGTGCAGTTTAGGAACTGTACTAGTGCAGATACAAAGCCTTAAATGCAATGGGAAAACATTGTTGTTCAAAGATCTGTGAACCATTCTATGCTCGGCAACATTGTATCACACTTTTCCAATCTTGGAGCATGAAGGGACTCATTGAAGTACAAAACACAAAAGTTAAGAGCCCCTTAAGCTTAGTCCTGTATCTTCCTGTTCATTAATTCCACAGAGTTTCAAACAGCAATGTATACTTGACTTTGAAGCTTGAAGATTATGTTTCTAGCACACAACATTGTTGTAGCAATGCTATTACCTGCTGACTAGCATGATGTGAGGACGCCCTACTGTGTATGGCATGCGGACACCAACAAAGCAACAGATGAACAACACATTGACATCTTCTTCCAGTTTATTACATTTTTTTTTACTTTTTTTTTTCTTAAAGATAAATGACAAAACAATATTTAAAAAATGTCATCTAGTTTCCTGACCATGTTGACATGACAGTGCCAGGTGTTGATGACAGTATCAACTAGAAGTAAACACAAGACATACACATAGTTTTTGTACAAGTCTATCCCCTAAATTAAGACAATTGTTAACAAATTAAACAGACCTATACTTTAAAAAAAAAATTTGCATAAAATCTACATAAATTTTTAATTAATTTAAAAAATTTCAGTCTTTAAGATGGATGAGCCCACATTGTGTAGGCTAGTTTTTAGTTGAAGGTCTAAAGTCTACTATGTTATCAATGAAATGCACATTGTATATAGATGTTTACTGTGAACAGCTCTGTAAGTTGCGTTCATGCCCAATATATACAAGCCAGAGAGGACATTGACAGCCCTATAAACATGCCCATTCTGGGCCAATATGAGCTTGTTTAAAGGGCATTCACTCTGCTGCTAATCTCATGATGTACAAAAGTTATCCAGACAAGTTTAACCCTTCCCTTTTAGGAACCATTATCTCTGCATCTACATTATGAGATTAGCGTTTCAACTCTGAATTTATAGCAATAGATACAACAGCAAGTAATACTAGTCTAAGTAAGTCTCTAGGAATAGACCAAATAATAGAACAAATGACATAACTGACCTACATATTTAATTAAAGATGGTAGATATGATCTCCATTTTATTGAAGGTTTAAATTCTAATGATTATTTTTTATTTAATACTTATCGAAATGTTAGAGTATGCTGTGGCCCAGAAATATCCTAAATTATGCAGAGTGTTGGTGTAAGCACTGTAGAGTGTATGTAACATCAAGTGTCCAGTGAACACCCAGGACAGAGAGCCCATGTAGCACTCAGCATAGAGAGTCATGAAGCACTCAGTACAGAGTGTCCATTGAACAGCAAGTAGAGAGTCCATTAACACCCATTACAGACAAAAAAAACCAAAAGCCTGAAAGCCATACAATGCAAAGCAATGAAATTTAACTAGCAAATCAATATAGTAAGTATGAATACAGCTTCACAAAACGGGATAAACAAGCTAACTTGGCCCGATCAGTGCATCAATTCTGTCACCAACAGGACAAACTGCCCTGTCTAGTGCAGCATTGAGTGCGATAAACAGGCCAACTTGGCCCATTCAACACATCCTAAACTTTAAGAAACATTTTATTTCATGTGCATTCAAGCATGTCATTTTGTCTTCAATTTGACTGCAAAAAAAAAAAATATATATAAAAAAATAAACACACAAACAAAAACTGATCTTTGTTAAGCAGCATAAATAAAAAAAACTCCTAGAGATTGAAACACTCAGGTTTTGTCATAATAAAGCTTCAAATATGAGCAAATAATTTAATTTAAAAAAAAATGCTTCTAAAGTATTTAGGTTAACACAGCTACAAGGTCATGCACCACCTTGTGCAATGGTATTATATTTATCAACAGTTAATATGTCCAGTGGAATATCTAATATAAATAGATTGTTAATGCATCTTTTTTTCTTCTTCAGTAAAAAAATTGTTGGTTGCTATACAATGTTAAAAAAAAAATCACTCAGCAAATACAGGGCCCACTATGTGAGGGCTCTGAAAACAAATGTACAAAAGAAATACATCTTCATACAACAGTCAATATTACAAACAAGATGAAAAAAAAATAATTGAACATCATCAACAAATAATATATGATTAAGATTAACATCCTATGATAAATCTGTTGAAAATGAAATCATTCTAATGAAAACAATTAGTACAAGGATAACAGACACACCCACAATTACAAAGTGAAAATACTAGATTAGATAAGTTTTGACTATAGTAGTATGGATTACACAGAACAAAGGGTACCAAAAGAGAAAGTCACATCACTGTAGTGAATGTAAACACATGTTAATGCATTACTATAGTACACAAACACAATAGAAGGTGTTGAACTAGAATTTAATTGTATATGCCTGATATTGACATGGAAACTGATGAACTGTTAATTAAATTTTAAAAAGCCATCAGGACAATCAACTTGTGGCTGAACTTAAGGCAACAGAATGTGTGATTCTAGACTATTGAAGTTTTCAGCTTTTCAAAGTTTGTGTAAACATAACTCTCTGAAATGAATTAAAACATTAATAACAACATAAATATAGAATACCAGCAACGTCAGATTGCTTAGCTCATGATGTGTTGTCAAAAGAATGCTTAGGAATTCATTTCCTACAATAGTCTCTAATGCTAGTAATCCTATATAGACATAAGACCATAATTTGAGTGAGCCCAATGTTTTGATAAAGTATTTCCATCAGTTAAAAAAAGGGAAACAAATTAAAAGACTATAGACACAATTTTGTGTAACTAGCTAAGAAAAACGACATAGAGATTGTCTTACCGTCACACAAAAGTTGTGAATTTAGATCTCTTCAGGTCAATACACCACACTAATTCCTTGACTACTATGTCAACAGAAGTTTTAAAGACAAAGGATATATATGCTTAAAACTAGATACTATTGTAGAATTTTTGTTTTAATATCCAACATATATAAATATTTCAACAAAATCTTTTATCTATAAGAGAACAAAAAAAAAAGTCTCTTTCTAAGTAGAAAAACAATAAGTCAACACATCACAAGTGAAAAGAAATCAGCCAGTTCAAAATAAAAACATTGCATTCTAATGCAAAACAAAAAGAAACCATTGTCCAATAATAAGACTGACATAGACAACAAAAAATGAACACTTTATCTTGATGCCAGTCCAAGGCTGTAGTTACCATTCTTGAAATCCCATGATTCTCTGATCACTTCCTGTTGTCTGAATGTTCTCCTTTCAAAGAAGTGTTGACCAAACCAAAGGAAAAGTGTGAAAGGAAAAGCCTCTACTTGCTAGTCACAGATTAGCTCAAAGAGAAAATAAAAAGGTCACATATAAGGCTGAGTTAGAATTGCTATAAGCCAACAGCTGTTAGTCAGGACTTGACCCCAGGCACTCGGGTTGCTGGCAGTAGGGAGTTATTTTTCTGTCATTACAACTAAGTATCTGGGTTTTAATCATAGAAAACAAAACCAACAACATGATTACAAAGAATAATAAAACATATATATATATATATGTATATAAACATTGGACATTCAATAGTTTGTTTAATAATCAACAAATGCATGGCACAAGTATTTGGTAAGTGAATCAAGACACACACTAATTATAAACACACTCACACATATATATTTATATAAATATACATACATGTAAAATACAATTTAAAAAAAAGGGTTATCATATAAAATATTTATGGAAAATTGACATGTGTTTAGGCTGATGTGTAACAGATTTTAGTGTCAGATGGCAGGACATTCAATTTTCATTATTTATTTTGAGATTGAGCCTTAAACTTCAGGAGGGGGGCACTGGATGCATTACAACATTGGGCCATAAGGTTATCATATCCAATGGCATTGTACAACATTGGGCCACTGATAATAATTATGTTAAATACATGCCTGGCCAAGTCACTCTAGAATTTTAAGTTATCCTAAATGATGTGTACACCTTGGAGAAAAAAAAATACTAAATAAAAAAAAAAATATATTTTTTATTTTGTGTAACAAATAATAATACAAACTATGTCAAGTTTTTTTTTAAAAATAACAGATTAAGATAATAGGAAAAATTTTATGACAAAAGTAAATCCTCAAAAAAAAAAAAGAGACCAAAACAGTTAATGATTACCAAGAAAAAAAAATCATGTTACTTCAGTAAAACAAAAATGGTGTCAGCTTGTAACACAAAGTGAGTGACTATTGTTATAACTTAAAAGTCCAGGGTCTACAGTTTATGAGGCCAAGTTTGTGACAGACAATGTAAGTGAAAGAATACAATAACATTAATGTCACCAAAAGAATGGTTTTAGAAAGAAGATCTGGATGGATCTGGCTAGGACACAAGAAAGACTTTTGTTTTGAAAAAAAAATGGAATAGTTGAAATAAATGCACTAGTAGTGATTCTATGACATTCAATACTCATCATCTAATACTAAACCATACACAAAATTGTCAGATCACTCATACATGCTAGATATAAGTCTACAGAGCTAGGATCTACATCACACAGACCTCCTCACTCTATGAGCCTAGTACAAACAACATGCTGACATGGGAAATAACTCAATTGACTTCTTTCCCTAGGGAGCTTTCTGGACACCAGAGTTCATCTCTAGTTTTACCCCATCCTGGATCTATTTTTCTTGACCTGGTCTCTTTTAGTTAAATATAAATGATGAAGTCATTACCAATCAACGTATATATGAAATTAATGTTTTGGATGAAAATGTTGCCAATCACATTTTGTTTTATCCTTTAAAACTGAAATTTTCATTTTCTCTCTTAATCTCATTTTTTTGTCTTCACCATTCTCATACATTTTCTTTTTGTATCACTTATTTTTTGGGGGCTTATCTCTGAGTACAAAGACTGTTAAGTAACTAAAAAAATGAGAGTAGTCATTCTCTGCCATAAAGCTTAAGACTAAACCAGCTTCACATCCACAATAAACTATTCAGATTTAACTGTTGTAACTTAAAAGACTCCCTGAAGGTTAAACTAGAGACATAAACCAAATTCGTTCATTATGATATGTTTTGCAAGGGGAAAACCATTCCATTAATACTTGTTATATATGTCAGTGGACATTCAAAGAATGTCAGAAAAGGTTACATTAAAAATCATTTTAACAATTCATTAGTGAAAGAAATAAAATAACAACATTGAACAAGATTAAAAAAAAAAAGTTTTTGTTAAAACAATATATTCAAAGAATTGAACCTAGAGACAATATAAAAACTGACTGATATACTCGATAGTCTATGAATGGAATTGTAAGATTTGTTAGGACCATCACACAAGCATCTCCAAAAGACTAAAACATCTATAACACTCCACAGTTAATACATAAAATGTATATATATGTATATATATATGTACATAAACTCAACCTCCTGATAAAATGTTGTGTATAGCATTCTAGAGTTTGTGAGAAAGACAGGTCACTATAGGGACATAGTCCACTACTTACAAAAACAGTGTTAAAAATAATGGATTTAAAACCATAGAAATGTTGACTTAAAAATGTATACATCTTTAGCCCAGATTCTAACTACTTCTAGTACAAATTCGGAAACGCATTGTAATTTTTAAATAGTTTTTCCCACTATGAAAAAGGACTAAAAAAAATCTAGACTACACTGAAAAGTGTCTAAGAAAGTATAAACAAGTTTTAGGATTACAGTAAATATAAAAGAGAGCACCACATTATCCTAATAATACTGCATTGAAATTTTAAAAATAAACAGAGCACACTCATGCAGCATTGTCAGTGGCCATCTCAATACCCAAGGCTTCTGTCCCATAGATCAGGGCATGTGGATACATTGGCTGATCATCTTCAGCATATAGTTACCAGAACCAGCAAATGTTTACCATCAGACCTTCTAGTGAAGCCTTTAGGTGAACTTATGTCTGTACTACACCCAAGAAAGTGTATGTCCTTAAGCTTAGTACTTAACAAATCATCCTAGCCTTTCAGAGCCTTTAGAAATATTGAGGCCATAATTTTCCCATTAGTAGGTCAGAATGTCAAAATGTCAGAAAAGAATCTGCTAAGGTTTAAAATGGGATACATGAGGTTCTATAGGATAACTTGAGAACCCTGTTTAAAATATTCATGTATATAAATGTATATATATATAAATATAATGTATAAATATAGTCCTTCATATAAAGATTACAACTTTCTGTCTGTTTTGTAAGTTGAAGTTGAAATATAGCGTACACTGTTTGAATATTTATACTTAAACATACGTAACATTTTGAATAAAAGTTGTATTAATAAAAAAAAAAAAGAGTCAAATCTATATCAAAGAACAATGTACAATTCCATAGAATAGTTAAACACATACAATTATAAGAATGAAAAATAAAGTTCAGATAAATGTTCAGATAAAAAGGGAACCACTGTGAAGACTATGAACAAGTGGATGTCAGTATTCTATAAGAATGACATGACATGGATTTAGCCTTGACCCTCATGACCTCATGTGCAGCCTGCATGTTAATATGGGGGGAAAAAAAAAAGGGGGGGGGGGGAGGGCGGAGTGATACAACAAGCACATAACACACACACACACCATTTTAATAGAAAGGAACAGTTGTTGTTTACAAGTCATCAATGTAAGAGTAGCAATCTGAATGTTAACATCAACAGTATGAAGAAGTCTTTTGATAACATCACTTGGTTTAAGGCCTTCAACTCAAACTGGAGGGGAAGGGGGAAAAGGACCAAAAAGGCTTACGGTATGCACCAATATGACCCACGCAGGATGCACATCAGGTCATTCAGGGGCTGAACAGAAATATGGCAATTTATGGCTATACGCATGAGGTCATCTCATGGTAGAGTTCAAAGGTCAACTTGAAAATTGTCCTCCTTAAAGAAATCACTTTTCAAATAAAAAAAATAAATTTTTTTCTCCTTTCTCTTGTACTGAGGAATACAGACATCTTCCATAGCTTAAGGTTAGTTGTCCTGGCAATTCTTGAAACAAATTGCCAAATGGGCTTTTAATTTTCCATCAGAAACGGTTATTTCCTTTTAACATATTTCTATTTTTAGTTTGATATTAATGAAGTCTCACAAAGACTAAGATGGTGGAAGGTCTATAGGAATGTGGTAGTACTTGCAACGAGAGCGTTTGCAGGATTGACGGGTGGCATAGTCTCGGCAGACAGTCACATATCCATTGTTTACTTCTACATAGTCTAAGAAAGAGCAGAAATACTTATGTTACATCCAACACAAACACAGAACCCTAACAAACATATATCACTTGTGCATAGACCAGGAAGTCACTTTAAAGAGTAGCAATTTGATATGATTTCTAAATGGAATTCAAATGACTTTGAAATGAATGAAGACTAAAGCTTTAGGTATCAGCAATTATACATTTAAACACTGAATAAGGCTTGATAAAAACTTCTAGAGTCAAATCTCTATCAAAAACAATATCTAATTAAAAAAAAAAACTGCTCTAAAAACAAAATTTGAAAGATATTTGATCAAAATGAAGTACTACTTGCACTAGTATTTAAAATCTATTACTAATATCTTATGGGTTGTGGTGGCTGGACGGCAAAGCATTTGGCTTTTTAACTGAGGGATTAATGGTTCAAATCTCGGCAAATGGATTTCTGGATTTTTAGGACGCAGTGAGTCAGCCCAACTCTAACGAGTACCTGACTTTAGTTTGGGAAAGTAAAGACCGTTGGTCATTATGCTGGCCACATGACACCATCATTAACTGTTGGCCATAAAAGCAGATGACCTTTACGCCATCAGCCCTCAAGATCACAATATTTGAAAGGGATACTTCACTTTTTTTTTTACTATCAATATCTTAGCTCCAAACATTCACTTGAGTTAAATCCTTAAGAGTGAACATAAACATTGGAAAATGATCTGACATAACTTACCCTCAGAAAGATGCACTTGTTTGCAGTATGGGCTAGTGCACTGCCCACACTTAAAATCTTGGCACACTGGGAGGGTGTCCCGCAACTACAACAGCCAAAGTAATAAAACACATTAGATTCCAGAAGCACAAGTGAAAAAAAACAAAGGTCATGTCTAACACACACAAGAAGACACAACACTGAGATAAAACATTAAAGTGATCTTTAGAGTTAAATGCAAGATTTGTTTTCAAACAGCCAAACTTAAACTCATGCAGAAAAAAACAACAACAACAAAAAAAAAACAAAGATGGCAGTGATTCACTATGTAAGCAGTGAGAAAAAAAAAAGTCCTTGTTAAATTTTCTACAATAATGAATATCAATGAACCAAAACAAAAGCAAATACCAATGTTTAAAAAGCATTAAAAATATTAACTGATTAAAGTGATTAGTGTTTTGTATTTCATTGTATATACAGTATTAAGTTTATGTTAGTATTATTTTAGTTTCATATATTTTTATATTTTATATGTATATATATATATATCACATACATGTTTCAATTTGATCTCTACATTCAATTCTTGGCTATTGGTTAAATTAAGCTGCTATAAAGAGAAATAAATAATAGAAAGTTACAGGAGCCCTGCAAGCCATGCAGCTAGTTCATACTTAGAAACCTTTTCTGGCCACTATATCCACCAAATGAATTGTCCCAATCAACACTTCAAAATAAAATTTTTGAATGCATTGTTCTCTAGACAGAAGAAAAATATGCTATTAGTCAAAGAACTAGAATTTTTACTGGATTTGTTTTGTTTCTATATGATATTTATACATGGGAATTAAACAGATCTTCTCTTTGCTTCAAGGTTTATTTTCTAAGCCCAATTTTGATTTATTTTTTGTTTCCTTCAATGAGAAAAGCATCTAGTGTTAAGTCTATGTGTGTATGAAATTTCAAATTGCAACCAACACAGAAGGCAGACACTTTAACGGCGTAAAATTAAGATTTTCTTTAAAACGTGAGAGAAAAGTTGTGCAATCGCCAACTAAGGCAAATTATTCATTATAATACAATCTGCTCATAGTGCAAAGTAATATGTTCCTGATAGCAAAGTTCTTTATCTTCTTTCTTAAACTATTTTCTAAATAATGTGAAGCCTGTATTTTTTTTTTTCAAGTGACTCTTCCTTTCAGCATTAAAGCTTCTAAATAATTCTAATGAAGAAAGAAAGAAAGAGAAAGGAAGAATGTAGAAATGAATAACAACAGAGGAGGTAGAAGATAAGAAAATGTTAGTGGGACCACAAATACCTGTTTGTTACTTCCAAAATATTCTACATGGTAAGCATTAGGTGGGAGGCTAGGGAGACGAACCACACTGTTGCTGGAGTTGACGTTGCTTTGCAGGAACATGCTGCTGGGGGTGGCAGTGGCTAGGATGCTGTGGCCGCCGGTCATGGTCGATGATGAGTTGGCGCTGCTGGTGGTGATGGAGGGAGAGGTGGAGGGCATGAGGCTGGGCCCCAGTGCTGAGGTCAGCACTGGGGGCTGGACATGGTGGTGGGGTAAGCTACTTTCAGTTGGGTATAAAAGTGTAGTATCTACCCAGAAGTGATGGAGTTCCAATGGAATCACAGTTATACCAAGTCAATCATTTTGATCAGCATTCATTAAGGTCAAATTTAATTTTTTTTTTGTATGGGGCATCAAGGATTTGGTTATTTAAAAAAGAGGCAAATAAGGTTTATGAAGAATAATACAGGCCCAGCAACATAAGGAAAGCACATTGGCGTGGCATGCAGTACAGGACAAGCATGTGAAGGGGAGGAAACAAAAATCAAATGAGTATGCACACAAAAAAAAACATTAACTTAAAAAAAAAAAAAACAACTAAAAATTGGGTTAATCCAGATAATTACAACCAAGCAAAATGTTACAATTAATGTAGTCATAGTAACAACATGCAGACAAAATTAATAGCATTAATTGTGCAATAATATGTTAATTTAATTGGTTAATACACTATAGATCAAACCTATTTGTGTAATGTTTATATCTAGACATGCAACAGTTAAAACACATGCAGGTGTGCTCTGTTAGTTTAAATTGTCAAATGTTAGTGAGCTGTGTCACATTTTAATGTGTTGGTCAGTTTCTATCTACTATATTAAGTTACAGTCAAAGTATGAAGAACAATACACATATCTTAAAGGATTGAAACATTCAGCTTTTAAGTATATGACTAACATACAGCATAGAAACAGTCAACAGACAGCATATAAACAGTCAACAGTAGTTCTCAAAATACTGAAATGATCAGGTACCAGACAGTAAGCTTCAAAATATTACTTAAAAATTATTTTTTTAAGTACATACTCTTTACTAAGAAAGTGTCTGTCAAATAGCTGAGCTTGCAATGAGCCCTCTTATGAAATTTTTTTGAGAACTACCGCTCTATATGACAAGTATAGAGTCATATAGAGCAGTAGTTCTCAAAATATGTTGATAAGAGGACTCACTAATCCTTATTATAGAGTCATATATGTTTAGTATAAAGGTTTAGTGAGCCCTCTCATGAAAGTATTTTGAGAACAACTGCTCTATATGGAGGGCGCGGTGGCTGAGCGGTAAAGCGCTTGGCTTCCGTACTGGAGGTCCCGGGTTCGAATCCTGGTGAAGACTGGGATTTTTATTTCAGGATTTTCGGGCGCCCTTGAGTCCACCCAGCTCTAATGGGTACCTGACATTAGTTGGGGAAAAGTAAAGGCGGTTGGTCGTTGTCCTGGCCACATGACACCCTCGTTAACCGTAGGCCACAGAAACAGATGACCTTTACATCATCTGCCCTATAGACCACAAGGTCTGAAAGGGGAACTTTACTTTACTTTACTTTTTACTGCTCTATATGACTCTATACTAAAGGTTTATATCATCATTTGACATTTAAGTGCTAAGGGTAAGAGAAACTGAGATTGTTGTGTGTTTGTCTTTGAGCATGAAGTAGGAGTGTGTGTACATAAATGAGGAGACATAAATGAGTCTGCTTAATGTATCAGTTAACCCAAGATAACATTGACCAGATCTCTGGTCAAATGAGTGCTCTCACATTAAGACTTCATATGAATGGAAGATTTTATTTCTCAACTAGTTCAATTCAATGATGCTCACTTCCATATATATATAAATATAACCAGTCTGGAGATGTGACATAATCAAATATATATATATATATAACCAGTCTGGAGATGTGACAGAATCAAATA
>JADKLZ010019686.1:19514504-19539458 GCA_021533235.1 Biomphalaria straminea
ATATATATATATATAACCAGTCTGGAGATGTGACAGAATCAAATAGATATATATATATATATATATATATATAACCAGTCTGGAGATGTGACAGAATCAAATAGATATATATATATATAACCAGTCTGGAGATGTGACAGAATCAAATAGATATATATAAATATAACCAGATTATTCTAGAACTGGAAGAAGAAAATGCAGATGAACATTGATAGGACAACACAGAGAGGAAAACAATGAAAATGAATTCACCATTTCTTAAACAAATCCTAGAACTGGTGACAATTTAAAAAGTTAATTACTTATTTCTTATGATAGTCTTTGAATGAATATAGAATTCAGCATAAGTGTTATTGAAAGTTAGCTCTACTCTTGAAATGAATCTACTTGATGTCCATATTTCTTCAAGACTTAACATTAAAATCTATACAAAATTACATTAGACCAGTGTTTATTACAACTAAATTAGATTTGACAAAATACAAAGTTATGTTTCAAAAACTGCATTAAGACTACACTTAATGGATTTTACAAAGCTGCAGTTCTAGTTATTAGTTTCAATTTAAAAAATCCTTGCCATGGATAAAACATCCTTATTATTTTCATTTTGTTGAGTCTTTCAACTGCATATGAATGGGAAAGGGAACTAGAAAGATTGCCATCTTTACACTACTTCAATTGAAACTAGAAAAAAGTTTTCTTGTCCAACTCTCTGTACTTTCATTGAAATATTCTACAACAGTAACATCCAATTGAAACTCTCCTTTTGTTTTTAAAGTTGTAATGTGAATCCAAATGTGTTTTATAATGAAGACAAAATTAGAGTTATATAAAGCAAAAAATGGACCAGCTCTTGTCCATGCATTAAGAAAAATAATGCATACTACAAACTATCCTGACACAATGAACATAATTTTTCCACTCTGACTCAAACACAACAGTATGAAACAAGTTCTGGTAACTGAAAAATGGGTCTAGCAAACATGCTATTTTGGATTGCATTCAAACCTGCATACTATATCAAGAGGCCAAAATATAACTAAGAAAAGCTGTATGGAGAATTGCCTGATCTAGAAACAAACCTCTGTACAGTTTATCTCAAATAAAGGACTAGTTAACTGAACAACCCCTACAACATGATGATGAGAACACATAAAATAAGAATAATCTATCTATCTAATATTATAAAGATGTCACTTCAAAAAAGAAGATGATTACGTCCTACGCTTCATGCATTTAGTCATGCATGCTAACCAATAACTTAAATTCTGCCAAGTCACTGGTTTTTCTGGCTGGCCCAGGCAACCCATAATAACTTTAAAGGTGAACTGATACATTTAGCATTATATTTGTAAAGTACTTAGGAACTAAATAACATTGTGTTGACATGGATCATTGCAATGAGTTCAATTCTACAGAATGGATCATTGCAATGAGTTCAACTCAAGTTCAAAGTGGTAAAAAACAACTTACACATAGCATACTCACAGGACATGGGGATGTAGGGTGCTGGCTGCTGTAACTGCATCAAGGAGGTGTGCTGTAGGGGAGACATCATGTTGGCTTGGTACACCGGGATGCCACCTTTGCTCAAATCTCCAACTGCTATTCTCTTGTATGCTGGGATCATACCAGGCATGGAGCTCTGCTTTCAGTCATCCATAAAGTGTGTGCGACAGGTGAAACAGGAAATCCAATGTGATCACAGACAGAAGATGAAGAGAGAGAGAGAGAGAGAGAAACAAAAAATATTAGTAAATGACAAGCAAATATTGAAAATGATGGTTACTATGATAACCTAAATGCTAAGCCAGAGGTCAGCAACCTTAGGATAAAATTGTGCTTTTTTTTAATCGATTGTTTTCTTTTTTCTCCGAATGCTAGATCTAATAACCTATACAGAAAAAGATCTACATCATTCAATTTTTTTTATGTCTTATGATTAGGAAGGAAAAAAAATACTAGTGGTGTCATGCTTTGCACACATTCCCACAGTTTGCTAACCACTGGTCTAAGCTGACAATCAAACACTGGTCACACTCAAGCCAAACAAAGACTGGGACAAGACAAACACACAAGTATGACCAAGTGATATGTATGTATGGTGGTCTGGCTGGCCAGACAGGAGAAGATTATCTCAACATGTCAACTTAAATAAGATGTTTTCTTTTTGTTTTGTAAGGGGTAAGATAATCTCAACATATTCTCAGCACAGAGTTTTAACACCTTGAAAGAAAAGTTATAATAAATAACAAAAAAAAAATAATAAGAGGAAGTCGAAAAGTAAATTTTGACAAATAGAGCATTTAAAAATAATGTTTTAAAGTTTGTAATAAACAAAAAATGTAAGCTGTCTGGTCACAGTGTGCCTTTAGAGTTCATCCATCAATTGATAGCACCATGAGGCTTCTAGTTTCTTAAAACAAGCCTTATGAATCTACTTATATTAAAAGTAATCCAAATGTTAAATGCTAAAATATCCAATCTACACAAAAATTAATGTGAGAATTTGGGGCTTAATATCAGCAGACTTTGGTTTTGAACTTCATTAAGTAGATAGTTTTTCAAGGTTATTGAAATCTCTACCAGTTCCAAGAAGACAAAATTAAGGAAGGAAAGAATGTTTTGTAGGCTGATGGCTGAGTGATAAAGCTCTTGGGTCCTGAACCAGGGTTCTGGGTTCAAATCCTGGTGAAGACTGGGGTTTTCTATTTTGAGATCTTAGGGAGCCTCTGAGTCCAAACAGCTCTAATGCGGTTGGTTGTTATGCTGGTCAGATAACAGTGGGTGGACCATAGAAGCATTTGAGTTTCACATATCTGCCCTGTAAATTGTAAAGTGTGAAAGGGGAACTATAAAAGGCCCATACATTTTAGACAGAAAATACAAGCACATACCAAGCTACATGGAAGGTGACCCAGGTGAAGGTGAAATTAGCCAATCAAATTACTGACTGGTTGACAGCATACCAAGTGATAGGAATGGTAATATCAGCAAAATAATTTTCCTAACAATTTTGAAATATTGGACAAACTTTTAGAGAAAAAAAAGCTGCTACAGAAGAGAATATATTTATTAAGAAAGCACAATAATTAAAACACAGTTTGGCCAGCTTTACTTGGCTAATGAATCCATTTTTGTATATCAAAATGACAAAAAAAAAAATAAAAAAAAATAATTTTTTTGATTATAACCTCTTATTCTATACAGCCAGCATCTGGCTGCAGTGATGATAATGTTGAGATTACCTTTAGGGCCCTTCATCCTTCCTGACACTAAAAAACCTAACATTTGGGTTTCTTTCAAAGGGCATTATGCTGAATGAGACGCAAGAGATATTCTAGAACAATAATCTCAGCGGGACAGAGCCATGTCAATTCAGGAGACTATGTTCTATATTAATTCAGGAGACTATACCACAAAATTAGATCAAGGGGAAAAAAAAAGTTAAACAAAAAAAGTCATAACTGCAAGGAGAAATTAATATTATAAAAATGTCATAGAAATATAAACAAAAAAAAAAAAAAGAAGAAAAGAAAAAAAAAGGCAAAGCTCAACTACTACTGTAAGCTTGGTGTGTCTTGTAAAAAGATATGAATATATACACACACACATATATATTGATATACTCACATTTATGTATGTATATAAATATATACATGTCTATCTATATATTCAAGTATCTCAGTACAAAAGTGTGAGTGACTCAGCGCCCAGCTCCAAACACAGATAGACATTATTATGAATTATTGATATTAACAGCGCCACAGAACATTCATGGCTAAATGGCATTCCAGGAAAAAAAAAGAAGAGGGGGGGGGGGGCAACTAAGGCAGAGAAATTAAAAAAAAAAAATGCAGAGTTGCCAACCTTAAAAAAAAAATATAATACAACTCAGGACAGAGAGAAAAAAAAAAGCAGAAGTTTAGGCCCAACCAAAGTGGAGAGGAATTATTTTTTTTCTTTTTGTTTTGTTTACTTTTTGGACTTGATGATGACAAAACATACAACTTTATCATAGACAATGCAAAAAACTAAGATGAAGAACACCCAAACACACACACACTGACATAATGCATGGATACAGGTACATGAGACCATTAACACTAAATATTGATATAGATATATAAATGTAAAATATATATATATGATGTTAATTCATAGAGAGCTTCTATTATTGATAAATAGTTGAAGGTGCTAAAATTAAAGTAGTTACAGAAACAAGACTTTCAATAGCATTGCTAATTTGGCAAAGTTGACAATACGCATTGAAATAATTATAGTAAGAACAGTTCAACTAAAAAAAAAAAAACATGGATATGAATTTAGAATAGAAAAAAATTGACAAATAAAAATCTATTGAAAGCATTGGTAATCTAAGCAAGTAGCACATCTTAAGAAGCCTTCATGCATGTGAGACTCAAGAGGGGGGGGGATAACTTTGGTGACACTGACAGTGGGACGTAACCCCTGCCTGTTCCAAAATTAAAAGTGATGCAAAATATTGATGATTGGGTTTCATAGAAAGGGTGTATTTAAAAAAAAAAAAAATTAAAGAACATTTGTTAACTTTGCTAAATTAGCATGATTGAAAGAGCAAGAGAGGTGTCGTAATATGATTATACAATTTCCCGTTAATGCACCAGTGACTAGGGCAAGCAGATTTCCGAAACAAGAAACAAAATGACTGGAGCATACTAATTTTGAAATGAGTTTAGTATATAAATAAAAAAAGCTCTCTATGAGCCACATGCAAAGCATGGTGGGAAATACGTAATGTACCAGGAGTAGGTCATCTGTGGGGTCTCGCGGCCTCTTCTTGGAAAACACCAATTGGTGTGGCAGTGTGGCGGCACTCGTTGGCTTTAATTAGTGTTGGTACAAGTAGAAACACCACGGTATTGTGTCGAGGCAAATTGTGTTTTTGGTTGGCCGAACAGTTTGTATTTGTTTTTTTGAAAAGTAGTCGCAGGAGCACAAAGGGAGGTCAGCAGTACAGAGACAACACAAGCAGCAAGCCAGGCATTGACGGGTGATGAAAATAAAAAAAAAAAGGCACCATCCATATGAGAGAAGGTCATCATGCATGTCATTATCAAAAATATTAACATAAATTTATTTGAAATCAACTTGTGCTTCTGTCAGGGCTGGCTACATAAAAAAAAAAGTTAAAGAAATAATAAAGGTGCATCTTGTGAGGATTGCTGTCAAGGACTTCTAACCAGAAATTAAAATTGTAAGATAATTTCCATTTTTTCCTGTAGCATTAAACTATATCAGCTGGGAATCAACTTGTTTTGTTTCATTTTAAAAATAATTCTTTTTTTTTTTTTGCAAGTTATCCTTTGTCTAAACTTTTATATTTTTTTAAATCTTCAAATTGCCAAATTTTCTTTGCGATATATAAAATGTTTCCCTTATTTAGTTTTTAAAAAATACACCATGACACTATTTTTTTAGCAATCGAAACTTTTATTTTGTTTCTTAACCTCTCTTATTAGTTATGCGTGCTATTTTTTTAAATGTATATTTTTGTGATAAAACAAAAATAAAAACGTGGAATTGAACACAAAGCGATTTAAGTACACCCTTAGAGCAGCGCAGTTTGCTGGTTAGCTTAAACACTACTACAGTTAAGACAAAGCAAAAAATTGTTATTTTGAAGAAAGCTTGAAGGTAACAAAACTAATGGCCCTTCACCTTGTCAAGGCAAAACAGAGAACATTTAATATACTGGGAGGAGAGAGATTCCTGAACAGTTTCTGGGATAATACCAAGAAAGGCATTGTTCAGCTCACTGAAATTTAACTAATAGGCTGTGGTTGTATCCTTATGTACCGCTAGCAAAATGAAACTTTTTTTCTCTTCAGATTTAGTGGATTTGTAAATTGTTGAAACGGCCTGTTTCCCAGACTAACAAGTTTAATGCTACTGCTATCTACTTTGGACAATGAGCTAGACAAAAATAGGCAGGACACAACTATCATGTTGATAATATTAAAGACAACTACTTGGGCATATTGGTCAAGTCAAAATATATATTGCATTGACCATTATTCTAGCCTTGACTGATTATTTCTTTTGTTCAACTAGATAAAATGAACCAAGGGTCAAAAAACATTTTTATGACTATGCTTTTTTTTTTTTTTTAACTTAAAAGAGCACAATTGTTTTTCAAGAGAAAAAAGGAGAAACTGAGTCATACAAAAGTTGTATAAATAGGTCATTTCCACAGAAACAATTACAAAGCAATTAGATCTGCAAGCAAAAAGTCTGGCAAAAATTAGGTTGAATGACTAGCAAAATAAAAATATAGAAGCCTGGATAGACTATAAAGAAATGAAACAAAAGCCTAGTCGCCTAAATGAGGCATTCAGTGAAAGAAGCAAAGAGTGAAAGACTTCATATATATTCATATATATACACAACAGGTTGGCGTCAAGTTTAAGAAAATATAAACATCTGATCATTAGTTGCTTGTTGGACATGAAACATACACATATTAAACAGAATATGTTAGGAACTTGTACTAGACACAGCCTACATTTCTTAGGCTTAAAAAAACAACTTATGGAAAGTAAATGGTTAGTCTCCATGTATTTATTTAAGATGCATAGAAGTTCAAATTGTTCATTAGAAATAATGAGATTAAATAAAAGGCCTAGAAAATGCCCTTCTTAAATGTGGGAAAGTATAACCTTCAATAGTGTTATAGAGAGAGAGAGAGAGTACAAGCATACATACAATAAAATTACATACATACAAATCGTGTTCAAAATAATTATCTATAAAAAGCTCCACCTCCCATTGCATGCCTATTTTTGTCAGCGCAAGTCCAGAAATAATAAACTACAAATTTATAGATATAATAACTTCAAAGACAATGAAATACTAAGGGAAAAAAATGCATTTATTGGTGTAGTCCATCCACCCACTACTGGTTTTAAAGTCAACAGTGAATGTAGAGTTAAATAAGTGGCCACTTAAGAGTAAAATCTTGACGCCTTTATTGAAAACAAAAAAAAATCAATTAGTTTTTCAGACTTGTGTCTCAATTTATGCTCCTCCTTTGGATGTCATAATTGCAACAATTGAGGCCCATATCTGCAGAAAAACTTCATGTTCATTTTTTTTTTAGTTTAATTATCTGCAAGTCTGAAGCTCCGATGTTTTGACTCTAGAGACTACTTCAAGGTCATTGTCTTTCTGATTTTCTAGTCCAAGAAAGAATTTCACTGGACATGTGTACAAATTGTGTGAACACGTACGTGGCGAAGGAAGAGGGTGAGCTCTAAGGCTATGTGGACATAAATATGAACTAAATCTCTCTATAAGCCCCTTATCCAATCAGATTAGCACCTGAGCATGCAGTAACACTATCAGAGAGACAATGATGAAAAGCAGTAAAACAAAAAAAATTTTTTAATTCGATTAAAAACAACCAAAAAAAAAAAACCACATACATATATGTAAAAATATATCAAAACATGTAATATTTATACGTAAAGATACATAGTGCAATGATGTTAATGGGTTAAATTCAACCATTATAAAAGAAATATACTTGATATTATCAGCCACACAGAATGTCAACTGGAGTTGGTCTCCCTACATGGTTTCATTAAGCAATGTATATTAGCTGATATAAAACTATCCAACTAAAATACAATGCAGAGTAAGAGATTAGACCACACTACAGCAGCACTGCCACTGATGTCAAAATATCTCGGTCTGTGATGAATACGAGCAAATGTACGAATTTTTAACTAATTAAAATCTATATGTAGAACACTTCTTTGCTTTATTTCTTGTGTATAGGCCCATATCTAAAGCTATAGGCCAGTTATTTTCAAAGTTTTGGGTGGGAAATAAAATAATTAATTATATGATTTGGGACATGAATATAACTCCCTGCGGTCAAGAAGAGGTGACTAATATTTGAATTATTGCTTGCCAAAAGTATTCTACATGAGATTCATGACGTCTGAATTTAGTCTCTGTCTGTCTCTCAGACATGTTTTGCCAAGGTCAAGGTCCAGGATTTTCAGAGCTTTCCCTCTAGTTTCATATTGACTATCAAAGTTGTTGTTTTTTTTCCTATTATTACTCAAAGGGAGGAAGAGGAAGAGCAAGGAGAATGGATTGTCTATAAAAAAAAACAAATCATAGAAAAAGTAAAGTTTCAAAACAACAATGAAATCGAGAGTGAACGTGTTTGCCTAGTGGCCATGGTGTGATGTGTGATGAAAGATGGGAAGGCCCAAAAAAGAGACAAAAAGTTAGTTTCAGTTTCCATACCTAAGAAATAAAACAGACATACAAAGCATCAAGCAGTTTGTGACAGGTTAGGAACAACACAACATGACATAAGTGCAGCCTTGGGTTGGAACAGCATCCATTCAATAAAGCTTCTACGTCTAACATTCTCGGCAAGGTAAGCAGCCCAACAATTAGATCTAGTAACTTTACTACATGATACACCCAAACCAGCCGCCCAAAAAACAGACTTCACTTTTAGTTTTCCAAGGAAAGGTTTTCATTTTTTTTTACTCCATTAAAAAAAAATACATGACCCAGTTTATTTGAACTAAGTAAGAGATTCTTTAAAAACCTAGAATCTAATTTTCAGAAACTTCAAAAGGGGAGGTAATATAGAAGCTATTGAATTCCCCATGTTCCCATCTTGCCGCCATGCTTCTAAAACACTCATCAAACTAAAGCTTCAAACATGATACAGAATGGAATCAAACTTGGAAACTTGAACAAAAATAAATAAACATGAATGCTTTTTAAAAGGTTTGCATTAAACAAAACTGTGGACCAAGTTGAGCTGGGATCTACATGGTATGGCTCAAAGTCTTATCTTATTTTTTTTTGTAGGTGCTACTAAGAGATCTCTACTATTTTTTTAAAAGTAGTTCAAATAATTGTATGCAAATTGAATCCAGTGTGGCAGTTAAATATATCTATATCAATTTAATTTGTTTCCAACAATTAATTTGTGTTTTTTCATAACTGAGGAAGTCTGATATTTACACACAGAAAAAAAAACCTAGGCCTAGTGAGAATTGTATCAAAGAGAAGTTTCAAGTGTAAGTTATATAAAAGAAACATTGTGAAGAGGGAGTAAAAGTTTCTTAGGTCATATGCTAATTATTCAGGTTAGGGCATTAAAGGTTAAACACACACACACACACAAAGGTTACAGCCTTAAAGAATCAAAGAGAAATATTAGATTAAGCTAGAGAGGTTTAGAAACAAAAATAAATTTTCTGGCCTATTGGATTGTTGAGAGACACTTCTTCGGACTAGACATCTTGAACACTTAACATTGCTTGAAAAACAGACAGAGACAGGGGGCAGAGACAGTGTGCAGTACTTAAGTATTTCACCTTAACATAATGGCATGCAAATTACATTTAGAACATTTCAAACTATTGGATTGTCATGGTTCTGCAATGTCCACCCTGAATTGGTATAGTTTTTAAGAATGGCCGTCTTAAAAAAGTGGCCAAACAAGTTTCAAGAATAAGGTCTTGATTTACAAACATTTGATTCTGAGGAAATCACCAGCTAAATGTCAAATAATTTAGAACGTTGGCATATACTAAGAGAACAAAAGGAAAACATCGAAGAGTTGAAAACAAATGTTTCCTTAACAAGATGATTGGTTTGTAGGAATGAAAAAAAAAGTTTTTTTTACCTTTTTCTTGAGCACCAAAAACCTTTAAATTAGAAAAAGAAACCTTCAAGAAAAAGGAAGTTGTTTGTAAAACAAGACCATTGTATCAAACAAATGTGATCAGGTTTTCAATTCAGGTGGACATCAACAATAAAATGACTTCCACAAAAAAACAAAAAGATAATTTGAACATGAGATACTGCACACCATCTCCTCGGGCCTACCAGTGCTGAGCTGTTTGCAGAAGTATTATTTGTGACAGCAGCAGTAGCAGCCTGGTTTCGGGCATGCGCCGCCCGGACCAGTGCCTGGAGGTGGCTAGGTGGGTGGAAGTATTTACATAGTTCCCTCGTACACTTGCTCTTTATAAAGTCCATACAGACCGTGACATGATTATCAGTGGAATCTACTACAATGTGCTCTGCTGGGTGTGCGTAGCGACATTCTGAAGTAGCCCGCGAGCAAGTACCTCGCTGGAACTCGCGACATACCTGCAAACAAATAAAATGGGAAAAAAAAAAAAAAAGAGTTAATATTTTTTTAATTATTTAACAAAAAAAACATGTTTAATACTTTATCAATAAAAAAATATATAAACAAATAAAAATTATTCTAAGTATAGATAGCCTATAATAATTTAAGACATTAGGCAAATAAAAAAAAAAAGGTAAAAAAAAAATTAAAAAACAAAATATTTGAAAAGCCTAAACAGACTAAGACTGTTCAAATCATTGTAAACTGTGCTAGTGTCCCCTCTATTTCAGCCAGCCTGTGAGGAGTTGTGTTGAAGAACAAGAAAACAAGCCATCAAGCATCAAACAGCATGCAATTGTTAAAGATAAAACAACAAGAAGCTTCGACTGCAGCATTTCTTTTGTCCAATTTAATTTTACAACTAGCTCTCAATGCCAAAGGCAAAGAATGTGCATCAGTTACACTTGAAATTTTTAAAATTTAACTACACCAACACAATTTTTAAATTCCTTTTTCTTTCTATCTCCCAACTTGTCTCTTATTTCTACTTGTAATATAGAACAGATCAAGACTTTATCTAGACGTTCTTAATCTTGCAAAAATGTTAAATCTGTAGCAAAAAAAAAAAAGTAAGCTACGATTGGATTCAAAAGCTTTTGCTTTTAAGAAAAACAAAAAGGCTGACTAAGATTAAATTGACTACAGGCAGATTAGAAACAAAAAGCTTGAAAGCCAAAACTTTAATTGTAGCTTAACGAAATAAACCAAACAGAAAGTTGTGTGGAGGAACAGTTTGGTGTGGCTATGGGTGAACTAACCTGTGGAATGTAAGGGAAACTATAAGTGTCCATCAATGATGTGTGAGAGGTCACTGGCTCACCATTGTCTGATGCGCTCTACAAAAGTAGATCATTAAAAAACACAACAAAACTTAGAACACCAACAAAAGACATCAGGGTCTGTGTTGCTATAAGTATTACTCAACAATCTGCCAACTAAGGTTTAGCACAGAATCTACAAGAAAATACTTTATTAATTCTTTTTTATTTTTTACACATTTTACAAAATTTTTGTATTTAAAAGATAAAACAAGGTAGTTGGGATAGGGTACTTTTAAAACTTCTGAAACTGCAATGAATTTAAAATAAAAAAAAAGAAAAAAAAAGAAAGAACTTCATAGTTATAGCAACATAAACATAAATATAAATGTACAATAAATTCAGTTGCAACATTCCATTCTGTCTACTGATCACACAATGATTTATTAGTAATTATTCACTTTAAAGGTTCCTTAAACTAGTCAGTTTCCACTTGTATGTACAAATCTTTTTCTTTTTTTTTTTATTGAGTATTTCATCTTGAGGACATCCCAGACTTCTCTTAGTTCATGTTAGAACATTTTAATTTCTATTTACTTTCTCTTATCTTCAGAATTAACAGCATAAACATTATAGAAGAGTGATAAAATAAATCTCAGGATAGGATCAGGGTAAAATAGCTTGTTTTTATGGACATTTTAACAGTTTGGTTTACATTGTTTACAGTGAAACACTATATTATATTTACGGTTACAAATAATTGTGTGTATGTACATGTCTACATCTATCTCCCTATTTATATATATATATATATAAATGTATTGCTATATAAGCACCAACATTGTTAGTTAAGACCGTTTTAATGAACTAGGAAAGTTTTCCAAACACTGAGTTACAATGACACAATGTTAGTCTATACATAGATTGAAACCAGCATTCTGTATCTGCATTGCAAATCAGGAATTCCTAAACACTGCAGTACAAAATACTAGACAAGAGATATTCCTTCAAAAAGAATAGATTATGTGACATATGCATACTGTGATCTGGTAATTATAGTTAAAATTGTTATGACTTTTTTTTTCCCCTCGACCAATTCATGGAAAAACATTTAAGCACATCAAAGGGTCACTATATATTTTTTTTACGCTAAGGCATGTAAAATATTTAAAAAGTTGGAATTAAAGGAGCACAGTATGGCACAGTGAACAGAGTAGACTTTCCTATTGCAAGCTATTCAATGTTTTTTTTTATTTTGTATCAAGCAACACACAATAGAGAAATGATACTCTTTTTTTTTTTAAAGTGGAGAAATGTAAAAATAACAGTAAAAAATATTTCCTTTTTAATTTACTAAAAAAAAATCCTGTTACATAAACTTTGAAGCTTGTAGTTAAAAATAAATAATTATATAAGTTATTTTTGTTGAAATGAAAATAAAAGAATGGTTTCTGCTAGAAGGGTAGCCCTTCCAGAAAAGAATGCTGGCTTCAACCATTCAGTTTTTTCAACTCTTGTTATTCTCTAGGCATGCAAATCTTACTAAATGTATAGGCTTTATGTTTTAAAACAACCACATTATAACCAACAAAACAATAAAAACAAAGATTAACAAACAAATCAAAGTCTTGTTTATCTCTGATCATGCAAATGATGTTTAGAAAATAAACTATCATTTTGATAAATAGAATTAAAAAAAAATATTTTAAACACTTTTAATGTGCAGGTCAACTGAAGATAACACCAAACACAAAAAAAATGAAGATTTTTTAAATATTTTTTTTAAACCATATGAAAGAAAATCCATACTGACATGACTTGACTGACTTTGATCTTTTATCACAAAACTAGATTGGATCAACATTTAACAGTTCTTGTTGTTTGAATACACAGACAAGACATCATGCAAAGCATTTAAAGTATGGTCAATTACAACAACAAAAGCCACTTTAAAAAACCACACAAGAAAAAAAAACATTTAAAATAATAATAATAATAAACCTTAGTTTATATTCAATATCCTTAGAGAATTAAAGCTGCCAATAGCTGATTTTTTTTTTCCTATTAGAAAATGAACTTTTGATAATGGTATGTCTTGCCTATCAATTGAATCATCTGTAAGTATAATGAATATGAGCTTACAAGTAGTTATCTGGAATTTTTTTTTTATATTTAAGTTTTGAAGAACTGTAAGAATTTAGGTCTCATCTTCATAAAGCTCTCAATACCTAAACATCTATGAAAGAGAACAGCCAGTGGCAACCACAAGAAAAAAAAAAGAGTTCTTCAGCAAAGGGAAAGAATGATCAACACTACCTCAAACTTATCTGCTCGGACTGTTTTGGCTGATGCAGGTATCATGTTGGGAGACATAACAGGATCCCCGCCAGGCGGCATGGTCAGGGATGTAATGTAATGGTTGTAAGCTGTTGTCTGTGGCTGAGGCTGGACGGCTGATAAAGTTTGGAGGCCTGGGTAATGCGTCTGAAAAATGAAACAAACTTTGGTATTACAACAGGCTAAGATAGGACATGAATTACTGGTCAAACTGAAGAAAACACAAGAAGCATTAACACTTTATAAGGTCAGATTATAAAGACAACAAAAAAATCAAATGGCTTCAAAATGTGAGGTCTAACACATTGTTAGTCAGAATGACAACAAGACTACCAATGATGTCAATAGCTTTCCAAAATCACTTTGATGGTCAAGTAAAGAAAGTCTTACATGTGTTAATCAAGTTAACCCAAGCATGTAAATCAAAATTGTTCTTTGGTTGGTTTTCCTTGCAGGTTCAAGTAATGCAGGGGTCTCAAACACGCGGCCCGCGGGCCACATGCGGCCCGCGAAACTATTTTGTGCGGCCCGCGACCACGTCCGCGAATTTAAAAAAAAAATTAGATAAAATATACAATGACCAATTAGATAAAATTTACGATGACCACATATAAGCCGTGAAATGATTTACAACTGCACAAATCAGCCAATGAGGTGTCATTGTCACCCAACGACAGCTTAGGCTTTCAGCAGAAGCTGGGTGAATGGTGGCCTGATTCTAACAACTGGACCTTATGCAGCCATACACTGTATTCTGCACCAAGAAGCACTCTGTGGGAAAAGTCGACAAATGAAGAACGTGGTGGATGTTGTCGTGAAGACGGTGAACGTCATACTTGCACGGGGTCTGAACCACAGACAGTTTGTATTATTTCTAGCTGATTTATAAACGGAATACGGAGAGTTGCTGTATCATGCGGAAGTCAGATGGATGAGTAGTGGAAAAGTGCTGCTGAGATTTTTTGAGCTGAAACGCGATTGTCAATGAAAGACAGAGACATACCTCAGCTCAGTGAGCCAATGTTTTTGTCGGATCTTTTACTGACATCAAGCAACATCTCAATGCACTCAATTCACAACTACAGGGCACAAAGCAGCTGATTACCGTGATGTTTGACCGCATCAAATCATTCAGATGCAAGCTGACTTTGTGGGCTACTCATCTGGCAGTTGGAACCCTGGCTCATTTTTCTAAAGAGCATAACGATTGAACCACATCGCCTTGAAAGATTACGTAGACATCTTCTCCAGACTACTGAAGGATTTTGATTACCGCTTTCAGCAATTCCCTGCTATCGAACCACAGTTTTTTCCTTGTTGCCACTCCGTTCGCAGTTGACGTGAAAAACTTTCCAAAGGAAGTCCAGATGGAACTACTGGAACTGCTGTGTGACACTGTTGTGAAGCAAAAATACGTTGATGTTGGCGTTCCAGATTTCTACCAGTTTCTTCCCACAGGGAAATTTTAAAAACTTTTTCTGTGCAGCTGCTAGAATTCTATCGATGTTTGGGTGTACGTACGTTTTCGAACAGTTTTTCTCCAGAATGAAGATTAACAAAACATCATTACGATCACGACTGACTGATGAGCATCTGAGAGCAACCTTGCTGCTTGCCACTAGACACAACTTCAGGCCTAATGTCGATTGTCTGGTCTCTTCCAAACTCTCTCAGCTGAGTGGACAGAAACATGAGTGACGAGACATCTGCAGTAGGCCTAGTAATTGTTTTTTAATTTTTTCTTTTTTGAAACTACAGTTTCTGCTTTTTTATTAGTGACAGAGACCACGTAAACTTATCGCAGTAAACTAAACTGCCTGTGGTTATAATAAACTAAACTAAATGTAACTAATATTTTAGCATTGACAGTAGTGTTCGTAAAATTTAATGAAAAAAACATTCTCTTTTCATGGTGCGGCCCGCTGACAGGTTATTACTTTCCAGTGCGGCCCACATGCTGATATGAGTTTGAGACCCCTGAAGTAATGCATGTTTGATGCTTGGATTAAGATACATTGGCCACAAAACGTATCTGGTTATCAAATCAAAGGTAATGCATGTTTAATGCTTGGATTAAGATACATTGGCCACAAAACGTATCTGGTTATCAAATCAAAGGTAAACTCTACTTCACCAGCTTCAGTTCTGAATTCATGGAGTTGATACTAACACATTTTGGTAGCAAAGAGAAACAAGGACATTTGTATTTGTGTGTAGATGTGATGAAGTCTTTAATTAAAAACAACATATATTAGTGACACGTAATGTGTAAATTTTATGTTTAAAAAAAACCCAACACCAATCTAACATTATTAATAGATATTTTTGTCAATGAAGCATAAAAAACATGCAATCAACTTTCCTAATAGCAAAAGCAATATGAGTGTCAATTATTGGAAAAACATTTTTTTTTTAAAAAGCTTCTTAATTGTTTTTCTTTATTAATTTATTACTTACAGCCTAAAACCACCTGTGGCAACAACAGCTGTACTCAATAAGCAAGCCAGATTTTTATTCCTCTTATTCCATTTCTCTTGCATTTTTTTTATGACGCTTAATTTATTTAAATATGGTCCAAAAAAATGTTACAAAAAAAAAAAAAAAAAGAAAAATTCTACAAAAGATTACAATTACAGTAAACAGGACATTGTTCTATAGCATAATAGTGCTTGCATATAGAGGATCTGGTTGTTGCTACAGGTAGAAACATAAAGTTCAATACTTGTGGGCTCTTGGTGGAAAGGGTTAAATCATTTCTAACAAAAGCAGCGTTAGGAGAGAGCAAGCTTACAGCATCAAAAGGGGTGGGAGGCGCAGCAGTAACTGGTTGTAGAGTCGTAGGTCTCAAGATGGCCTGGGGGTGGGCTGCTGTAGCACTGGGATGGGCCTACAAAAACAAAAAAACAAAAAAAAAAAACAAGCATGGACAAAAAAGAACATATAATTAATAATGTGGGCCTCATGCCAACATAAAAGCAAAGAAAATGCAGCATATTCAGCCAGACTTTTGTATGATACTCTCTCATAATACAATCACATTGAAAAATATATAAATAAATTGTTCACAGCTAATAAAAATAATGATTTCATGTCAATAAAATGAAAAAAATCATGTCTCATGGCATTTCTTTTTCATTCCATGTGTACAACTAATATATATCAATTAGAAATTTTCCCTGTATATTTCAATCATGATTTAAAAGCTGTTTAAACTTAATATATGTATATTTATTTATGTATTCATATTTGCAGATATGAAATAATGAATAGGCTAAGATGTTCACTTATTTATTTATAAGTTCTATAACTGTGCATTCTACAACATATAAACATTAGTGATGCCATACAACAAACATGTCAATGAACAAAGAAAAAGGTTTAATACAAGTGCACACAGCCAAGACATACAGGTCTCATTTACACTTGTGTCAAATAACATCTAACATAATGTAACTTTACATTGACTCACAACCAAGACATACAGGTCTCATTTACACTTGCGTCAAATAACATCTAACATAATGTCCCTTTACATGGACTATTGTCCTACTGGAAGACTCATTCTATATATAACAAATATAAACAAACAAACATGTAGGAAAACAATGACATTATGTATAATTTAAAAAAAAGTCTATATTAAACAGACGTATGTTCTCTGTTGATAAATAAATGCAGTCAGAGAGCTTTAGAAATAATGTAAGCTTAAAGCGTTTCTCATGCCTCAAAGCAGAAGATAAAAAAAAAAAGATGTTTAAAGTGTCAGCTATAAAACAAAGCTACTTAGAAGGCTGTGGCATACACAAAATAATCAAAGAGCAAGCCTTATATTAAAGTGAGGAGCTCCTTTTAAAGAGAACTCATAACAAAGCATTAGATTTCAAGCAATGAACTAATTAATTTGCCTTTTTTTAAAAAAATTGGGGGGGGGGGGGTAACTTTATGTCTAAAATTGGGATTTAAACGTGCAAGGCTTGTGAGGTATGACTGGTCAATCGATTGAATGGTCAATCCAATGGCCAGTAAGGTGGACTAAAAACTAAAAACACTTAAAGCAGGAAACAGAACGAAACAGCTGAGTGTTAAGTAAACAACAAAAAGCAACTGACCACATAGGAGTACTGTCCTGGTATGACTGTAGGCACAGCTAGTGTCTTGGTTCCCGCCTCATAGGCCAAAAATAAATAAAAGTCATGCAAGTTAATTAGTACACAGTTTTGACAAACCATATCAATCATGGGAGTTATTTCCCTTCCTCCCCCTGCTACTCAACCCATTTAGCTACAATGTTGCACTGTGGAGTGTGTGTTGTATTTACAAGCTAGGGAGAGTTCATTTAAAAAAAAAAAGGGACTGGCACTAATGGAACTAAATCCAAGAACTCCCTAACTACCATCTCATGTACTTTATTGTCACCAGTAACAGTAGCAGAGAGAGACCTAATTGTAACAAGAGCTGGTCCATGGGCTACTTACTTATTCTACTTTGATATTACACTTTAAAATTCATCTTTGGCCAGCATGAATTGAATATTAATGATTATATTAAATATTGCTGGAGGGCCAACAACAAAATGATGATCTCTTTATGCAGATTGAGAACCACTCTCCCTGCTAACATCCACCTTAACAAGCTTAGGCCCCTGGAGTCATTTCATTAAGTGTGCACCTCCTTGAAAAAATGACCCTCTCTACAAAGTGTGCTAAAACAAACAAACAACTCTTCTCCACAGCAACAACACATGGGCAAAATGTTGGTCAAGGATTGGAATAGTAAGTAATAGAGATACCACAGAGCAGCTGTTGAAGACACTGAGAGCAAGGCAACAGTGACACTGGACTTTCTAGATTTCTATGGACAGTTATTGGCTTTACAAACTTTTTTTTTTTTTTTTTTTTTTGGGGGGGGGGGGGGTTGGTAATTTTATAACACAACACTGTGTGTGTGTTTATGTGAGTAAGAGAGTGTGCTAGGAAGAGAAAAAGGGGGAGGAGGAAGGGTTAATGGCAATCAAAACATGATATACATTTGTTCAAACTCAAAAAGTTAGTTTCTAGCGTTATAAAAACAAAACATTATTTAAACTATTTAGTCAATAGATGCAGGTCTCTAGCTTGTCAAGTTATGTCTAAGTCTAACACCATTAGGCGAGTATCATTTACAAACAAGAAGAAACTGATTTTTGTACAAGAAAATAAATCAATTCATTAAGTACAAAGACAAGCCCCACAAGACTGTAACTCTTAAAAAAAAAACCCAGAGGCTTGGTTGTTAGCTTATAAATACTAACAATAACTTAATAAACTAAAGAAAACCAAGACTATTATTAGCTGAAATACAAAGTGAAAACATAAAAGTGCTAGGGAAAATGCTAAATATTTCTTAAAAACATAATCAGTAGGAATTTTCCTTTCAACTTAAATAGCTTTACAGTCAAAAAGATTTAACTATGAGCATGTGTGTTTGGGCATGTATGTGTGTCATTTTCTTTCTGTTTGAGACAAATCTGAATTTAGGATAGAAAGAAAGAAAACAACAACATAGTTTTTGTATATTTTATATATTTAGTTTATGTAAATCAACATTGGAAAAAAAAAATGTTAAGGATAAAAATGAAAAACAAAAAAGGTAATTGCAAAGGACCCAGTGTAGAAAGATGACTATAGAAATAACTACACAGAAACAATTGTTAGCACAATCAGAAGGTAGGCTAGAGGTGCTTATAGGTACAACTAATAGGACAATGTAAGGCAAAGCTATGTAGTCATGTATAAGTCATTAAAAAAAAAAACTTGACAGAAAAAGAAAACATTGAACATTACACAAAAACTAACTATTTCCCTCAACCAAATATCAGCAACCTTTTTGCAGTGATTCAGATTTCTATTTCATTTTGAGCCCCAAGAAAATCTTTTTTTTATTTCTTTACATAAAAATAAAATATTTATTCTTCTCATGCAATGAAAATAGCTTTGCAAGCCAGTTATTTTGGTATCAAAAGTTGCTGACAAACTAAGTCGATGTGTCACAAACTATCATTTAACTCAAAAGGGTTACCAAACAACAACAAAAAAAAAAAGAATCAATTAAAAGAAATGTATACTTTAAAATAAAAGTTTTAATAGTCTGATGGTCTACTTGTCACAGACTAACTACTAGAGATTGAGAGAGTCACAGAAAAGAAAAAGCTGCAAATATTTTTTGAACAATTGATAGGAAACTATCAGAGATATTTTTTTGTTAGTTTCCAAATACTGAGACAACACAGAAATAAAAATGTCAGTAAAAGAATCCAAATAAAATGTTAGTGATATCTTAGTGAATACCATTTTATGATTAACAGAAAAGGAAAAGTACACAAGTTTGATGAAGAGTTGATGAAGACTTGTCTTAACCATAAGATTTTTTTTTTGATCCACCCAGAAAAGTGCAGTTGTTGAACAAAAGATTAGGCTTAGTTTTGTTTTGAAAACATTTTTCTGAGACAAGATCTGGACTAAGATGAGGAAACAGAGGAGAGTATGCCATCAAGCTGTTCATATTAAAACATGTCCTGGTTATTAAAATGTTAAGAGTTAGTTTGGTCTATACTACAGTGTATGCGTTCTTAGGTTACTGTCTTGAATAGAACTGGCTGAGTGTCAAATGAAACAATGCTACACACAAGCTAACCAACAGATAACAAAGAGTAAACAAAAATAGCTTCTAGTTCCTGGTGATTCATTTGTTCTAGCTCTCACAGGCTCTTAGTGTATATGTGACCACTTTAGAAAAACTCTGGGCAACACAAGCAATGTATTGTATTCATACCAATGCTTTCCTTCTTTTTAAAAAATTCACTTTACGAATGTTAGTTGTTGTTTTTTTTAATCCCCCCTAAAGAAATCTTATAGAACAATCCATATAAATCTGAAGTAAAGTCCCAGACCTTGGGATCTATAGGGCTGATGATGTAAAGGTCATCTGTTACTGTGGTCTAGGTTAATGAAGATGTCATGTGACCAGCACAATGAGCCACTACATTTAATTTTCCCCAACTAATGACAGATACCCATTAGAGCTGGGTGAACTTAGGTGCCCTAAAGTTCCCCACATTAAAAATCCCAGTCATCTCTAGGATTTAAACAAGGGATCTCTGGTTTAGAAGCAAAATGCTTGACCTCTACACTGCACCTCCATATAGATGTATTCTGACATAAGCTCCTATTGAGGTTCACATTTTGAGAATCATTGCTAGAAACACAATACATTATCTGTAATCATGTAAATATGGGAACTAAAAAAAAACACAAAAAAAACAAGACTATTTGGAGAGTCAAACAAATGGCACACCAGGAGTTTAAACTAGCACAACACCACAAGACTAATTGGAGCACACCCCTTACCGGAATCTGTTTGACTTGAGTCTGCTGAAGGGTTAATAGAACAGGTGAGTTGAAAGAGTCAAGCAATCATTCTACAAGGTGCTAACGTGCTATCAATTTGATCTACTCATCTTCAGTTGGACTATGTACCAAACTGAACAGTCACACTTTTATCTCCTCATTTCTTAAATAATTTGTAACATAAATTTCAACCAGTAATATGCTAATGGATTACTTATTTTAAAATGTAATCTTTAACACTATTAAAAAAAAATTAAAAGCTGGGTTGTTGTTTTCATCAATAAAATCTTTGAGGCTGGGTTTTTTTTTTTCCTAAGTAAATAATATTATCAAACAGAATGTTTGTCAATGTTATGGCTTTGCTATAAGATAACTGCAGGGCAGCTGGAAGGCATATGTAACAAGAGCAGAAGTCAAAACTTAATCAAATAGAGCTTATGGCAAGCAGACATATGAAGTCAGTGGCTTTCAACAAAAAAACAAAAGTTAAACATAAGTTGAATTACAGTTTCCAATTAAAGGAACAAATGGTAGTTGACTATCAAAAGATATGAAACAAAACTAAATATATTTTGAAATTAATAAACAAAAAGTGCAATAAGGTAAGTTCTTTTATTTATAATTGACTTTGGAAATAGTTTTCTAGTAGCTCTAGATCTATAGGAATAAGTTCATCAGTTTTAGACAGACTAACTCAAATAAAATAAGAATCTAAAATATCTATATTTTTGTAATCATAAGATCTCGACTGTAGGAGGACATTCTGAGGATGTATTCGTTTAACTTTATTCCAAGAGTGCATAAGAGCAATTTGAGTTTGTAAGTAATGAAAATCATAGTTTTTCAATACTAGTGCCACTGACCTGCATAGATTTTATTGATAAACTTTATTAAAAAAAAAGAAGAAAAAAAAAAGACTATTGACAGCATAGAAACAGCTATTTAAACATGTTACTATGACATGTAGTTAGCGAGCAACATGGAACAAAGCTATGATGGAGGGGGCATGGGCTTGAGAAGCAGCCAGACTGAATGGACACTGGGCCAAATACAGACCACAAGCTGATTAACTGCACCAAAGAAAAGCTGAAAATAACCCATGCTGATTGGACAATTAGTGCAAACCAAAGGAAGAGTTCACAAATGACAAAAAGTGTCCAGCTACAGACATGAACACATCTTGCTGTGCCAGATATTAATGGGAATTACAAGCAGGTCACAGCTAGAGTCATCTTTGCCCTAACTCTCTGTGTGTGATTAAGGTTAAATGTGTGTGTGTGTGATTAGGGTTAACAGTTTAATTAGGTTTTGATTTGACACAGTGATTAATCACCAGATTTAAATCATGCCATAATTAAGATGGTGTGCAGCACTGCAGGGAGGGGGGTGAATGTGGAGTAGCTACTTACAACAGGTAAGACACCAAATTGAGCTTGCTGATAAGCCTGAAGCTGTAGGTTTTTCAGAATGAGATTGTTGCGGCCATTCTGCAACAACTGCTCCCGCAGGTGTTGTGGAGGGTGGAGATATTTACAAGGAGGCTCTTTTCTTTGGCATTTTCCCTGAAACAATCAAATTGAGACAATAGTTTAAACATTGTTTTCATTCAAATATAAAAATATAGGGAACCAATAGTGTACAAAATCTATGAATAGTATCGATTATCAGTCAAGTTTGTTACAAGATAGGTCTCTATCACTAAAAATAAACACGCTTGTTTGTTTGGCTTTTTCTGTAAAAGCTAATTTCAAATTTTCAAGTCTGTCAAAAGAATGACTATCTTGGAGTAGAGTTTCATTTACATTAAAATAAACATTTGACAAAGTTCAGATTTGAAAAAAAAATGAATTGAGGTAGAATGCAAGTAACAATGATAAGATAACTGAGATAAGAAGATGAGATTTAAAAAAAAAAATCAAATGTGGGACTTTGTCTGGATCAATTCACTGCAATTAAGATTGGAAGTTAAAAAAAACACAGAGTCAGCAGAGTTTCACTCTCCATCTGTCATCAACATGCTTTGTAAACTAATTAGTTGTGGAAGAGATTAGATCATCGAGAGATGACAAATGGTCTACTCTGTGGAATCTGTTACCCAATGTTTGGTTGTAACTTGTTTATTGAAACTAAGGGAGGAAACACGGGACTCGACTTCATTGTAAACTGTCCATAGGATCTTCAAGCTAATTAAAAGTAAAACAAACTCGACCAGTAATCAAATAAATAAACAAAGGCGGTGGCGCTTCGGAGATATGATAGATATTTAAAGGGAAGCAATCTAGGACAGAAGCCTGCGCGTTTTGAAAGCGTGGGTTGTTTCCCTTGGCACATAGTGCGAGTGTATGGCGGTATATGTTAGTGCTAGATAAATATCAAGGAAAAGACCTAGGCCAGTGATGATACTGAAACAATGCTTCGACTACCACATTTAAAACATGTTTTTCATCTACTAGACAGCTTGATACGAAACCAACAATTTATAACACACTCGTAAAGGAAAGGAACTTTTTTTTTTCCCGGCGATTTCTAGTAGTCTCCTAAGAAAAAACTTAAAAAAAAAAATAGTAGCAATAAATGTGCCTTGGAGAGACAAGTAAAGATAAGATACTTGCAACCATAGGTTTAAAATACAGGATTTCATCTTTGTTTCTTCACTAACATAGAAATCAACAAACCCCGCACCCCCCCCCCCTTTTTTTTTCATTCAACGAAATATTGATAGATCACCATACAAAAAGGAAGAAGAAAAAAAAAAAAACAAGTATTACTCTACCTTTTTAAAAACTCTAAAACTAATCATGTTTTTTATTTTCCAAGGAGCCTGTTGTTGTTTTTTTTGTCTGTTCAAAGTCAAGTAATGGCTAGTTTTTTTGTTTTTTTTTTTTGCCGCCGGTACCAAAGTCCTGACCATATATCTATTTTTATCTGTCTAGACAACGACCATTACAGGAGGCTACAAGTTAACTCAGATTACCATACCAGAGATGAAGACGAGAAGAGAACAACCTGGCCACAATAGTGAACACATAGTTGCAAGTGATTTAAACTCAAATAGTTAGGGTTTATAGTAACATTTGTACACGTTAAACTAGTGAAACTTTTAGAAATATGTGTACATGTTTACAAGTGAAACTTCAAGAAATGTATGTACGCGTTTTACACGTAAACCTTTAAAGAAATATGTGTAGCCTGTTCAACTAGCTGTACGAGACAACTTTTCTGGAACAAAAAAAGTGTTTGATGTATTCGTGTAGTAGTCCTTAATGCACAACTTGAAACAAAAGTCGTGCGCATTGAAAGACATGACCATAGACATATATATATAGACTGGCCGATGAAGAACAAATTATTATTGGAAAAATTTGGGCAAGCATAGATTTAGTTATATATATTTTCCTATGTCTTTCAATATGAAATTGTTGATATGGTGAGCATAGGTGCATGCGTAGCCTATAAAGGCTAATATTAGGAATAATGAAGTTTTGTACTTTTCAAAACTAAAGATCATAGTTATATATAGACTGAAATTTACGTCATAGAATTCATAGCTCATTTGCCATCATTTTTTTCTAACGTAGATGTGGACATAAAACATATTTGACTCTTCCCAATTGAAAATAAGATCCTGTTTCCAGTCTATATATATATGTCTATGGACATGACATTGACGTGTGCAAGCGTTTATTCTCAACCACAAAAGTTGTGTGTATAGGCCTACATGTGTATCTGTTTAAGTAGGTACACGCAGTTAGGATGTAGCACTAGAAGAATATAAAGGCCACTTGGGCCAATCTTATAGCACACTAAACGATATGTAGACGTCTGCCTGGTCTTGTATGCGCTTTGGGTTGTCTTGCCGATGCTCCTCAGATCGACTATTTACCACTACGTTGCCGCTGCCGTTCTGCATGAGGTTTAGGCAATATGGACAACAATCTTAATTTCTAAATTAGAATTTGAAACGTATCAAACGAAACAATATGAATAACGATGAGACAGCAGGGTTTCACAAAATAAAATCATACTGGGTACACCATGCAAGAGTCCATTGCAATGGTAGACAACGCTAACAAGTCCACAACAAAGTGATGCAGATAGCAGCCCAGACAAACTACTACAGAGTGGACAATAGTTCGGGCAATGAGACTCCGAGGGACAGCACAGACAAGCTACTACAGAGTGGATAATAGTTCGAGCAATGAGACTCCGAAGGACAGCACAGACAAGCTACTACAGAGTGGATAATAGTTCGAGCAAT
>JADKLZ010019686.1:19539468-19575513 GCA_021533235.1 Biomphalaria straminea
GGACAGCACAGACAAGCTACTACAGAGTGGATAATAGTTCGAGCAATGAGACTCCGAGGGACTACAGACAGAAAGAAGACGACATTAAAACGGTTGACGAGAGTGAAAGAAGAAAAAAAAAAGTCCAAAGTGATAAAATGTTTAATCAAAAAAAAAAAAAAGCGATAGTTTTACAGAACAAAAGCTAATAGTTTCTAGTTCGTTGCCCTGGCAATAATTCCAAGCAAGTCAAATTAATCACTCTCATGCTGGAAGCTGAAATCTGATAGCCCCATAGCTCCTACACAGACGCGAGACTACATGAGATCTTTTAGAAGACAAAAAAAAATATCGATACGATGTTGTCTGGTAGAACGATACCGTAATCGTATACGTATCGTACAGCAGTGGATCTCAGGCCATTTCCCTGAGATGTCTCCTAGAGGATTATAAAGATGGCTTTTAGGGCATGGTTTGCGTAGTATAAGACACAATTACAATTGAAAAAAAAAAAAAGTATTGCTCGAAGTTTAAAAGAACAAAGAACCTAAAAGTACGCTGTTGCCAGAGAGCCATCTTTCAATTCTAAGATAATCAGTTTTAGTCTTTCACACCCCTGCTCTCTAGACATCAAGAAACTCGCACCGATACTTGGCTTTCTGAGAAATGAAATAGCAGAAAATATGCAAGGGAAATGAGTTTTATTTGCTTTTGTTTCGGATTTAACTCTTTACTGTATGTTTGTTTTGTTATTCTGAATGTGAACACGTCGTGCAAAGACCATACCCAGGATCTCAGCAGTGTCTGGAGTAGTTCGCTTACATTGGTACTAAAGTAGTTCGCTTACATTGGTACTAAAGTAGTTCGCTTACATTGCTACTAAAGTAGTTCGCTTACATTGCTACTAAATGGGCCTACTATAGGAAGCTACTCATGAGTTTTTACACCGAATTCTTGTATGATTCATAGACCACTCAGACTTTGTGTCAAAGTCAAGGTCAATAATTAAAAAAGACAAACTTGTTAAACGATAAGGCAAACCCATTCTGTACTAGCGCCAGTGTGACCACTGGTCATGTTGGCATGTACAAAAACTGTTATCCACGCTAACCTCTCTTACAGCGGCGTTTAGTCTTTCCATGACGAGTGACAAAGCTAAGTCGCCTTTAATAGAGTTACGTCCCCTGCGACTCGCATCTGGTGGGATTTGTTTCCCCCTTTGTCAATAATTAATTCATTTCCTAGTAGCTTTGGCGTAGGTGCGCACGTGCGCGCGTTGTTATGCCGATGAATTAATTAGAGGGGAAGGGAGTTCCGATTGTCATAGCACCGATATTGCCCGAACAATGGGAGGATAGCGCAATCTTTGGAGGGCAGTGTCAACACGGGTTTTCAAATGACCTTTGACATAAAGACTATGATTACTGAGGGAGGGAGGTTGGGAGAAGGATGGGCGGGGGAGGGGTAATGTAGCCTCGTCTTGACATCAACACAATGATTAACAAACCATACCAGTGCGCATGTCAGAATTGACGGAAGTTAACACAATGTTATGCTCGTCAGATTAAAGAGATCTGTGAGGAAAAAAGAGAATCTGTCGAATTTCAGTTACAGAACTATGGTACGAAGTAAAATTGTTCTCTGTTACAAGGTTGTTTTAACTTCTTGGTAGAACTACATATAGGACATTGACATGTAGGGACTACAATCGCTTGAAGCCAATGCTTTAAGTGTAGATTATATTTCTCGTTGACACGAGTCGCATGTTATCCACAGACTTATGGGCATGTTATAAAGTGGAACAAAATTAATAGAGCCAGAGGCACACACAGCATGCAATAACACGAGAGAGAGAGAGAGATCACCATTCAGTGTCATTACATTTGTGTGCAATTATCTTTTTTTTTTTTTTTGGGGGGGGGGGGGGCTTTCTTGTAGAAGGCACGAGTTAGAGACAGTTCCTCGGTAGATACTAAAAACACAGGCGTCTAGAAATAGAAGGGACTAAAGAAGTGAAGGGGGGAGAGATAGAAGGAAGGTAGAGAGAAGATGACTGACATAGGAAGTATAGTCATATATTAACTAAGGTTCTTCTCGCTGTAACATAGGACGTTAGTCTCTAGTAGCTATTGGACCAGTTACATCTAGTGCCCAATGTAAGCGTAGGTGATTAAACATAGCCATCCAGAGAGAGAGAGAGAGAGAGAGAGAGAGAGAGAGCGTGGAAAGGAGGGGGATAATGATTGATTCTATCCTATTTCATTACAGCAATTTGTTAATGGCGCAATATAAAAAAAAAAGAAAACTCAAGGACGAAATGATTTTTTTTTTGCGTGCTCGGCGTCACAAAGACTTGAGATCAAAGGACGAGCTACTAATGCCCCGAGATTATCGGAAAGAGTGCTTCCCTGACACGGTACGTGGCTTAAAAGGTCGTACCGGTGACAGATCGCCCGGAATCACGTGACTGGCGGCAAGCAAGAGACAAGCGTTCTCATTGGTTCAACAGACGTGGTGAGCAGTAATACATCTACCCCATCGACTCGACTTTTCATCCTTCTCACTCACACACATGCATCCAGTAGTCCAGTTATCTGCTCACACACATGCATCCAGTAGTCCAGTTATCTATTCTACATCAAGTTTCAAGTTCGTTCAACATCTCAACTGAGTGGCCACAATCAAAAGTCAAGTCAATAGACTCACAAAGTTAGCGTCAGTGCAATGTACTTAACTCTGGCTCGACGAGATTTTCAAAAAAAAAAAAAAAAAAAGAAACACAAAAATCGATACCGCGACACACAAGATGCTTAAGATAATACTGAAGAAGTGGACAAAGACGCAATCCTACGCTATGACTAAGTTGGATGATTAATGGAACAGCTCTTTCCGATGGCCTTGTGTAACTCCATGGCTTTGTGACGTATCGGTTCACCACTGGCTGTAAACTCGCGCTTTCCGTTCGTCATTTGTTTCTAGGATTTCTTTCCATGTGTCTTAGAACTAGTTACGAAAGACATATCCAGATAGCTTTTGTTATGATATATATCAACCTAACGTTTAAAAACAATCAATAATTGATTGGTGTGGTAAGCGAATACATCGAACACATTACAGAACGAACCTACGAATACGAATATTGGTGTGTAACAAATATCAATAGAAAACAGAGTCTCTTGACCACCGCTGCATTGATTCAGTGAATCTACTACCAAAAAAGTTCTGACACTATCAGTAAAATACAAATATTATTGATATTTAGCTGTGTCTCTAACGCTAGTCTAGTGCAACAATCAATCTCTACTCGTCTGATAGACAAATGTACGTACTGAATGACTGACGAGAGTATGAATAGAACTTTGTAGTATCATACTGAATGATCCCCTTGTATTCTGTCAGCTGTTACAAAGTCAACCCAGTACGAAGAGATCTGATTCCAGGCTGGACAGATGTGGCTATCGATGTCTACTGTCCAGACCCTGTGCTGACCTGATAACACGTGACACTCTGTTTCCTCCCTGTGATGGGGATCACTCAGGGTTGATACATGGGATCATACTGTCCGTGTCAGTCACATGGTGCCGGGAAGAGATGCCCTAATGTCTTGGAACTTTTCATTTCACGGAACAAGAAAAGAATGATTTACAATACTAGTTGTGTGTGTGTGTGTGTGCGCGCGCGAGCATGTGTGTGTGTGTGTGTGCGAGCTGCAGAGTGCAAGAAAGACAATGCTGTTGGCGGAAGTGACCTATGAGCGGTGAAAGTACAAAAGTGTCCATGAATGGCCGTATTGTGATTCCACGGGATGTGGACACCGCAATGAGAGATCGACACTTAGACAAAACTAAACTATGTGAGTAAAAAAAGAAAAGTAAACAAGTTCCCCTTTCAGACCTTGCGATCTATGGGGCAGATGATGTTAAGGTCATCTGTTTCTTTGGCCGACGGTTAACGAGCAGGGTGTTATGTGGCCAGCACAAAGACCAACCACCTTTACAACTAATGTTGCGTGGACTCTGGGGCGCCCTAAAAATCCCTAAATTCAAACCCCCAGTCTTCACCGGGATTCGAACCCAGGACCTCGGGTTCGGAAGCCAAGCGCTTAACCAAACCGCGCACCAAACTATATGAGTGCATATATATACATTTCTTAGATTAGATCTGTGCCTAGTAAGTAAGGACGGCGTGTGTGTTTGTGACCAGCCAACTAGTCAATGGGAAAGACTGAAAAATAAAGTGTAAAACCTAAAGTATAAAGAACACTATTTTTAAAACAATGTTTGTATTGAGTGAAACGGCATCAATTATTCTGAATCAATCGTGCCATTACGTTCTAATTGATCTAGACCGACAATAATAGATGTGGGCGACTGGAAATAGTTTTAGTAATTGTTTTGTTTAGCGAAACTTTCTGGCTTATAGCATGCTCAGTGCGCTATGTTTTAATAGACTTTGTGAAACAGTTGAGTATGTGTATGTGCGGGGGGGGGGGGGGGGTTATCTCGGAGAAGGTTTCCAAGATACCTTTGAACAAAATAAACTATTTTTTTTTTAAAGTTGCTAGAGTCTGAATTTGAACTCGAGTCTCGTTAGCCACTGAGCTATTTCAGTGTTTATAAAATTAGCAGGTTTTATGGTTAATTATTGTTAGTTTCAAATCTTTAGCGAACGACCTACACAAGGCTTAGTACATTCTCATTACAAACAAATAATTACGACTAATTGATTAACTAATAGGTTATTTGTTTTGTGTATTGATTCATATGTTGTCATCGACAGTGAATAATTGTGCAAAGTTTCAACTTGATCCAAGAATATAACTGGGAGAAGTAACGTTTGCAAGATTCCACCCAGATTTGGGTTGATAAAACCTTAGTGAACCAACATTTCAGAACAAAGTACAAGGTATACCTGGTGTACAGCTGAATTATCCAGTGATGGGAACAGACTCTACAAAAATTTTAGGAAATTTTTGAAATTGTGTTAACCCCCCCCCCCTGTTTTCGTTCGTTGGTGTGATAGATTGTAAAGACTAGGACTAAGACTGCTTTATTGATCCTTACGGAAATCTGTTGTGATTACAAGGACTCTTTTCTTATATAAAGACAACACAACAGAAACACACACATAAATACAACAGACACAACATACACAAAATCATGCATTGATCAAATCAATTATTGACAACATCGCACTCAGAACAGAATGATGTCCTAGGCTGAGTGGTATGTCCACAGAAAATGTAATGACAGTTATATTTTAATCAGGTAACAACTTGACTGTCATCCCAAAGCCTCAAACAACCATTTTTGTTCAAAGATTTATTAAAGAACATTAGGAATGGTTATTATTCCATTGTTTTAAAATAAGAAACCTTCTTAGGTTAGGGATAGATAGATAGATACTAGAACTTAAAACCTCCTAATCAACAGAGCCTGTAGTATATATAAACCTATTTCAACTATTTGTATATTATATTTAATTTGGAAAGGGGGGTATTAGACCTATTTGCATTTTTTTTTCAAGAAGAATTTCTTTTTCAACTACATCTATAAGCTATGTTGTTTCCATGGCTTTCACAACCAAAATAACTTTTGACGGACTTTTCACAGCTGTGTGGGTAATATTTTTATTAAATCTACAGTAGATCCAGACTCTAGATCCAGGTCACTAAAATTCGCGGACTTTTCACGGCTGTGTGCGAATTATCTTCACTGAATCTATCGTAGATCTAGAATCTATAATACACTATAGATTGTAACAATAAATCACTAAAATTCGCGGACTTTTCAGGGCTCCACAGGTTAGTAATTATGTTCACTAGATTCTAGTGATTTAGCGTAAATCTAAAGTCTATATCTAAGTCACTAAATTCGCGGACTTTTCGCGGCTCTCTGCAAATTATCTTCATTAACTCTACCGTAAATCTAAAATCTAGATCTAAGTTATTTGATTCCCACTTTTCACAGCCGTGTGTGATTTATCTTCACTGACTCTACCTTAAATCTAGAGTCTAGATCTAAGTCACTAAATTCGCGGACATTTCACGGCTGTGTGCGATTTTATCCTCACTGACTCTACAGTAGTAAATTTCGTAAAACTAGAGTTAAGATCAAAGATTTTTTTTTCGCCGTTTTTTTTTTACTATACACAAGGCTTTGAATTTTATAATGAAATTCACGATGTTTTCTAAGTTTTCAAGGTGGCTACGAACCATGTAAAGTATTGAAATTGAAGAAACTAGATATCTTATGTAGAATTAGAATATATCTATCTAGACTGATTCAAACCACTCAAGTCACTCAAGTCAGTCTACACTGAGATAAACAAAACAATACAATCACCCGAGTTTTCTTTTAAAAATGGAACTTATAACTGTGTCAAAAGACCAGTCGCATTTTTCCGAAAATGGAAAAATAATAAAATCGATTTTTTTTTCATTAAAAAAAAATGAAAAAAAAAAATTCGGATTTTTTTTTTCCGAAAAAAAAATGTCGGGAAAATTTCGGATTTTTTAGCTTGAAAATTGGATCAAAAGAAATTTTCGGAATTCCGAAAATTTTCGGAAAATTCCCATCACTGATTATCATTGTATTTTTAACAATGAAACACGACAAACAGGGCACACTACTATTCAGGTAATTCAAGGACCCGCCATCACGCCGCCCCTAAAACAAAGCTAAGCATACGCCAATAAAACTGCCAAGCAAGGACAAAACTATTCTGCAAAGAAATAAAACTCTAGAACAAAAAATAAGAGTTGGCCCGGGTGGTGCGAGCGTGTCATTGTAATAACCGATGCCTAGTCTCACCCCAGCTGAGTTTAATTCTACACCCAAACTCATACAATAAATACATTTAAAAACAACATTATTGGCTCCAAGCAAATCACGGGCTGGCCAGTCCCAACTTTACTGATAGGATAGCACGAGCAGTGAGGGGTCGTCGAGAGACTAGGCGCACACACAAGACACAAGAAACACACACACACACACCGGCAATATACTGGTCGAAGATGAGTCTCATATTACGCTGGAGTGGGTCAGCTGAATCAACTCGGGGGTATTACAATTTTTGGGAGGACGATGTTGACACAAAGTCCCAACAGAACAAACAATTTCGGACTGAATGAGATTGGGAAGGTGGAGTTGATAGACCACAGAGATACGAGATGGATCACTTTACACTAGACATTGCAAAGTTAATAGTAGACTCTTCATCAGGGCTAGAATGAAATAACTTCTTTGCAGTGACTGCAGGCGTATGCTGGCTAATCGAGAGAGCCTCTTCCACACTGCAAGAATAAACAATTTCCAAGCTGCTGCTCTATGTGGCCCTTTGATAATGAATCAATTTTTACACACATTATTTGATTTCTTGTTTACATAAAACTATTTTTTTTTAAATACATGTAATTTAAAAAGGATCTAAATTAAAATACTTTTATTTCTGTTTTCGCGATTTGTTTGCTGATGAAATATTACAAATACTATTAATCAGAGAATTTAAAAAATGGTTTAATGAAAAAGGCTGCTGTCACATTGCGTTAACCACCAGCCGCGTTCAACGTCACAAACACACAACTGAAATAATACGATTTGGTAAATTATGCAGCGATCACAGTGGGTGCATTATTTGGGTTGAGAATCATTGATGGGATCCACTCATAGATCACTTGGACACCTTCATCTACAAAGAGTGTTACTGGAACTCCAGAGCTTCGAGATGTGACATCACGCTCTGGCCCTTCAGCATACATACACTCCTCTCTTTCTCTCTCTGTATCTCTCTCTCTCTCTCTGTTGGAAATAAACCAGAGGAAGACTCGACAGCCATTATCAAATTCTCTCCTCCTGATTATGTTAAAACTGAATTCTATCAGGTGTTGAAACACGGTCAGATGACAAGGTTTAGAAAAATAGAAGACGAAACTGAGCCCGGAGCGCCGCGCCATAGTTTATTATTAAAACACATTTAAACTTGTGTGCCAGGTTTGAGCAGCTTCTCTAACACTTTGGCCGAAATAACATCCAGATATTTTAAAACAGTCTGAGAAAAAGTCCCGATATGAAAGACGACTGCAATAGTCCAAGGCAGATCCAAAGATATTATGTGATGAAAGTTGTCAGGGAGGGGTCCATTTCAGTTAACGTTCGTTTGTTTGAATGATTTTTAACAATTTTTTTACACAGCATGCTCAGAGCTCTTTGGTCCTATCTCTTTTGTGGAACACTTGGGTTAGGGGAGTATTTACGTGCTGCCTTTAGGCGGCGTTCAGCAAAAATAGCTCCGTTAGAGTGGGGATTCGAACTCTTACCCCTTGATAGGTGGCTGCAACACGTCCAACAACAAGTGTACTTGCTTCAACTCTAAAAACTAGACCACTATCTTATTACAAAAGAAAATGCAAACACGAGTCCGACATGACTTGTACCATACAAATTCGCATATCATTTTGTAGATAATTGTATTTCATCTTGCTTTTTTTTTTTTACTATCGGTCAACAATATTCTGATAGTTTCGTCAGCCCTACAGTCTGTGAACTTCCTTTCGGCGCCGCCACTGTTACAACAAGCAAAGGTGTATCAAATAAGTGTACGGGGTAGGGCTCCAGGAGAAAGGTCGTGAGGTGATTTGTTTGTTTCAGATCCAGTTTCTTAGTTCCGGGTTGTCCACGTGCTACTGACCTGTGCAGGCTGGCCAGGTATGTGGAGCACGAGGTGGGGGGGGGGGGGGAGATTGTATTTATTTATACCAGACTGAAAGCAGTTATCTTCCCACTGCTAAACAAGATGATGGTTGGCAGTTGAGGTGTAAACAGACAGGGAGCTACTGGGACCCCTTCCCCATCCAGCCCCACGAGAGATGCCCCCCCTCCCAAGCGGGAGCGCACAGCCCTGGCACGTGTGTCTATTTCTTGGAGTACGCTCAGACCCGGGATGACGATCACACGCGAGTTTATGTGGGCCGCCGCGAAATGGGGATTGAGTGCAGGCAGCAAGGGGAGGGAGGGCGTGTGGGGGTGGACGCCTAGTAGATCAGTGAAATCCAACACTGGCTAGTGAGTGGTCAGCCATTAACGTTAATGTCTCACGAAAGGGGTTAAAGATAAAAGGGGGGGGGGGCGGGGGAATAGTCCATTCAGGAGCGAGATAGCCATAAGACTTGAGACAATGCAGATAAATGTTCTGTCATTTTCAATGAGCGTGTGTGTCTGTGAGCTAAAGTAAATGTATTTACTTTTGAGTCAGTTTCATTCCCTTAAGATGGCAACTACATAGGGATATTTACATCTGATACAAATATCTGTGTGATGCTGTATAAAATATTTACCGAGGTCTAACCAAGTAAATGCGTGATAGTTACTTGTACCTTCTATTGTTTGACCGTTACCAAATAAAAACACTAACAATGAGCACCAAAGAAGATAGCACACAAACAGCTAACTGAAACTTTTTTTATTAAACTATTCAAAAGTTTATGGGGGAAAAACAACACAATAATCCTAGATAGCAAATGTAGATCAAGCGGACATGTAAACACAAAGAGGAAGCGTGGCGCACAAACTTGAGAACCGTACACACACAAGTGAATGTGATGTGACGATAGCTATATAGATCCTAACAAATTCCCATGTCACAGTGTTCTGCGAGCCATTTGGAAGGGCGTCTCCAGATGACAGAAGGCCAATAGGATTCTAGAGGAACGCTCGCCAAACTGACAATCATAGCAAATAAGTCTCGGGGTAAAACTAGTTGCGCGAGTCCCAGCTAGGACCAACTCTCGGATGACTCCGTGCGATAAAGTCAGCCTCGGTGATGACAAGGTTTATCAACTGTCTGCTCACCAGTACAAATAACCTACCGCTGGTCTATCTCTTAATTTATCATCTTTAAGAGTGAGTCAGTTCCACTCCTACGTGCCCCCACCCACCCCATCTGATTATCGTACCAACGTTTACCAAAAAAAGGGAAATGGAAGAGGAAAGAAAAAAAGGAAATGGGGTTTAGTGGGAAGGGATTCAGAGAGAGGAAACAATTATCTGACCAGATCTTGAGTTGTCAGGTCTAAACACGGAGTGGTGCATGCCGTGAGTCACTTGGGTTCAGATCTCTTCCAGTGTACAGTCTGTCAAGGCACGTGCACAAATTGAACGAATCTCGACTAGCGTTTTTACAGCCAGCCGTGGTACCACTACCTCAGTGAGAAGCGTTGCATAGGCTGCACGTAATGAAATAAGGACTCAAGCATTCAGTATCATTAAAACATTGGTTCTCAAATAGTTAGCAGCAATGTTAACGGACTTTTCAACAATGACTCTCAAACAGTGAGAATCATTATTAGCTCAAAATCTGTGGTTCGAAAATAGGGACAACCTTAAAACTTGTTCTGACATAGGTTACTTGTTTTTTGTTATGTTGTATGTGTATAGACGGATGTGTTAATAAGACGAAGAGTTGTCTAAATGATGGATTGCATACGATTTATTTCTAAACCGGAAGTGTGGTGTTTAAAAGGGGAGTGACGCCTGATAAAACAAGAGAGACCTTTAAAAGCTAGATGGCCAAGAACAAAAAGATTTGAGTGAGTTAAGATTAGAATTACAATTAAAAAAAAAACTTAATGTTGTTTCATTTTTCTGTATCTACACCACCACGCCCAAAGAACACACGACAGCCATTAATGTTAACTAGTTTCATCGCCAAACCGTTTTAATAATATTAAATGTTCGTCAAGTTTCATTCCAATTACAACCAATTGCATTTCTATAAGGCTCTAATACGATCAACCGAATTTTAAAAACCAACTTAGCAGAGCAAGGTATGGAGCATGAAATAACTAAAGTATGAGCATACAAAAAGGTCAGTGTCAGAGCCAAAAGTAGATATGGTAGAAACTAGGCGTCTGCCTAAAAAGGAAGAGTCAGTCATTCATGGTAATCCAACTCAGTGGCGTCACTAGGGTCGGTGTCACCCGGTGCGGACCGCACCCCCCCGCACCTGCCTAGTGACGCCACTGATCCAACTCACTACAAAACAAGTCAGCAGTCCATGCTGCTTGCTATTATAGGAAAATTGTTTCTAAGTACCTACTAAACATTGAAAGACTCTTTCACTGGAAGTGGAGATTATGTTATATGAAGACTGCCAATCAATAAGTCTCAATGTTATTGTCAGACTGCTGGTGTGTCTTCAAGAACTGATCACACACAAACTTTCGACATTTTATTTCTAGATCTACTAATTGCAAGTTGTTTTTTAAACTCGGTATGATCGTGTGGTGTGATAGTCTGGCTCGTCCAAATCATTTGCTAATATCAACATTGCCTCCATTCAAAGCAAACAAAAAAGGTGTGTGTGTGTGTATGTGTGTGTGTTGTGTTCCCCAGTCTAGACGTATTGAAAAAATTAGCAAGTCAGACGTCACGTACTATTTCCAGACTGGACTGTGTATACAGCTAAGTGTTGCCCTCACTTCGGAATGCATCCGTAGAGATGACGGGAGTCTAAACCCTTAGCTTATCTAGCGTGTGTGTGTGTGTGTACTCTAGTCTAAACCCTTAGCTTATCTAGTGCGTGTGTGTGTGTACTCTAGTCTAAACCCTTGGCTTATCTAGCGCGCGTGTGTGTGTGTGTGTACTCTAGTCTAAATAAGAATACGAAACTAAAACCTTATCTTTAGGTTTAAAAATACATTTTAACATTTTTATCCGCAACAAATTATTTAAACTATTCTTAGATTTTGTTGAAACTTTTTTCGAATTTTTTTTAATCGACAGAAGAGGGTGGGGAGGAAGACATTAGGTCACGTTAACCAGCGCAAGTAATTCTTTGCGCTGGAACTTCTCGACAACATTTACAAACGAAATCTATTCATTGAAAGAAATAGACAACATGTTAGATTTTATGAGACGAAATCTTAAGTAAAACTACACAGACAAGCATGTTTCACCTTACGGACAATAAAGATTATTGTTATTATTATTATCTACAAAACCTATCTCAAATAGCTGAAATCAAAATTCGGACTTTTGTATGCCCCATAAAGCCCTTGCAAAAAATTATTACTGTCGCTTCCTGCAGTCTCGAATTCTCTGACGAAACGATACATTCGGTAGATGTACACGTCTCAAAGTTAATCCTATGATAATACTGAGGAAATACAAACTTCATTTCCATGTGTATTGGCCCGGTATTGACTTCATGAACGGTATATATTTATACCGGTATATCCGGGGTTTGCCGATCGAAATCAAGTTTATATTTAGAGTCTCGCCAGACTATCTCCATAGCAACATCGAGTCTTAGTTTAGACTTCACAAAGAAAACAGGTGCAAGCGAAATAGTTCTCTACAGAGAAAACATAACGGGGGAGGGGAAGGGGGATAGCCTCCTATGTGGAGACTCAACATGGCCGACATTCTAGCCATGGCATGCAGACATAGCGCACAGATAGAGGGGAGATAACAATGAGATCACCGGAACATGCCAGGAGTTAACACCCTTGAAATAACTCGTAATAGGCACAAGAGAGTTGCCAAGCCCTGTTGTCATCCGTAAACTACCGAAGACTTTCTTCCTGGGGGTTGAAATATTTCACGATTCACGGTTGATATTTACCGAATATTTACACAATTTCGTTTAAAAAAAATGTTTTATCTAGTCAAAGAAAACAAGTATTTTATTAAATATGAACTAGACTCCCACGTTTAGCTGCAGGATCTAGAAGATGGACACACAAGTGAAACTAGTGCTGGATCGAACTAGTTCTCCAGTCATGTAGCAACAGTGGACGCCAAAGTGTGCTAGTTCGAACTAGTTTTACAGTCATGTAGCTGCAGTGGACGCCAAAGTCCCCCAAGACTGATCTAGATGTAGCTATGCAGACTTTCTAACTGAAACGAATACGTCAACTTTAGTGCTGGTCTTGTTCCATTTACTAAACGCGGGGTCAACTTGATAGGAGAAATAATTGTGACCAAACAAAGGTTTGACATGTTCCGGATGTTCCTTCGGAGTTGAAGATAATTTACTTCCTGGTCCAAGCCTCGCTCAAGACGTCAGAGGAATGCAGCGGGGGGGGGGGGAGGGTATGAGCCCGGGACCATTAAGAACGAAAGTCCATCGCGCATACTGCACGACCAGGCAATAGACGTCTGGCAAAGTCTCAATGTCAACATACGACATGACGGATGTATATTTAAATCTAAAACTGAATTGGTTTCTGTGTGTGTCCAGCGTGTCAGAAGGTCATGTCCAGTGTGTGTGTGTCCAGCGTGTCAGAAGGTCATGTCCAGTGTGTAAGTGTCCGTGTTCAAAGTAGAAAATAACTCAATTACACAACATGAAGTTATTTATTAATTTGAAGAAAATCTACGTATGTGACTTATATAATCTAGGAAATGAGACAGAAAACAAAATAGACAAGCTACTGATCTGGGCATGCACCAATAGCCCACTGACCAGTCTTGTTGAACTATTTAGACACTTAAGCAAAGTATTTTGGTGAGTTTTCAGTTTCATTCTACAACAATTATTTTCGCTTATTTTGTACTGCATTGAACTTTTTTTTTTATCCCGTTCGACATCACACGTTGACTAAGACAGGTAAGAACCACCTTTCAATACCCACGGTACAAAATGGAATGATGGTTTTAGAACCGCTGCTTTACACAACAATCCTAGCCATTAAGATGATGTGGAGAGAGTCGTAGCAGTTTCCTAGCAGGAGATGTTCAACAACACTTAAATGGCCGCTACTTCGTCGCCACAATAGACTAGAAGAATTTACCCTTTAATCTTCAAGTTTGCAGCCCTCCTTCCTTGACTTACCTTCAAGTGTTCTTACCTCGAGTGCACGTTCAACTAAAATTACTCCATCAACAAAACCTAGTCCGAAATGTTCAATATTCAAGAAAGTAGTTCCCCAGGTCTAGGTTTATACCACTGGTAGAAACAAGTCTGCACTTAGAAAATAAATGAAGACGATCTAGCATCAAAACTGCTCGGATCTGTTAGAAAATAAATGAATACGATCTAGCACCACACGTGCTCGGGTCTATTAGAAAACAATCTTAAGGTACTCCTCACCTTTAAAAAAAAATTAAAATAAAAAATCCAGTGTATGTTACATTCTCATAGACAGGATTGACACCTACTCTTGGGATATGTTTTATAAAGAGAAAAGGTTTACATCAACTAACTTTATACCTACTCCCTGTGATAGGTTTACGTGGAGTGTCGAGGTTTCTCAACCTCACCTATTTCATCCACCCGCAGATTCACTGAGAATGAATGGAATGTCTTAAAGAGATTCAATGTTTTTACAAGCTTCTCCCTGCCCTAAACTCATCAGTAGCATCTGTAGTCAAATAAATATCAAATCTTTCATCTTATCTCCCCTGCCTCGATACTTAATTTTTCTTTTGTTACATTTTATAAACTCGATAGATTTTTCTATTCATGAATGTATCTACCTTTTCTGTTCACTAATTATCCCCAGAGTGTCGAAATAATTGAGCGTATCAAAATTACAAAGGTACAATATTTAAACAGACATGTTACTTGAATATATAAAAGCAGTCAGTGGTACGTGGCGTGCAGTCTACTAAGAAACCTTTAAGTGTCTTTATCTTCGCACATTTTATTTGGTACAGCGCATCTCACATGTTCAATAAGTTCAGTGAGCTAGGGGCTAATCAGTTTGAGAATCTTTTTTTTTTTTTTTTTTTTTTTTGGGGGGGGGGATGTCCGTGCTGTCTTTATGCGCTAAGCCAGCGGTTCTCAAGATTTTAAGCTTGATGAGCCCCTTTTTATAATCTTCCCGACCCCCTTTTCCCGCACACACACAGTCACACCCATACAGCAAGAGAAGATTATACAAAAAAAAAAAATTTTTCGATGGTCTTTGGCATACCCCGGGTAAATCGTCAATCGACCCCCTTAGGGTCGCGTCCACAGGTTGAGAACCCCTGCGCTAAGTCAACTCAGCTGAGTCGGGTTTCGAACTCGGGCGCATTAAAGGGTAGCCAAGTGGTGTGGTTTACGCCACCCAGCACACATTTTAACGACAGCGACATAGAGATGACCGGCCGAGCGACCAGTTGGATTCGTTGGTAAGGAAGTTTCCTCTTGACTAGGAAGGACAGCGATATAGACCAGTGCGTTCATATTCTATTAAAACTTACTACACATCATTGGAAACAGGAAAGACTAAATCTGCTGCGTGTTTTTTTTTGGTAAGAGGAGATGGTGTTTTTAGTAACACTATATCACTGGACCGCATGCTGGTCTGGTGTAAGTACTGGACATATAAATGGACAATTTTTAGGGTTAGGGTTGTCAAAGTCTAGTAACATAGTACTTAAGTCTAGTGTTGTTAAGACTTGTGGGTGTTCAGTTAGATTGTTCCTACTGTTCTAGACCTGACTGTATTCTTGTGTGTGAATGTGTTTAGAATACAACAAAGGTAACAGCATGTACAATTTCGATTCTTTTGACTTTAAAAACAATGTTACTCTACAATCCTACATCTTGCCATGCAAATTTAAACAGTGTGTGTGTGTGTGTGAGAGAGAGAGAGAGAGAGAGATAGAGAGAGAGAGAGAGAGAGAGAGAGAGAGAGAGAGGGGCACATGATTTGCAGCTAAATTTCCCCAAAGCCAATTAAGATTTATTACTGACAATTAAGATAAACCCTCAAACACTTATCCCAGACAATTACATGTGAGGGGGGAGCTGCACCTACTTCCCACAAGCACCATTTTGTTTTTATCTACTCAACCCTTTGAAAGAAGTATTTCTTAAACTCAAGGTCAATGCTGTGTGAGTGAGACAGAGAAACACAAACATGAGAGAAAGTAAAGAGATTATCTGTTAAGATATTTCACTCTCTCTCTCTCACACACTATTACAGATAGAAACTTTCAAGTGTGTCTATTTTTTCATGCCAAAAAAAAAGTTTGTGTGTAGACATGATTACACACTCACACACACTAACACACCTACACATAGAGGTTAGATACAGACAAAGAAAGAGGAGCTAAGAATGTAGTCATCTCTAGACAAACATCTTCGGTCCACTCCTTAACATTCCAGAAACTCCCCTTTCCTCTCTTCATTTACATCCTCCCTCCACCCCCTCTCCTGTCACACCCACGATGGAGCGGGGTCAAATGGGAGGAGGGTGAGCAGACCTGTCTCCCTCAATGTCAAGGTCTCACACTTAGATAAATGTTACGAGGGTGCTGTCTCCGCCAATTTTTGTTTGGCGTGCAAGCATGACCCAGGGAAGATAATTCACGCTTATTAAGGAATAGAAATAACCTCCCCTGCTGCCTTTATAAGCATTTATTTTTCATAATGTAGCCAGGTTCGTTTTCAGTACGACAGTTCTATAGTTCTTCATTCCATTTGCAGATCAATGACAAAGGTTATATAGACGAGTGATTCAAAATCTCTTAAGACAAGATGTGTACAATCAACCACATCAGCAACTGTGCAGTATATCTAAATATATGTTTTTCCTTATTGCCGATTGTGACATAATTTTTTTTTCAAATATTTATTTGTTGATATTTTTTAATGTATTAGTTGATATATGACTGGTAATATGACAGTGAGAGGTGCTTACATTTGATTGACACACCGCCGCGGATGAAAGAAGAACAAATATTGCCCTGACAGCAAGAACGATCTCAAACATTCAAAGTGAAGAGGAATGATAGTCCGATACCACTATTAAGAAAATAGGTAGCCAAGTAGATTGGTGCTCGACCACCTAACAACAGGTAACATAAGTACGCCGACCCACATTATGTACCGCACGCGCACACATCAACACACACACAGACAAGTCGTTTTACACCTAAGTAAACTTAGCCAGGGGGGAGATAACTCAATCTGGAACTTCTCGGATTAACTTTTTCTTTTCGTAACCTTTCCATTCCGACTTTTTATAGTATTTTCACACTGACACTGCAAACCGATGGTTCTCAAAATGTGTGACAGATTGTGAGGCGGTGTCAAATGTTTGCGCAAAATCTATTATAATAGTCTAGAACAGTATTAATTCTAACACCATAACATATGCAGTTTTGTAAACATTACGAGAAAATTGTCCGTCAAAACTTACAAATACAAAATTTGAACAAGATTTTTTTTAAAATTTATAATGTGATAATAATAAATTTTTATATAGGGTACGAATATGCTAATTGAATGTATAAATTTGGATGTCACAATTTGGATGTCACCCAGATGCAAGGCGGTGTGGCACTCTTGCCATGAAGAGGGTGTGACAAGAGATGAGTCTCTCTAAGTAGATAACTGAGTGGACCACAGTCTAGGCGGTGTTAGTTGCACATCAGGAGAAACACAACACACGCACACACAACAACACAACACACGCACACACAACAACACAACACACGCACACACAGCAACACAACACACGCACACACAACAACACAACCACGCACACACAACAACACAACACACGCACACACAACAACACAACCACGCAAACGAACAAAACGATACACGCTCGTGTGTTAAGACAAATTAGATACAGCATCCGGTTTATTCGAGAAAGTCCAAACCGGAAACAACGTCACGGACTGGCTTGCAGCGACAGACTAGACATAACAACCTGGCCAGTTGGTCACGTGAACTAATTCGAATGACCTTGTGAGAGGCAATTAACACTGTGTGTGTGTGTGTAAGGGAGAAAGAGAGAGGCATAGACAGAGAAGATAGTAAAATAAACATTTTAAGGATACGAAAACAAATTGGGAAAAAAAGAAAGATCTATCATTCTATGTGAATTAAAATATTCAAACGAAATAAAAATGCGAATCAAGAAAATGACGCTTTAGAAAGAGGAAGTGTGCTACTAGGATCGTCCAAGCGGTAAATAAGTGTCTCTTAAGGAGCAGCTGAGAGGGAGGAGGGCTGTCTAATAGAGGGATGGGCTACGAGAATGCTCGTGGTGACGTAACTTTTAAACTTTAATTTACAAGAATAAAAATAAAACACCTTTTAAAAGAACTCTCCACCACAGAAGATAAAATATTCATTAAAGTCATCCTTCATGCCTGGGTTATTTTCAACTTCTTAAAAGGCAATTGAAATGTGAATTACGCCAACCGCCCAACTAGAGTTGAGTTCACACCAAGTTGACAATGTGTGAACAGGCTGAGGCAAAGATTCTGTGGTAGCCTTTGTAGCCAAGCATTTGATGAGATGATGTAAGACCAATTTCTTTGTATTATAATAATAACGGTATAGGCTTGTTTTTAAAGTAAGACCAACTTCAAGTGAGTCTCTCCAGTATGAGGTAGTTGTTTTAATGGGACAAGGGACATTTCTTGCACATCTAGGACTACCAGCACACTAGCTTGTAGTGACTTTAAGTGGCTAGAGGACGAAAGCGAACACTGATTTAAGTAGCCTGGCCCTATCAATACTACGTCGAACTGCTATCATTATAATCCAGGTATTTGGTCTTCACTGCCCACGGGTTGCGACATCGCAGGTCAGTATTGAAGCCTTTTATAATGAATGGTGTCGGTTTAGTTCCAGACCCAAGCGAGGATGAAAAACAAAATTCAGACAAACTCGATCTTACCCTATAGCACTTGCGATGAAAGAAGAACTTGGTGTCCACTATGTTTCAATCAATGAAGATCAAACTCACAACAAGTAAAGTAGAACTTTTGATTTTCTGTCCCATTCACGTGTGCAAAACAACGTTTGGAAAAAGATAAATACTGGTCATCCAGCTTGACCTACTGAATTCGTTAGAGACTGTCCATCGAGTTGACCTGATTTAACCCTGAACAAACCTATCAGTAGAGCGCCTTATTTATCCAAGAATAGATCTAATTAGTTGAGCGAGCCACAGGTGGCCGCGTGGGTGTTGGTGTCTGGGGGGGGGGGAGGCGTATCGATAGCCGTCAACTATTCAAACAAGGAAATTTATTGCTAACAGTCTTGACCCATTTAACTTCCTGTTCAGCACCACCAACGACCTTGAAGTCGTTTCTGTACTACTTCCCGTTCCAGCTCCTTAACAGAAAGCTGACACGAGCCAACATTGCTGATAGCTGCAGCTATATTTCATGTCAGTGACCACACGTCAAGTAATTAGATAAACTTCTGTATTCAAACATTATATTCAGTTCTTTCTTTAATACGCTCCCAAGTATAAACGCAGATCTCTTTTTAGCAGATCTCTTTTTATCGTTTAAAATAGGTTGAAAAAAATATTTCTGTTTAATAAATGGGACAGAGTATTACAAAAACAAAAATTCAGGGGGAGGCCATAGTTTACTTAAAAAAAAAAAAAAAACAGAATTATTCGTACTTAAGCATGACGCACAACTAAAAGATAGATCCCCAAAGGAATGTCAAATATCAAATTCCCAACAACTATTCACATAGGCATTTAATATATGCATTGCCATATCTTATTTGTAGAAATATGTAAAATATTATATCCTCAACTTATAATCACGTGGTCGTCTAAAACGTGAAACGTCCATATTTAGATATCTTAATATCAAACCATATCACCAACTCTCGCGACTGTGTCATACTGAATCCTCCTCACCCCCCCCCCCTTTCAAGTTTGTATAGTTATGTATCAGAATATTTCCGCAGGAAGTAAATCACGTTACAATAGACACAGCCAGTGTGCACATACCATATCGTCACGACATTCACTCAATGAAACATTGTATCAATAACATTGTTTTAAAAAAGAAAAACTAGTTTAAGAAATATTAAAAACAGGAAGTGGCGGTGTGACAAATGGAGCCTAAAACAAAATGTTTGTGACATTATCGACACCCAATAGTTCTATTTCCCCTTAGCTCAGTTTAAAGGGCGATTAGTTATTATTCATTTATAACACACACACACACACAATGTGTAGGGAAGTTTAACTAGCAGTTGAAAACGTGAGACGGCCCAGAGCGCCAGGGTCAAGCTCATCGTATTCACGTCAAGAACTTTATCTGATACAAAAGGATGCAGACCGCGAAGGAAAGACAACAAGGGGACATCACTGGCCCTTCACTTCATCAAGCAGAGCTAATTGTGTTGTGGACAGATTCAGGAAATGGCTCAAGTGGACACTTAGGAGTCAGTCAATGTTTGGGTCAAGAAACAACACAGCTTTTCAAATAAGACGTACAGCCTCCAAGTAGTCACTGTAGTACCCCTTAAAACTGTATGTAGTACCCCTTAAAACTGTATGTAGTACCCCTTAAAACTGTATGTAGTACCCCTTAAAACTGTATGTAGTACCCCTTAAAACTGTAAAGTAACACGAACAACGACTGATATATTTACACGTTCCTGGATCACACAAGTCTTACGGTCACACGAGGAAGGCATAGGACTGCAGTACGAAGCCCCTAAGCCCCCTGGATGACAAAAGTGGCTATCACTGACGGACGAACTATATATTTATTTACATTTCGTATTAAAGGTACTGTCTGTGAACGGGGGGTGGGTAGTTTAGTTTATAGAAGGGGATTTCAATATTGACATTGGCGTCACATATGGATGACTCAATATCGCCTCGGTGTTCCGGCGGAAATAAAACTTTAACACCAAAGTCAAGACTGCTATTGACCCAATTGGAACCAGCATTTGAGAAGTGGAAAAAAAAAGGAGATAGAGAGAAGGAGAAGGGGGGGGGGACAAAAATTGTATTAAACTTCCTCGTCGCTAAGCATTGTCTTTCTCGCCAGCTTAAATAGGAGGGAAAAAATAATAGGAAGGGATATTTGTATGGTTAAGGAAGGGGGACTGGGCCTGAATAGAAAGTTGAAAGGTCGCTATACAAAATAAACTTAAGTTCTATTCTACCATGACCTAGTTCCATTTCAACTAACTTTAGGAACACGAACGAGGACACAAGACTGAACAAATGACATTGCTGCCACAGAGGAACTAAATTAGTTTCAATCGCCAGGACAAACATATGCAAGAAATGTTACGAGCGATTACTGACTCCAATCTAAAACACAATAATAGAAGAACAATACATCACAAGGCAAAAGAAGCAAAATTCTTATGAAACTTTAGATACATTTGTTGTACTTGTCATATAGTGTGCTTCGTATAATAATGACTTCAAAACATATGGGAACTGACTCACGCCTACATTAGGCCAAAGTTTAATAACTATTACCTTCATGCTAAAAAAAAATATGTTCAGAAAAAAAAAATCAAATGACTAACACTTATGGATTGATATCTTAGGAAACAAAAAAAGGCTTATGTTTTTAGGCATATGTGTGTGTAAAAAGGGGGTGGTGGATTAGAGATGAAGGCAAAGACCAAACAGTTGTCTGCAGCCCATGATCAAGGAGCAATTAGTGATTTAAGTGAGTGATTAATTTGGACTGATTATACTATCATAATTCAATTCACATGCAACGCTCAATGGCACCAATGTCCACTTGAACTGACCACCCCACCTTTCAACGATGAGGTCAACCATTTCAATTCATGTCAACATCAAATCTGACCCCATTGTAATAAAAGAACAAAAGTAAATCTTATGACGGGGAGAGAAATGATACTTTCTATCTGTGCCGCGAAATTTTTCCAGAAAATCTTTTGAGAGCGTGGCGTTTATCAGACGGGAGACTTAAAAGTGTGAATTAATAGTGAGATAACGAAACAAAAAACGTTAAAACAAAAAAAAAATGAAATGTGATATAGGATGTAAAGGTTGGCATGTTAAGACTGGCCGGCTACAATCTTGAGGCCACTGTTAACAGATAATGCTCTTCACACAGCAACTGGGACACGGAACGACGCGTACGATAAGACAACGTTGGCTTGTACTAAATGTTTCCCAAACTGTGTACCGCGGGACCCTAATGTTACGCCAGGCCTGAATAGGTGTTCCACGAACTACGGGAATAATTAACTAGTAAGCCACCAAGTGAATGAATCTCTCTAGAAAAAAAGTAAGCAAAGTGTTCTGGTAAATACTCCGAATGTGCGAAGGGTTCTGTTAAGGAAAATGTTTGGGAATCACTGTACTAAATGATTCAGTCACAACTTTTGCTCCGTACTTTAGATCTTCGTGAACATTTCAACAGAATTAAATAATATGTTTACATCCATGGAAATAGCAATGTGATATGCCTGAATAATGATCTCTGACTGTATGACATTAACTTCATCCCAGGAGAAATTTCACAAACATATACCAAGACCCTTGATTACAAACACACACAAAGACCTTTGAATTATTAAGGATTCACGCATACATAGGAGCATACATATGCGTTATGGAATCTATTTCCATATACCGCTTTCATAACCCCCTCCCATCCCAAGTAGGAATGATCCCACTCCTAACACACACACACAAATAGAGTTGGTCAATCAAGATGTGGACAACGACTTCCAAATGACACTGAAAATAATGACACCAAATGTCTACAAGTGTCTCAGTACTTCCTGACAATCCCTGACATTCCAAGACGAACAACAGCGGCACTTACCTTTATAGAATCAAAACAAGCCACTACTCGGCCATTTTGTACTTCCACGTGCGCTGGGGGGTGAGCAAACTTGCATTCATTATCCGAGCGTGAGCACTTGCTCCTCTGAAACTCCCGGCACACCTCCAGGGTGAGCCATCTCGAGTCCTTCCCGTTGGGAGTGGCTCCAGCGGGCACTATGACCATTTGCTGATTGACCAGTTGGGCCATCGTCAGTGGCGAAGGTGATGTGTTCAGCAGCGAGGCTGCTGGAGGGGGTGAGCTGGAGCTGTATTTGAGTAGCCCTCGGTCCCAAGACGGTGACGTGGAGGGGGCGTGCACGGCGTAGGAGGAAATGCTCGCGGCTTGGCGTGTGGCCCTGTGGAAGAACAAAAATAATGACTGATTGATTGGATCGTCTCGAGATTGGTGGACATCAATTATTGACGACACATTGTTGAACAATAAAAATACATTCAAACATGTCAGGATAGGAATGGTTAAACAATGGAAAGATTAGAAGACCATGCATTGGACAAGATGGGGGGAGGGTAATAACTGGACATTCAAAAAGACCATTGGGTGCATAGAAGGCTAGACATTGCATAGGATATGAAAATATACAAATGTTTTGTTTGTTTTACATGTTTCGGATGTTCTTTCAGAGTTGAAGATAGTTTACTTCCTAGTCCAAACCTCCCGCAGGAAGACGGGGAATGGGAGCGGGCAGGGTTTGAACCCTGGACCAGGGATAAATCTAAACGACAGTCCAGCGCGCAAACCGCACGACCAGGCAGCCATCATGGAAGGGGAAGACGACTAGACTAGACATCTTAAAAAGCCAAATAGTTCATACTAACATGGTATATTGTCTATATCGGACAGGAAAAGAGATTATATTGCACACAGGAAGAAGAATATATGATTATAGTCTGTAGACGTAATTTGATTAAGTACAAAAAAATGTTTGCATGTTTGAACAAGGAAAAGCTTTTTGATATCACCGTGGATGTAAACACATTTTATCACTACATTCACCACTTTATTTATATATAAATAATATAGCATATTTATACTACATAACAGACTGAACATCTTAAGCGCTATCTTTCTAGATTGCTTCCCATAACATTGCTATGCTACGGATATGTAGTGTTCCCGTGAGCCCTTTCGAGGTACTTAATAATTCAATGTGATATGTTGTTGCATGAACACGACACCGAATACATTATGTGTGTACCAAAATACATTGTGTGTATACAGAATACATTATGTGTGTAATAGAAAAAAACATTCAGCACTTTTTAAGACCCGTCCTTCGAGTCAATCTTAGTGACGTCACTAGTGAATTAGGTCGCAGACTACGTCATTTGCACACGGCCCAGTCCCAGCCTTGTATATACGCTCGAATCCACATCATTCACCTGATAGACTAAAAAGAAAGAGGTGAAATAAGGAGAGAAAGAAAAAAACGGCAAGCGACAATGGATGAAACAAAACCATAGCGGGAAATCGACAGGTGCTCTCAACACAAACCTCTCACAAAATGTTGCTGTATTACTAGCAGTAAAAAAAAATAATAATAATACTACCTCGTGTGTCCCACAGGTATGAACCAATCAATGTGCCGGCAGGTGAGAAGTCAGAAAACATGTGTCACAAAGTCAGTATCACTGCTATAAACCTTAAACTCGAGGGAGGGTTAAGAGGACTCCCCCCCTCCCTCCCGATCTGTCCCTCCCCCACAAGTACCATATTTAGCTTTGGTTCACATTAAGATAAACAGAACCGCTATCTTATCCGAAGTTCTTTTTTTAAACAACCTTTTTTTTTTTCCATTGCTAACTGTAACGCTACAGAATAAAGTGGAGAAAGATTTAGAAAACGGAGAGAGAGACAGAGAGAGAGAGAGAGACAGAGACAGAGACAGAGAGAGAGAGAGAGAGAGACAGAGAGAGAGAGTGACAGAGAGAGAGAAAGTGACAGAGAGAGAGAAAGAGAGAGAGAGAGAGAGAGACAGAGAGAGAGAGGGAGAGAGAGAGAGAGAAAGAGAGAGACAGAGAGAGAGTGACAGAGAGAAGAGAGAGAGAGAAGAGAGAGAGAGAGAGAGAGAGAGAGAGAGAGAGCTAATGTAAGACTAAAACAAAAATGTAAACATGTATATTAAAAGAAAGCGAGGCTAGTTTAAACCTCATAGATGTTCTTGGACAAAGAAGCTGTCTGCAAAGTCGTATCTCTGCAAAACTGCAGCGCCAGTGCACATAGATCTCTTACCTAATACAACAAAACTGCAGCGCCAGGGCACATAGATTAACTAATACAACTTAATCACACTAAGTAATCCTTCCGAAGAAAAAGATCTCTGAAAATCTACACAAATGTAAACACACACACAAACAAAGTGCTCGGACTAAAGATGTATTTAAAAAAAAAGAAAAAAGCATTCAATGTCTTACGTCAAGTCGGCCTGTGAGTACAAGTACATGGTCCAATGAATATCTTCAGCAGCGGTACAACCTGGTGTCCTTGCCTACAGTCATGTAAATTATTAGTCTGAGTTTCGGTCGGTCTATTTAATCATTTCACAGTACACCGGAAACAAGATTGGCGGAGAGGCGGTTTTCCCAGCAAACAGAATTCATTCTATATTTCCTCATATCCCTCCCCCCTCCCTAATTTTGTGTTTCACTTCTCTATTTCATTTTATTTGTTTTGGTTTGAGAGAAGAAAAAAAAAAAGTCTTAAAGGGAAGTAATTCTAAGAAAAAAGTTTTCACAACATATCAGTCCTTGAGATTTGTGACGTCTCCCTCCCCTCTTTTCTCATTGTCACCTTACAGAGGATTGTATTCTAGGTTCAGAGTCACACCACCAACTATCGGTTTCTATCTCCGCCTTTCTCCCCCCCCTCCCCCTATGTAACCCCATCTAAATAAAAGCCAGTGCTCTCTTTATAAAAGGAAGTCGTGCTTATTTGTCAGCAGTTGGTGGTGTGAATGAAGTGTTGATTACACATCAAATCGAAATGTTTTTAAGCCATTGTTTTTAACGTTCATCATCGCCACAAATATCATGTCGCCAAAACAACAAAAAACTTTTTTTTTTGTTACAAAACTCGTATCATTTCACTCAGACTGTCTGGTAAAATTGTTTTATGCGCTATGCCCCACACCCGTTCTTGGATCAAGTTGAAATTTACACAAATTTTGTAACTAACAAAACCTACGTACGGGCTACAACTGTTTTGTATTGTCTGATACAGAAAAGGGGAAATAAATGCTACTTATAAAGAAATGTGGCAGCATATGTGGAGTTTTGGCCTTTACTGCGTAAAAACAAAACAATTAGTGGTGATTATATTTATATAGGAAAAGCGAGATTATTTCAGCAGTATTAATAATAATAATCTTTATTATCGGTGAGGAAATTTATCTTTACTATTATGTATAAAAAACTACATAATTGGAGCAAACATTTCTATTTAGATATATAGATAGTGATTTTTGCAGTTCTAACCCTTTGAAAATCTTTTATTTTCTGTGTGTTTTTAAATTTTGCTTCTTTAAGCATGTCTATTTTGTGTCTTCTTGCCGAAATTCAAATTATTTTTTTGTTTCGCAAAATTCTAATACCATTTTCAACAGTATTTCTCCAAAACTTGTACTATTTCAGTAAAGAAGATTTTTTTTTTTCTCTCTTCTGTGGGTCGAGAGGCTAAGTGTGGCTTGAGCTTGGCTTGCTTGACTACCTAGAAGGGGGCTCGAGGTTCGACACCCGACTCGGACAGAGTTTGTGTTTACTGAGCGCCCAAAGGCAGCACGGGAAACCAATTCCTAGATACCCCCTACCCCCACCGGTCCACAATAGAGATTGGACCAAAGCGCTCTGAGCATGCTATAAGCATGAAAGTAGCGCTATATAAAAGCTATAATAATAGTTATATATATATATATATATATATATATCTTTCGTTTCCCAGTCCATTCCTAAAAGAGCATAGTGCCTGAATGTCCTGAAAACGACATCCCCGCGATGCCTGGATTAGCTAATTGAAAGAAAATCAGAGGCACGGAGAAGGTGGGAGGATAAAGTAATAGCCATTACGCTGTGCTAGTTATTAATACAACAGGAAGTGCGGGGCTGAGGAAAAGAAAGACAAACAAAAAAGGGCGCCAAAAGAAAGGGGGGGGAGGGGAGTGCCTGCTTGATTGGGACCAAGTGATCCAACACTTGCACAACGAAGCGTAGTAAAACTGTCACACGTTGGTTTTTTTTTTTTCATAAAGACCTAGAATCTAGGTATTATAAACCTAGAGATACACACAATGCCACCTCTTGTTACAATGATACATTTCTTTTGTCTTAATTTTTTGTTTGTTTTACAGTATATACATAGATATGCAGGTTTGAGTAAGCTGCATACATGATTGTCCACTTAATTATTTTTAGAATTCTAAATACTAATGAACTTTTTTATTTTCAAAATTACACAAACGAAATATTTTTAAAAAAATATGTAAATATTTCAGAAAATACCAATCCGATAATTTTTTCAGGGTAAAAAAAAATCTACATCTAGTAGGAAATTACTCATCAATGGCAATACTGTAAATGATGAGGTTAACCTGGATCACTTGTGTTCTTCCCGGCCCTCCAAGCCATAAAGTTACACAGAAGGCCGAGCTGCCTTTTGTTTGTACTGCCGAGGGGGATTGTCTATTGAAATCTTGAGTTTGTGCAGGTCACCCTGCCACAGAAGGTTGAGTCACGTCCCTCCCGCCCCGCACCCCAAGTCTCTTACGACGTCAACATAGCCACCTTATACAAACTGGGTTGCTCCCCCCCATTTCTTGCCTGCCTACGATTTAGGTCGGAGAATGCAGTAGAAATACAGGGGAAGGAGACCCTTCAGTATAAACTGAATGCATGTAGGTCAAAATGGCCGTCATTTTACCTGAAAATTTCATTTAATCTTTCCGCCTATTCATTCCCTCCTCTCGGTCACAGGAAGGATCACTACAAGACAGTAAATAAACGTTTTTAAATGCCTACATTTCGCCCCTCCCCTTTCTTTGAACAGTGTTACCAAGTCCTCCCGTTATAAGTACAGCGTTATCAGAGCAAGCACAAGTCTCTGGGAGGCGCGAATGGCTGAGTGGGAAAGCGCTTGGCTTCCGAACCTGGGGTGGGCGGGGTCCTGGGTTCGAATTTAGATGAAGACTTAGATTTTTGAATTTCGGGATCTTTAGTGGGCCTCTGAGTCCTCCAGCTCTAATGAGTACCTGACAATAGTTGGGGAGGTTGGTCGTTGTGCTGGCCACATCGTAGGCCACAAAAAATAGATGAGGGGCAAGTAAGAGAGGTGGCCAGTAAACATAAACAATTGACAAGGCACTTTCCCGCACTTCCATCACTTGTACCGCACATCAACGAGGGTTCAATTCTGCAAGACATAAATACTAAATTGTTTTCCTTTGGAAAGGGGACTAAACTATCTTATACTACCTCTTCAGTCAAGTACTATTTCTTTCCCTTATGAGATAGCACGAAAAAAAAAATTAATACCAATAGTTAAATAACTAATTGGTTTATTTATTTAAAAAAAATGATTCTTGTGTTGTCAGGTAAAAAGAAATAACTGCGCAAAATTTCAGCTTGATCCGAGATTGGGTGTCGGAGAAATAACGTGTACAAAAGTTTGGCCAGACAGACTGACAGACAGACAAATTAAGTTGATAAAAGCTTTGTAAAAAAGTCTTATCATTCATCTTTAGTCAAAACTCCGAACACATGCGAGATGAAGAAGAAGAGCTAGATCTTGAGGAATAAATGTAGCTCTACAAGAAATGTAGCTGCATTATGAGAGAGAGAGAAGACAAAGTGAAAGACAGAGAAGAGGGTATTTTTTTCATCCGCAGGTTAGACGACGTTCAACTCATATTTCTGAGCCTCGTTCAAAATATTAACAATAGCATCTTTCCCATATAGCATTGAAGTGGCTCGTGCTAAAGCGAACTTTCTTTACATTGTATTAGAAACATTTTCACACCATTAAGTAGGCAACCCGCTCCAAGCTAACATCGACAGAAAGGTGAATGTGAAAATGGGCGCTATATAATGAACCATACAAACGTGATTCAGAGCTAAAAAAAAATGTTTACATGCCTGAAGTTTAGGCCTATTCTGGACGGGAGGAAGGGGGCTGTAACTAGGCCAAGTTTAACGTGACCCTGAACATGTAGATGCGTATCACAAATAACATATGACACAAAACCACTAACAGGGACAGCCAACAGGAAGATAAGATAGAAACATTTATACACTACAATGGCTGTTTTACTTACATTACCGAATGTCGTAGTGTTAGAATAAAATGTAGTATTGAGGTTTGAAATTCTCAAGCACTGTTCTTCAGGCCTAATAGTGAATCCTTCTTTCTAAAAGCCTGCATCTTCAATAGTTTACAGAAGTGTCAAGTAATATTAAATGGTATGAACTCGATTAAATTTTCGTCAATTAAAATAAAGATGTACCTCAGCCTTTTTAAAAAACTTTTATTACATATGTTTCAACTACAACGTAAGAACAGTTCATAGAATTCATTTCAACGCTGTGTTGTGTTTTATACCTTGAAATGGTCAGGCAGAAAAGATTAAATCCTGACCGATGTTCAAAACTTGCAGAAAAATGAAAATGTAAAATGTGACCACTTTCAGAACTAGACAACTATGGGAGCAGATGATAGTTATATCTGTTACTCTGGCCGGATGGTGAACGAGGGTGTTATGTGGTGAGAACAACGCCTATACGACGGTCAGGTTGGGTGGCCTCAGGAGCTTTCTAAAAAATCCCCAATCAAATCCAAGTCTCTACCAGTATCCGAACTCATGGGTTTTACTAGCAAGACTATTTTAGTATCACTAAGTATTTACAAAGTTCAAATGACTTATAGTTTGCTTGTTTATTATAATACGGTGTACAACATTCTTCATTTTAACTTTATATTATGCTTTATATTAAGGCTTTTTGTGTGCCAGCAATCAAAATATTTTCACATACTGAACTTTATTTTAAAGTCTGTTTTTGCACACCACAAAAGAAAAAAAAATCGTATTTCTATTTAGAATAGACCAATGTATTCATTTTAAATTCTGAAGACCAATGGACTGGCATATTACTCTAATTGGCTGTGCCAGAGCAACCGTATGATATAGTGGAGAGCGTGCAGGGGCGGATAAAGGAGTGCGAGGTAAATGTATCAAGTGGTCCCTGTGTCACCTGGGGTCAAACCTTCCTTTCTTTTCGTGTCGGTGGCAGGTTTTCCACTACAACAAGCTAGACATTCAAGTTGAACCAAAGAGAGAAAGTACATATGCTGGTTGAAAAGAAACTATACCAGGCCCTACTTGTAGTCTTAGCTAATGCTAAATACTAGGTTCACGATATAGACATGAAGGCGTGTAGTTCTACTACGTGTATGTAGGACCTGTCACCAGCAGGTTAAAGATATACATCAGCAGCAGAGCCACCGCTGCATTTCTTTAAGGAGCAAGACTTTGATGTATCCTCACACTCTGCCCAATCCTAAGCCCGAGCCGCTTCTGTTTTCTTACCAACTGCACTGCAGTGTTTAAACGTGAAAAATGCTCAGCACCTGGCCTGCCCACAGAAGAACATCGTTTTTAATGGGATGCAGAGAAACGCTTAGAAACTGTCCCCCCCCCCACACACACCTTCCATTATGGAAGAGTTATGGCGTATGAGAGTCAGGGCTATTCTCGGCTTCTAGTGTTGACTGACGCAGCCAGCTCCCAACCCACGGGACTTGTGTGTTATATTGTGCAAACATTGAATGCTCTCAAGTGAATCACCACGTATCTCTACCAGCTAGTAGATGTCATGTACTCATTAACGCAATTATTCTTAGGCAACCAAGTAAAGTAAAGACATTTGACATGGAAAATTTTGTGCAACTGATGGTAGAATGCAAGACATTTCGTCATGCTGAATCATTACAATTTATTAGAGAAAATCACCTACGACAGATAACTCTAAATGGCTAGCTTTTTTTTGGTGTATCCGGCGTAGAGATTATTTTTTATAGTGGTTTAGGAATTTATGCTCGCACTTTTGTACCAAAGTAAAATCAAATTTCAAATTTCTTTCCCTTGTAGTAATCTTATTTGTTCTTGTTAAGTAACGGACACTGATTTTTCAGAATGGTGTTCTTTATAGCGAAAATGCAACCCAAGATAAAAGAAATATCAGTAAAATAAAATTGATATGAACGAACCAAACTAAATGTAGAAAAAATGAAATGATGTTTTTTTTATGTGTCAATTTTTTAAAAACAGATTTACGAAGAAATTTAATTATTTTTTTTTACAATTGCAGAACGAACAACCTGGCAAACATATACTTGTTCGATACACACTGCTTAACAAAAACATAAGTCCTGTGTTAAATATTTAGAATGGGAGATGGGGACACAGGACATTTTGTACCTTTTGGTCACTTGATGAGGTCACCACACACACCAGTAGATTACAAAGGTTCACAGAGTGCTCTTCTCTCTGTTAGCGTTACCGGAAATTCATCTGTTGGTGATTACTGTTATAAACACACACACACACAGATATTTACACACTTCTACAAAATCTAAAGTTATTTGAAAACAAGGATTCAGCAAAAGGGACAGGTCGACAAAGGGGGTAAGCTCAAAAAAACAAGGGGGGGGGGGCAGTTTAAAAGAAAACTTGATCCCCACTTTTCAGTCAATTACAAGAACCCACTTCCTGCACACTGGCGGCAAGGTCTTAAATTTATAACTGTTCCCGCCCCCGCCAGACAAACAATAGGATAAGAAGACCGGAGAATTTATGCAACACGCCAAGTCAGGGGCGATTACTTGATTTCTGGCGAGGATTAGGACCGCAGTTCAACAAAAATATGACCAATTGACATTTCAATACCAAACGTCTCCGTTCATAAAAATAGAGTTGCAGGTGCACAGACGAGAGAGCCGTGCAGTCTGTGGGACATTGGGCTAGAAGAAGTTTTTCTGTTTGTGTCCATGGAAGAGGTCATGAAGTAAACGTGACGGGAGCAGGTTGCATTATTGATTCCATTGTTTGTTTTATTATTATGAAGGAAAGTAAAGTGGTATTCGTTATCATAACGTCTAGCAACCGCTAGTTAACATAAGATGTTACATTATTTAACTCTTTGACCTCGCAACGACGCTCCCATCGTTGATTCTATCCAGATATAAAGCTATGAATTCCGTCCAAACGTGGAAAATAATTTCGGTATCAAAGAGTTAAATTCTGAGCCTTCAGATTGATCCTCTATTTTGTAGACGGAGAGAAATGGAAACAAAGGAAAGGTTTTGTTTTTCTTTTTTGAAAAATCCTTTAATAAAAATATTTCACAAAATGTATGCAAATAGCCAGGAAAACCACACAATTTTTGTGAACCTGACCTCGCCACGCAATATGTATTCCATATTTCTAATGTTTCAATCCTGGATTTGTTTTATAAATATTAACTCCTTCCTCAAACTATCTTCAATTTTAAATTATAATGAGCTGGAAATTCTCTGCGAGTAGGATAAAAAAGCATTATAAAGCTAAATGTTAGGTTGAAGCTTGCCTCTATTTCAGAACTGCGCCAACTCATGAAGAAAGCAAATACAAGTAGATGCGTGTACAGTGAAATAACTTTCAGAAAGAAAAGAACACGGGAAAGGCCAGTGCACCGTGCAACCCGAAGCATTGGTCGTTTTGAATCAACATGTAAGCTTTCTGAAACAGTAATCAGCTGTCTTGAACAGTATAAGCTGTCTTCACTGCAGCCGGGAAAGGGGGCTGTCTAATAACTAGCACCGCGTCTTTAATTAAAAAGATGTTTACAAAAATATGTTTTTAAAAAAATTCGTGGAACCACTGCTGAAGATATGAACGAGTAAAAAAAAAACCTTAATTAGAAGTCATTCTGCGTGAAGTAACCACAAACAAGACGTGCAACTAGTTTTGAATGTTTGACACTTAGCAGCTTCGTTTTTCACTGAGCCCACAGCTTCTAGATCTATACATGGCTGAGGAGATTTCAACGATTTACATTCCTTCCCAGCTCTACTTCCGCATACAAGAGAACTAGATCTAGTTGATCTCGGCAACACAGTCAATGTGGTTTTATGTTCCACCTCCTTTACCTAAGTAACCTGTTAGATACACATTTTTTAAACTCTTTCTCTCCGAATCGACGATACCAACGTTGATTCCACCAAAATATGGTAAATAATTACGGAGAGAAAGAGTTTTAAGTGGGTAGGGCAAATGTTTACAAGGATGTCGTGAGGCCACCAGTAAGACCAACCTCCAGTATCTAACTGATGAAACAAAATACCAGTGTCTAGAACGATTTGAACCAGAGACATAAAGTTGGATAAACCCGCCTTAATAAGCATAATAATTTAGTACCGGTAAATTTGATTGAAAGATATAAAAAGAGCAAACCATTTCACAATGCGTGTTTCAAAATAAATGTAAATGTTAAAATGAGATTTCTAGACAAATATGCTTTCGAAAAATAAACAAATGTCATCTTATGGGGAATGCTAGCTACCTGTTTTATATCCTGTTCAATAATACAGTAATAGCGATGGATTAGATTGATTGCTGTAAGTATATAACATCAATGTGTAATGCACCATCTTGATCATCTAACAGACCACACAGAAGCTCTACACCGACTGCTGTCCACTTCACATTTCAAAGGCCATCGACCAATGCTAAATCCCACACCTGACCAACCCTGCACATAGTGACCGATGTTGAGTGATGAAGACTAAACACGCGCAAACACAGACGAGCAAACAAAAAGTCTTCTCGGACCTACTTTTAAACCACACGTGAACAGTGACCACAAGTCTGTGGTCGCCTAAAGGGGACATTTGGTCCTGGCGCAGGTTCATGTCAACTATGCACTGCTGTCTCCTGTGATGGCAATGGACATGACACTTCACGTTACGCTGACCAAACACGTCCAGTTTGTTTAGGTACATCTTTACATTTCAACAAACAAAATAAATAAAACAATATAAGTCGCCAAGGATAAGATGAACGAAATCAATATTTGATACATGTTAGAGGTACACTATAACAATCACCAAGACAGAATATCGATCGAACCCTTAATGACAAGGTCTTACAAGTAGTCTTGTCTAATAGACACAATATGATCTAAAAATAGTTGTTTTTTCTGTCCGAGCGAAAAAAAAAAGTGAAAGCAAGACAGCCGAGACTTATAATGTGACTAAGTTAGTCATGATGTGACTGTTGATCATTCTTAAAGCTCTTTTATACCGAAAGCCCGATGGTAGAGAGTAGTTGAAACTTAAACATTTTTTTCTATCTTCCAATGCTTGATTCACATTCTACATAAGAGAAAATACAATGATTGACTAAGAATAGACTGATATCATTCTTTATATTTTGGTATTCAGTCCTGTAACCCAGCGGCGTAGCTAGGGTGGGGAATTATACAATTTCCCCGGGACCCCAAATGAGTGTTTTACATTCAAAAATTAAATATTACGCAAAATGCAGGGGCACTTAGAGAGGTCAAGCCCCCCCCCAACGGAAAATTCTTACCTTCGCCCCTGTTGTAATCCCCGAGGAGGAGGTGCGCTTTTGGGTAGTGACGGGGGAGAGGTCATAGTTCATCGAGAGACCAATCTTGTCACGTTGTTAAGTTAAAAAGTAGGTAAAGTTGAAAAAAAAAAACTACTGCTCGAATGAACAAAACAAACCCACCGGATTTCATTCCTATACAAACAATAGCTTATTATCTTGTATACATCATGCCATTCATTATGTGGGCACACCTCTAGCATTCACTCCATAACCAGGTGAACTGCCCATGTATCGTCTGCCGACACTAATAACAATATATCTGGTAGCAACATTTTGCTTGCGTGTGTGTGTGTGAGAGAGAGAGAGTTATCACGTCGCTAACGATATATTCTTAAAGAAGACAAAAAAAATAATTCAATCATCTCAAACTAAGCCAGGAGTGTCGAAAGTAAAACCAAGAAATCTGAGACTATTGAGGATCGACTTCCTGGAGGATCACTACGTCATTGAAAACTCTCATTAGCAAAGAGAGGGGGGGGGACGACAGTAATAGAAGACAGCAGTAAGATAAGTTCGAGGTGACCTCATAGGTATACCACTTGCTCAGGTGAGAATTACCGGCTAAGTTAGAAAACTGATACCGTCCGAAGAGGAGGACGTTGAACAATAGAAACCAGTGCAGCTCGAATCAAATCAACGAGAAGTTCTTATCGAATGGCTGCAGTGTTTGAAATGGATTTGAAACTATAATATTTTGGTTTACACGAGAAGTAATGGTGGAACTGATCTGACTAAATGTCCAACTTGATCAATCATAAATTAGTTTAATTTAAACCGGGTAGAGTTGTGTTCGTGATAAGTCTGATAATCTCCATAATTTACTGTCCCTTAAAAATCGTGTTTTAAATGTGGTGTGTAGGTCTATGAAAAATCACTCTGCATATTTAATGTTAAAAACAAAAACGTTCGCGCTCAGAAGACCAAAAGTAGTCTTTGCCTCTTTGTAGTGCTTTTTTTTCTTTTTAATACAAAATTAAACGTGATTGGAACATGGCCAGTCAACGCAAATCTGATTGGGAAGGGCGAGTGGTTCTCTTTTCGAAGCAGGGGCCGCTACACAAAATTTACATGAATTTGTGGTCAACAGCTACTGCAATAATTTTGTATGTGTGTTGATATTTATATTTAGCAGAATTAGACATGAATGAAGTATAAAGCAATAGTTTCATGCCATTGGGGATTTTCACACCAAAAGTTAATTGCAGTAATCTGCTCTTAGCTTACACTTTGGTATACGTTTAGCAATTATAACACATAGGGGAAAAGGGGGGGGGGAAGAAGAAGAAGAAGATAAAGCGACACGAGGAAATATGGTGACGATATAATGGAACCAAGTGAAAAATGTGAGACAATAATAACAAGAAGATTGCGAGAGTTGAAATAACTAGACGAAATAAAAAAAATACAAGGTTCGCCATATTGAGAGACCACTGTTGCCAATTAAAAACAAAAACAAAAATGAGCCACCATCGAATGAGTTTTGATTGCATAGAGCTAAAGTGCTCAACAATTATAATCTGGTTTATTCAAATAGTTCACGTATCAATACTTTCATATTCCCTACACCGGATACGCCTAAAATCATGCTAATTATGTATTTACCTTCTTTGTGTAAATATCTCGGATATTTGTATTTTATTTATATATTCCTCATAAAATGCTCGTTTGCTTATGTAGTAACCTAATATAACACAACTAGAAAACATGTCTAGACTCTAGGTTTTATTGAACAAGAATGACCAAACAGTTCACAATAACACAGTACACACACACACACAAGCTGACCAGGACACCATGACATTTTGACACACTAGAACAGATCAGTTCACAACACACAACAAGAAATATAAATACACAACA
>JADKLZ010019686.1:19603664-19614047 GCA_021533235.1 Biomphalaria straminea
AATTCGAACATCACACACGTGAAATGGAAGAATTCAAACATCACACAAATGAAATGGTAGAATTCAAACATCACACAAGTGAAATGGAAGAATTCAAACTTCACACAAGTGAAAGTGAAGAATTCAAACTTCACACAAATGAAAGGGAAGAATTCAAACATCACACAAATGAAAGGGAAGAATTCAAACATCACAAAGAAATCAAACATCACACAACTGAAAGGGAAGAATTCAAACATCACTTAAGTGCCACATTCACCATACACGAAATATAAAAACAAAAAATTCTAATTGAAATGTTTATAAAATAAATGTGAGTCTAGTCAGCAAGATATAAGTCTAATTTGCTAGATTCAAGTCTATTCTGGTAGATTTAAGTCGTCAGCTAGATATAAGTATAGTTTGCTAGATTCAAGTCTATTCTGGTAGATTTAAGTCTAGTCAGTTAGATATATGTCTAGTTTGCTAGATTCAAGTCTATTCTGGTAGATTTAAGTCTAGTCAGTTAGATATATGTCTAGTTTTCTAGATTCAAGTCTATTATGGTAGATTTAAGTCTAGTCCAAAGAGCGACGCTTGAAAACCCCAGAAATAAATATCAATTACGTAATGCATCAAATTGTACAGTGCATGGAGATGGTCAGTTCAGACAGACAACCTGAATGGGATCACATTGAGCAAGCCAGTGTGTGTGTGTGTGTGTGTGTGTGAAAGACAGACCTGGAGAGGGGGATTGGATGTTTTATTGATGTGTGTGTGTGTTAACAGAGATGCGAGCGAGTGGTAGAGAGCCATTAGTTGATTGTGTGTGTGTGTTGTGAAGGGATTAGAGAGCCATTAGTTGCATGTGTGTGTTTGCGTGCGTGGTGAGCGGGCGCTCTCATAAATTTCTGCTGACTAGACATTATTGGCTGCCAGTTTGAGCAAGTCCCGAGGTTATGACCAGTCGGACGCACAGAGATAAGGTAACGTCCTGCGCTACTAACAGGCACAGCTCCCGTCCAGCGCTATGACGTACACGCCGAACTAGCCTTATCAGGGGAAGATAATACTGGCACTGAACCTATCATCACAAACAACATCCTCAAAGGGACACTGTAATGTACTGAAGTACTTGACCAATTCATTTGTTTAGATACCGAACATGAAGCTGCAGTCAGTCAAAGCGATGTAGTGAAAACACATCGACACGCACGTGATCTATAAATAGAATTCAATCATTTCAAAGATGTAGACAAAAAAAAAATAAAATCGATAGGATCCAATGCTGACGTGAAGGTAGTCACGGGTGACCGAAAGTAAGGGATAAGATAATTTAGTACAATGTCAGGAATGGCGTGACGGCACCATGGAAACGGGTTTTACACGACTGTTAACATTCTAACTTACCAAACGATGCGGAACTGGATGGTTAGGAAGAGCATTAAGGGGAGGCAATCTTTCCAAATAAAATTTTAAAAAATCTCTTTTAATTAATTTTATACAAATATATCCCCCCCTTTTTTTAAATTTGTTATACAACAATGAAGACGTAGGGCTATATTTTTTAATGAATAGAATAGAATTTGAAAAAGAATATATTTTTAAATGAAAATAAGTGCATTCATTTGTACGTTTTATAGTGACATCCAGTACAGGTTACTATCAGTGTCTTAAAGACTATACACACACCTATACATCCATTCATCATGAATGAGTTCAATATTTGATTATCGGTTCTCTATTAAGCAGAGAGAGGGAGAGAGATGTCATCGCAATACTAGAGAATGCTGGCTGTTTGAAATGGATGCAATACACATTAGTTACTATTTCAAATGTTTACTCTGTGTAAATACATTAATACACCAGCTACTTTTGATCATCAGAAATCCAGCACTTTTTTTCCTTAAAATACAATGTAATACAATACTACACATTCCACGATTTCAAAAGGATCTGGTATCTTGTTTTGAGAACTAATTCAAAACTCCGTATTGCATATTGTATGTACAGACATTAAAAAAAAAAAGATTTGACAGGCAGTTCGTGTTCATCGCCAACTTGTACAAACAAAAACTAGTCCAAAGCTTTTCTCAGCTTCACCTTGGCGCTCGGGTGGAAACAGTCGTTAGAGAAGACGATTAGGCCAATAGGGAATCCAACAAGAACCCTCGCTGTGGTGCCTAAGGATCGAGTCCATTGCAATGTAGGGGATGGAAGAACTCCCCAACAAACATGTCACTATCCATACAACGTTTTCAAAAGACCATTTTTTTTAAAATGGCAGACACTTACACGTCTGATGTGGTACAGAGAAGGGATATGGGGAAGTTTCCACAGTGCGCTCGACCTTTGGCCTCGCTTCTAATCCAAGCGTCTTTGGATGCGAGCCATCGGTAATAATTTGCATCTGCTTGGATCTTTACAAGACAGACGTTTGTTCAGACAGGCAGATAGAGGCAAACTTCCAAGAGTTTTAAACTAGACGTTTGTTCAGACAGGCAGATAGAGGCAAACTTCCAAGAGTTTTAAACTAGACGTTTGTTCAGACAGGCAGATAGAGGCAAACTTCCAAGAGTTTTAAACAAGACGTTTGTTCAGACAGGCAGATAGAGGCAAACTTCCAAGAGTTTTAAACTCTACTCTAAGGAAACTTACGAAGAAGAAGGACCTCGTCCAAAATCACGTCCTGAATGAGTACAGCAGTGCCACAGCGCCATCTCTGTTCTTTGACCATCTGAACACAATCTGACGTCAATCTACATCTTTTGATTGTCTTCTTTGGGAAACTGAAAACACTATAGAGTCACCTCTAGCTGTATACAACTCAGAGAACAATTGTTTTTTTCCCCCGACTAAAATTTAATTGAACTAGATAAACTTGAACTAGTTCATTCAACCTAACGTCATGATTTAGTTGAGGTCAGTAAGTGAGAACTCTTCAACCCTCAAAATGTAAAGCATTCTAAAGACGTAACGACAGCACCGCCCACTGTACCGCCTGGTAACGACTATAGACCATGCACTTTCACCTTAAGAAAATGTTAGTCCTTGAGGACTGGTGACTGTATTTCCTCCTTCACCCCCCCCCCTCTTTCCCTGCACCATGTGATGCAGCACCACGGGGTGAAGAGCGGCAGCAGTGAGGTCCACTCCGCTAGTCAAAGATTGCACGGTCACCTCAGGCCAGACAGGACGGCGAGACAAGCTGCATGCCTAATGTCATAGCATCGATCGCCCGCCCCACTCTGATCTCAGCACGCGACCCCTTCCCATCCCACTCAGGCCAAGTGTTACGTTATAAGAAACCATTCACTTTCGCCTCTTGGAATGAATACCTTGTAGAGCAGAGGTTCTCACACAACGTTGCTCAAACCATTCACTTTCGCCTCTTGGAATGAATACCTTGTAGAGCAGAGGTTCTCACACAACGCTGCTGGCTCTAAAAACACGTCAACATTCGCCGGACATGATTTGGTCAATCGAGCCAGATAAAAATTAAGAATATAAAATTTAAAAGCATTATTAGATAATAATTATTTTTTTCTATTTTTTTATTCAAACTTCTTTTCTTTCTACAATACCCCTATTCAAGTCAGAACTTCTTGGAAGAACATTGACGCTGGTCTCAAAAACAGCTTTGAAGCGATTTTTCCAGAAATTTAACAGTTGATGTATATCGACGAGTAAAGAATGACTTGCTCGTTGGTCACAAGTGGAATCTCTAGTTTGGTCGTTCTCATTTCTAAGTTAAAAAATAAAATAAATTTAAATTTGGCTAGAGATCTAGATCTAGGTCTATATCGAACATCGGTTTTTAAAAGGACTAATGTGTTCCTTGACAAGACTATCGCTTTCGCGAATTTGCGATAACGTGGATTTTCTGACTGAAAAGTTGAATAAACGTATGTTCATGAACATTTTGCGAATCGTCTTTCAAGTCAAGATCTAGATCTAAATGCTTATCATTAGAATAGTATATAGTGTACTAGATCTATACATCCGCTTGACCTAGATTCTTTCTCGGGAAGAAGGAGGGGGGGGGCAAGGGCGGACGTAAACAAATGTCCCATTGTTTTTAAATGTAGTCATTCATTGGCTATTAAGAGAAAAAAAAAACGATCGCTCTATAAGTTGTATTAAGAAGGTCTTGTGTTTTTGATAAGTATTTTTACTGTTTATCTTGTTCTCGATAAAGTAGTATTGCTTATCTTATCTCGATAAAGTAATATTGCTTATCTTATCTCGATAAAGTAGTATTGCTTATCTTATCTCGATAAAGTAGTATTGCTTATCTTATCTCGATAAAGTAGTATTGCTTATCTTATCTCGATAAAGTAGTATTGCTTATCTTATCTTCTATGGTACAGAGGTTACTTCAAAAAAAGAAGATGATTACGTCCTACGCGTCATGCATACTAACCAATGACCTTAACTCCAACAAGTCACTGGTCTTCCTGACCAGTTCAGGCAACCCATTCCATGCTCTAATAGCGCTAGGGAAGAGGGAGCTTTTGTACAAATTTGTCCTAGCATATGGAACGAAAAATGTGCCTTTATTTTTGTGTCTTAATTGGTGTGGTTTAAGCAACTAGCAGAAGTAAAGAGTTCTGCAATTCACCAATCGCCCACACAGTCCAAAGTAAATATTAAAAAAAAAATACAATGTAATACAATACTACGCATTCCACGATTTCAAAAGGATCTGGTGTCTTGTTCTGAGAATTAATTCAAACATAGTATCTACAAATCATGTTCAGGAGTTTGTGTTTGTTATTTTTTTAATGTAAGCCTTGGAAATGATCTACTTGCTATAATGTTTGGACATGTCTTCTTCAATATCATACGATACATGACTGGCATTATCACATTGTCTATTGGAATAGGACATGACTGATTTAAAAACACATCGTCTGGTACGCCAGAACTAAGACACTCTTACAGTTCCAGATGAAAGACAAGCAGGTCAAATGTCGGGTAGACATCAAAGAATGAACACTTCTCACGCCGGGTTTTACGAGATACTGAGACATAATACAAAGAGAGAGAATAAAACAAAGAGAGAGACTGACAATACAAAGAGACAAACAAATATTACGGTTTCAAATTAAAACTCTGCCCAGTAAACATATAGCATACATAACATAAAGTACAAACATAAAGTATTAAGCAACGATCATACAATGCAATTGAAACCAATAAAATATAAATAAATAAAGTTCGTTTGATTGCGTAATCGTGCCGCAGGTATCACATATATTGTTGAGTTTAAGATTTTGTTTAAAAAAAAAAGCCACACTTAATTTCCTTTCTCACCAACTTAGTACGTTTAATTTTAAAGTGTTCAAACCAGGAGAGGGAGAGAAGTAACAAGAGAGAGAGAGAGAGAGAGAGTGGAAAAGAGAGAACAGGCAAAATGTACACAGATTCGTTTTGTTTTTGTTTATAAAAAAATCATATCTAATGAGAAAAACTCAGCACACTCTCCAAAATATAGAAGTTATTTCCCCTATTCGATTCAAACAAAATAATTAATTACCACTAATGAATAGACTGATTGGTTGAAATTTTAAATTAATATTGTTATAGGTGCAATAAATAGATGTTTACAGTTTCAATTTCATCTGAGATTGGGTGTGGGAGATATAAATAGTACATTTATGTAAGGGGACCAAACTCACCTAAACATCCGTGAATAGTCAAGACTACTTTTTATAATGAGTTGATATAAGCTTTGTAAAACGGAGAAAGAGCAGTATCAGAAGTAAAGAAAAGAAAGAGAATGAGAAGAGAGAAGAAGAGAAGAAAGAGGGAGAGAAATAAAGAAAGCAAGAAAGAGAATGAGAGAGGTAAAGGAGTGTAAAGGAGGGGGGCGGGGAGAAAGACAGAGAGAAATCGAATTTGAGAAATTATTCAAGCATCCCCCACTCCCAGTAGAGACCAACATACCAACAAGACAATTCTTATCATTCCACTATGCTTATTAACTAATATGACAGGTTAAGTTCGATGTCTCTTTTCAAACCAAAGTTTATTACAAATCCATCACCTGGTCAAAATGTAAGCGACACAAAACCACACAAATGATCATCACACACACAAAAACGTTTTCCCCCAAGACTTGTCAGTAATTAAAATCAAAATGATCGAGACGGATGAAATTATTTCCTCCCAGTGAAGAGAGTTCTGAAAGGAATTAGATTAGATGTTTCTGCTCATTTCTGTCTTGGGACCAGGGTCAAGGCCTTTTGTTTGTTTGCTTTGTTGTAATCAGAGAACAGACAAGAAACCTGCTTCCAGACATTTTAAGACAGTTTAAAGGTTTGTGTGATGTGTGTGCGTGATAAGTGTGTGTGTGTGTTTGTGTGATGTGTGTATGTGCTTTTAGCTGCTAGATATTGTGCTCTTGTAAAACTCTCTCTAGAATGTCAGGTTAGTTTGACGTGGCCTTATAAAAGACAGCACACAGAGATGTTGTGTAAATCAATGGCACGGACAACACCCCCATAACAAAGACGCCTACAGTGGCGTAGAGTGGGCCGAGAACAGAGTGCGGTCCCGTAAAATAAAAACACTAACAGTGCTAAAATAAATAGAAGATTTATACAAGTATCCAACAGCCACTGCTAATATTAAATCCTAGCCTTCAAAATGGAAACCTTAGAAAGGAACCCAATCAATACTAAAATTCACAGATATGGCATTAAAACAGTCTCAAAAGGAATAACTTTATTCAGGAATCTCTTAACCTAAAAAAGAAGTACTAACTTGAAAATACAACTCTTGAATGCAACACTATGAATTTACGAAGTAATACATAATATTATAAAAGATCGTACTGAAATAACAGGCAAAAAATCAGAGTACATTACCACAGAACAGTAGATAGTGAACCCTCTTCTACAATTTAATACCATACCAATCAATGGGTCGGAGTTAAAAAAGGTAGACATCCAAAAACATAAATGCATAAATAATTTTGTAACTTTATTTCCTTCTGAGAGTATATTGGAACTAGACACTCTCTCCAGCCAATGTTGTTTTCTTTTGATTGATTTTTGAGCATAGTTGTATATAAAACGTGAATAAGATAACAGTCAAAACAATAGAACGTTCAGCCCAGAGTAATCAATAAGTATGTACTGACAGGAAACACGAGCCTATGTGGTAGGACTAGACTCGTCAACTCGGATGTTGATCTGTCTACTGAGCTCCGAGCTGAGGGCAGCACGTCTCTGTCACCGGTACTACATCTAGACACTCACTCAAACGTTGGAGAGGGGGGGGGAACGGGAGGGGAAGGGGTGGTAAGGGATAGACGTCTGCCCCCCCTCCCCCCTTCTTTCTCCGTCACACTTTTTTTTTTTTTATTTTTCTGGCGTGAGACCAGGCATTAAATTATGGTTCCTTTTATAGCATGGGAATAGACAGGGAGTAAAAAAAAGACAACAAAACTATCACAAAACTGTGGAGACTGGAGAGGAGATGGGGAGTAAGAAGAGAGAGAAGAGAAGAGAGAGGAGAAAGCAAGAGAAGAGAGAGACGAAAGAGAGAGAGAGAAGAAAAAAAGAGAGAAGAAAGATAAAGAAAAGATAGAGAAGAAAGAAAGAGAGAAGAGAAAAGAAAGAAGAATAAGAGTGGCGAAAGAGAGAGAAGAAAAGAGAAAGAGAAGAAAGATAGAGAGAGAAGAAAGAGAGAGAGAGAAAAGAGAGAGAGAGAGACAAGAAAGAGAGAGATAGAGAAGAAAGAAAGAAAGAATGAAGAGTGGAGAAAAAGTGTGGGGGTGGGGAAGAGAGAAAATATATAAAAAAGAGAGGACACAGAGGAAGAGAGGAAGGATAGACGGAGAGCGAGAAAAGAAAAGAAGAGAGAAAGAAAGCGTAACACCAATAAGTTTTATTTATTTTATTTTCTAAGAGAAGCCTTTACGACATAATGCACCGTCTTAAAGCATTCACCATTGCCCAGGATAGAAGGAAGACTTCTCTAGTCCATTAACTTTGATGCATTTCAATCAACTGCCCGGGCTCTTTCCAGAATCTCGGTTTTGGGTTACTGGACATGAATTTTTAACCTGACGCACATTCTGAGTGACATTAATGACAACTTAACTGATGGATCGCTGTTCTAATCACTACTCACACTAAAAAAATTCTTCGTTTGTGCATGTTAGTGAGAGGTCGAGGTGACAAGTTCATTAAATTGTTCTTGCTTACACGTTCACGTCTGCTTAGAAAGGACAGCGACACCGCTACAACGGCCCACTACCCACAATTACTTTTGTGATCTGCACTCCAGACCTGTATATAGGCCAGTGTTTTTCTCAAAAGTTTAAATGGCTACGTTAAATGTCAACGTGACCCGGACCCGAGCTTCGTCGGTGGTGCATCCTCGTATCACGTCCAGACTTCTAACAGTTAAAGTTTAGATGGCGAAATGTCAAAACTAGGAAAAACTAATGGATGACAGGCTTTTAAAAAAAACGCGTTTCAAATACAAAAAATTATGTAAGTTTGAATGGTGTGTGTTGGAAGGAAGGCAGACAATCTTTGGAGACTGCATTCACATTGTACTGAAGGGAACACGTTGGAAATGTGAGACAGACACGAACATGAAAGATAGCACAAAAATGTTGATCAATTGTAAATAAAACAAATACAAAAATTCAAATGTGTTTAGTTTTAGACATGCGCATGGAGACTCTTTTTCCATAAATATTCGTTCAATGAAATCATTTCTATCAGAATACACAGCACTGAGTACATTTCAGTAATAGAACCACTAACTACGTAGGACTATACACTTTTTTAATAGAACCGTCATAGAGGTATACACTCAACTAATAAAACCACTCGCTATGTACACACTTTACTAATCTAAACACTAGCTACCTATACACTTTACTAATATAAGTAATAACATTGTGTACACTTTACTAACATAACCGCTAGCTAAGTATCCACTTAACTAATATATCCACTAGCTATGTAGAGGGATGGATTTATCAGCATCATTAGCTAGAGCTAAAACACGGTTCTGAAGATATTCTTAATAATTTTGAAGAGCGAGTTAAATGGCGTTACTCCTAGCTCAAGGGCATTATCAAGTCTAAATCAGGTCCTGGCTATGTTTAAACTTTACAAATATAGCCCCTAGCTCGTAAACTAAAAACACAATGCGCATGTACACTTAAATATATATATACACTTCGCTGATGTAACCAATAGCTATCAACTTCCATACAGTATACAGTTCAGTAATATAACCGCCAGCTATCAACTTTAATATATACACTTCGATAATATGCCGCTGGCAAAGTAAACATTTTAAGACCCCCAAGTTATCTTCAAATATTTCTATCTTCCTCTAACAACACCTTTTTATTTAAATAAAAAAAAAAAACTCACTAAAGAATTCCGTTTTACCTGTCAGGAAGGACAAACTCAGCGCACGTGAATTCCCGAGTGAGTGAATGTTGTAACGTAAGCGCAACATCCAGCACTGAGTTGCTCACAACCATACACAAACACAACACCACAGCCGGCACCTAAAGGTCAACGCGAGAACACACACACAAGTGATACAAACACACACACACGGTTCAAACGAAGCACATATAGATCTAGATCTAAACGAAAAGGGAAAAAAAAAATAACTAAGAAATTCATCCCAAGATAGTCTAAATTTGGTAAGAGGTACAAACCAGATTCAAATTTCACTGCAATCATAATCTAATCTGCACTATGTCTCGCATGCTTTCTTGTATCTTACTTCTTAAAGATGATTAGTTCACTAAATACGGAGACCAGCAACATCCTCAAATTCAACCCACTATAGTGTTTCGAAATGAAATGTAGATCCACAAAACAAGATCGACACAATTCAGTTGAACAGTAAACATTCAAAGAAAAACAAATGCTAGTAAACTAAAAATAAAAAATGATAAAAAACCTTGCTCATTGGAAGTAGAAGCCGTTAGAGTCCAAGAATAGTAGCATCCCCAAGTATGACGTTACTGAACATGGTCACACTAATCCAACCAATTCACTGGAACGTCGTCGATTCACCACTCGGCTACAAAGTTCGATGTCTCGCTACATGTGAGAGAGAGAGAGAGAGAGAGAGACTCCAATGACAAAGAAGGAGGACGGACCAAAGAAGAACACGAAGGGTAGAGGGTTTAAAAAAAAAAACAAGACGGAAAAAAAAAGATGGCGGGATGAGAGGCAGACGTGAAGGTAGTCCCGCCGCGTTACGTCATGCAATGAGTCAAAGGCAGAGGCAAACAATGACGAGTTAATTAAAAAATAACGGACGGCGGGGTGGTGGTGGGGGGGGGGATGAGAAAGTGAGACGAGTCACTGATTTAGACAAATGAGACAATCACCACACTGGCCACTGTCC
>JADKLZ010019686.1:19651838-19662139 GCA_021533235.1 Biomphalaria straminea
CCCAACGGCTGTATGACGTTAGGCCTTCGAATGTATATTTCAACATTAATGGGATTGAATACGGGATCAAAAGCAGGGTTCGTGGGGTTAGATTTTAGTTTTACTATGTACTGCATTGCAAGCTTTTTCATCCTTATGTCCATGGGGAGCTCTCCAGCCTCCACATGTAGACTCGGAATTGGTGACGTGCGGAACGCGCCGAGACAGAGACGCAGGGCAGCATTTTGGATTGGTTCTAGTATCTTTAGGTAAGACTTCCTTGCTGCTCCATATATCATAGATCCATAATCCAACTTGGATCGGATTAGACTTCGATACAGCAACAGCAAGGTGTCTCTGTCAGCCCCCCAGTCCGTATGGCTGAGTACTCTAAGTATGTTTAATGACTTTTGACATTTTTTCCTAAGTTCTTTAATGTGGGGGAGAAAATTAAATTTGGAATCAAGGGTAAGGCCTAAAAATTTTGTAGTTTTTACAACGGGGATTTTCTTTTTGTTTATAAATAATTCAGGATCTGGGTGGAGCCCTCTTAAATTACAAAAATGCATACTAACTGTTTTGGAGTCCGAAAATTTAAAACCATTATCATTTGCCCAATTTTGAATTTTGTTTAAATTTAACTGTAATTTTCTTTCTAAGGTGTTCATATTTTTCCCATAAGTAAAAATGACAAAGTCATCAACATACAGAGAGCACTCTATGCCAGGGGACAGAGCATTTATGATGCTGTTAATTTTGATGTTGAACAGGGTGACTGACAGAATGCTGCCCTGGGGTACGCCCATTTCCTGTTCAAATGTGTCAGAAGTGGAGGTGCCCACTCGGACCTGAAATTTTCGGTCTTTCAGGAATTCCCCTACAAAACGGGGGAGGTGTCCCTTAAGTCCTATAAGCTCCAGGTCACGTAGAATGCCATGTTTCCAGGTCGTGTCATAGGCCTTTTCTATATCGAAGAATACAGCTACTAGATGTTCTCGCCTGAGTAGAGCATTTCTTATAAAAGCTTCAAGTCTTACCAGGTGGTCGGTTGTTGTCCGCCCCTGTCGGAATCCGCACTGGTATTTGGAGATCAAGTTGTTCCTCTCAAGATACCAGACCAGCCTACTGTTAATCATTCTTTCCATGGTTTTGCAGATGCAGCTTGTTAGTGCTATTGGTCGATAGTTAGCTGGGTCAGAGCCGTCTCTTCCCGGTTTAGGTATCGGTATAACTGTGGCTTTCCTCCAGCTGTTTGGGAAAGCGCCTGTTTGCCACACACAGTTATAGACCCCTAGCAGGACTGCCAATGAGGGTTCGGGAAGGTGCTTGAGGAACTGGTAATGGATTTCATCTTCTCCAGGTGCTGTGTCATGTGACTTGTCCAGCGAATCCCTCAGTTCCTCGAGCGAGAACGGTTTGTTGTAGGCTTCATTATTCTCTGACCTGAAGTCAATGGGATGTCTTTCCTCCCTGGTTTTGACTTTTTGGAACTCTGGCGTGTAGTGTGCAGTGGATGATTTTTCTGCTATTGAGGATGCAAGGCAGTCAGCTATTTCTCTGGGGGACGTGACAGTTCGTCCTTGGTTTTTCAAATGCCCTATTGCATTTGATTCTTTCCCTTTGATTCGCCTTACTGCCTTCCAAACCGCTCTAGCAGAAGTTTTGGCATCCAGACTGCCGACAAAGCTTCTCCAGGAATTCCTTTTGGCTGACCGTATGATTTGTCGAGCCTTTGCTCTAGCTATCCTAAATAGCTTGAGGTTTTCCTGGGAAGGATTCTTTATGAATGCAGCCAGTCGTTTTTTCCTATCGCCAATAGCACTTTTACAAGCTGCATCAAACCATGGTTTGCTGGGCCGTTTTGGATTTGCGGAGGTTAGGGGGACAACTTTCCTGGCAATGTCGAGTAGCTTGGAAGCGAATATATCAGCTGGGTTCTGCTCATCGAGGATACTTTCTGTGATATCCTCTGAGCATCTTTTTTGGAATTGCTCCCAATCGGCCTTGTTCAATTTCCACCGTTTAGGTCGTCCCATTGAGGGGAGATTGTTAGTAATGATGATTGGGAAGTGGTCACTTCCCCGTAGGTCATTACTAACTGACCATTTGAAGTCGTCCAGAAGTCCGGGGACGCATACGGTGAGGTCAATGCACGTGAGGGATCCAGTTCCTGGGTGCAAGTAGGTCGGTGATGCATCATTGAGTATGCATAAATCATGTTGGAGGAAGATATCCTCCAGCATACGACCTCTTGTGTCAGTACTGTTGGATCCCCACATTGTGTTATGAGCATTGAAATCCCCAAGGATAATATAAGGCCGAGGGAGCTGCCTCAACAGGTCCTCCATACTTGCTGGGTCCAATGGAGCGCCTGGTGGTAGATACAGGCTGCAGCAAGTGATAACCTTGTGTAAAGTTATCCTAGCTGCTACGGCCTGTAGTGTGGTCTGTAGTTCTACCCTCTCATGGGGGATGTTGTCCTTCACAAGGATACAGACTCCACCTGATGCTCTTTCTGCATCCTCAACATTCCTGCTGTAAGCAATGTAGCTTCGGAAACTGATGTTATCTTTCAGAAATGTTTCCTGTAAGCAGACAGCTACAGGAGCCTCAGAGTCCATCAGTAGCTGCATTTCTTCGTAATTGGCCTTGAGGCCTCTACAGTTCCACTGTACAATTCTGGAATCCATGGCTTATTCTAGATGACCTACTTGGAGCTATTAGGCTTCGGGAGGCCCCCGGAGGGGGTTCCCTTTATTCCTGTGACTTTTTTGGACTTCTGCTTGGTTGGAGAGGAGGACACCCCTCTCCTGGGGGGAGTCCTTCTCTCTGGAGAGGAGAGATCCCTCTGGTTAGAGCGGAGGCTACATCCTCCTCCCTCACCTCGGGCATCCTCTCCATTTTTAGTTCTCCCCTTAGGGAGTTTGTCAACCTCTGATTCAGTAGAGGTTGGGGTGTCTGACTGGGTTCTCTGAGGAGAACCTCTATCAGACATGGTGACTCCGGGTTCTCCCGGAGTGTTGGTTTGGACATGCTGTTCGGTCTCCATGCTCTCATCAGTGAGCACAGAGAACCTGTTTTGTAGCATGACCACGGGGCTTTCTGGTTTCTTTTGAGTGAAGTTCTTGGGTGGAGTTTTCTTCTGAGTTGGAGGAGGAGGAGGAGGGGGTGGGGTTAATGTGTCCGTCTGTGTGGCTATGGATCTTCCTGTCTTTGCCGCAGCCTGGGCGTACGTCTTTGTCAAGCCGAATTGGCCCTTGGGTAGGGCCGATACGGCTGATTTCGCCTGGCTGAAGGTGCATCCATTTCTTGCCTTGTACTCCTGCACGGCAACCTCCTGTTTCCACACAGGGCAGTCCTTGGAGTAGGCTGAGTGGCCAGCGTGACAGTTTGGGCATTTGAACTGGGCTGTGCAGCCCTTGTCCTCATGACCCTCTCCGGCACATCTAGCACACACAGTGTTCCTCTTGCAGACTGCCGCGCCGTGTCCATAACCCTGGCACTTGAAGCACCTCATAGGGTTAGGAATGTAGGGCCTCACTGGAACTCGTAGGTATCCTGCCTTCACGTACTCTGGCGGTGTCCTAGTTCCGAATGTGAGGATAATAGTGGCGGTCTTGACCTCCTCACCATCCCTGCGCCTTGTAATGCGCCGGGCATGGGTGACTCCTTCAATACCCTCCACTATTTCCTTCTCGGAACATTCCAGCAGGTCCCTAGAGCTGATTACACCTCTGCTGGTGTTCAGACTCTTGTGTGGCATGACTTCCACTTGGAGCTCACAGAGTCTTCTGCATTTCAAAAGCCCATCAGAGTGTACCTTGCTATCTACTTCTACCAGTAGTTCATTGGATCTGTGTAGCTTAGATACACCCTTGGGCTCTCCCACTACCGACTTGAGTCCCTTGTAAATGAAGAAAGGGCTCAATTTGGTCAGGCTTTTCTCCTCCTCTGTACACCTGACCACCAGAAATGATGGCCAGGTAGGACAGCTTTTTGTGGCCTCCTCCTTTCTTGTCTCTATGCGACGTTTCTTGCCAAGACATGGGTCTGTGGCAAGTAATGTTTTTTGGGTTTTTTTATCCATAGAAAAAAATAATGTTTATTCAGCACCTGTGCTCCCCACCCGCCATCGAGTCCAACAAGGGGACGGGCCACTCGGATGTCCAGAATGAGCTCGTCAGGGCTACACAGGTGTTATACTCAGTCAGCTGCTGCATCGGACATGTGTCCGATACAGCAGCTGGCTGATTGACCCTCTAGCCACCGCCCTCCAGCATAGGTCGAGGACCTATGCTGGTAGCTCGGCGTGACCAGCCGGTTGACCCAGAGCGGGCCTTCTGGGCCTCAGGTCTAGGGGAATTCGGAGCCAAAGTATTGTGTTGCGGTGGTCCATCCTCAGATAGTCGCCCACTCAAACACCAGGATCTCTTTATCCCCCCTTACCCGTCGCAGTCCACGGCAAACAGACTGGTCCAGGACATTGTGAGGTTTTAGAAGATAAGGAGACAGAGTGATGGTTAATGAAGGCAGACTGAGAGTAAGAGGAGGCAGACAAAATGATAGAAAAGGAGTAGGGCACTTTTGAGCTCCAAAAGTGCTAAGGAAAGAGGAGCGCAGTTTAACGTCATGTCTCAGGGACGCGGAAAGAGTGCAGTGTGGATGACATTGTTACGACTAAAGTTACTGCCCAGGCATTCATCTCCTCTCCTCTAGATGATCCATAGTTTCGCGACTGAAGGAGGCCATAACGCTAATGTTTGGGAAGAGGGGGCATCATCACTGCCCTATAAATTGATGAGATTTGTCAAACATTGCATTCTCCTTCTAGATACACAACATGGTATTGAATGTAGATCAGGAAAAAAAAAACTTTGTTGCAGTACTATGTACTCTCAACGTCAAAGCGTGTGATGAAATTACTTGAGAATGGATATGTAGGTTAGGTCTATAGAATGTGGGTGGTCAAGTTATTTAGAAATGTAATTATAGTAATGGTTGACAATAACTTTCATTAATCTTTCCTTATAATTGACTCTAAGCAATGGCGATATTGTCTTTATTGTGTGATATATCTTTATTGTGTGATATAGTCTTCATTGTGTGATATATAGTCTTCATTGTGTGATATAGTCTTCATTGTGTGATATAGTCTTCATTGTGTGATATAGTCTTCATTGTGTGATATAGTCTTCATTGTGTGATATAGTCTTCATTGTGCCTGCTTGAGGATGAAAAGATAAGACAAGAAAAAAAAAGAAGTTTTTCATTTTTGTTTATAGCGAATGGAGTGTGTTGATTACACAGTAAGTGTTGATAGTTTCTACATACTAAGTTGAGTAATTAAAAGGTTATGTCTAAATTGACTTGCTTATCAGTTAACACACATACACGCAATTACTAATTAATGGCTAAGATTTCATTAATACACATTTCGTTGTCAGTTTATCTGACGTATTTTCGGCTAATTGGTAAAATACAAGAAAAGGGTGGAGGTGGTCGTGCCCAACATGCCATAAGAAACCTTTCTGCCAGGCAGATGACAGGAACGAATTGGAACATTCTAGAACTTAAAAGCCTTGCCAGATGGGAAGTTCTTTTTTCCATCAATATATATATATATATATATATATATATATATATATATTCAAATTATATATTCAATCTATATATATTGTGTTTGAAAACATTTCATCAGATGAAATTAGTTTGAAATATGAACATAAAATATTAAAGCCTTTATGTTGGCCAAATGTGTCGTTTGTAAAACATATAGATTTTAAAAAATAAAATAAAGGCCTATATAATGAAACGGATTGATAGCAAAGGAATAAGACCTTTCTAAAGCCAACACACACAATCTTCATACATAGGTCAGTTCAATCATTTTCTTGTAATATACACATCTTCAAAAAAATGATCAAAAAGTCTTCAAATATGAAAGTTGACCAGTAGAGGGCTGTAGCGTAGGGTGAAAATTGACATTGCATGAAAGTAATAAGGCTGTTGAGTGGACATCGTTTAGATTTACATTACATCGACTTTAAAGTTGGTCTGTTCGTAATACCAGACAAAGTGAAGAGGCCAACCAATTGGATGCATGGTTTGTAGTTCATACAACAAACAGAAGTCATATATTTTGAACAGTGGGCAGAAGTCTATTACGCGATACCGCGTTGTGTGGCAGAGTGTTAAAAACTTCATAGTTAACTAGGCATACACTCCGTGACTAACAGAGGAAGTTGCATTTACAATACCAATGGAGACTAGGAATTTGTATTTAACTCCAATTGAGTTGCGCTTGCTGAGACCCTAAAAGCAACAGGGAAATAGTTTACCTAATAACTCTTCACCCTATCACTGACAAACTGTTTATACAAATAATATTATCAATATTAATAAATAGACTTTTTCGTTTGATATATCGAGCAAGAGATATTAAGAACCAATCAACTGCAGCCAGAGGAGGTTCGCTAGAACTAGGATAAACTTTTTTTTCTCTATTTCCTGCGATGGTGTTGGGGCAGGTTTGAAAGTATTGTTTTGTTGTGGCCCTCATCAGGCACTTCTTAAGCACTACACATACAAGAGATCCTTTATCTTGACCCTATGCTCCTGGCTGAAACTCAGGTAGACAGACATCATGCCAAGGAAAAAAAAATTGTGTAGACTTACTTTGCACCTGTTCTGTTTTGCTCGTTCAAGGCTAACCTCTCTGATGTCCCTCCCCACTCCCCCCCCTTTTAGTTTTTAATTTTATTTCTTGCGTTATGTTTAACCGTATGCAAGGTTGAAATGATATTAGAATGTCCCAGCACGAAAGGAATGTCTGTGTAGATTCAGTTTAGAGAAGGGGACTATCTGAACATCAAGTCTGATTAACCTGCACGTTGTCTTGGGCTAGTTTTATCTGTCTATCCTCGTAGACCCCACATTTCCTTTCTACGTTCACTCACTCAAGCTGTTACTTCCTTCTTCCGTGAACTATGACCTCCCCCACTCAAAACTGAACTCACACCCTGCGCCCCCTTCACTTTTCTCTGTTTCCTATACTGTAATTCCAACTAGACTATTTTCTAGATTTATCTCCCACAAAGAAAAACCATTTTGAGATAAAATTTTGTCTTATTACCTCCAGAAAGTTTTTATTTTTAAACTGGCCATTTTTTTTTTCAAGTGCATGTTGTGTTAGAAAAACAAAAATTCACATACTTGGCTTGTTCAAATTCTTGATTCGCATAGCTGGTACCTGACTCAGTCTGGAGCTGCTCTGTCTTAGAGGGAGGGGGGGGCAGTAAGGTTGGGGAAGGGGCGTGGCCAGAAAAAAAAGAACTACAACAGAGAACAGTAAAAAGTAGATAACTTTGAAAGTTGGAGAAGAGAGGGTAGAGGCATGACGTGAGTGTTACATGTCCAGGTTCACGGAAGTTGACAAGCAGGCTGAAGCTGGTAAGTAACGAGCCAAGCCGCTGGAGGTCAGAGATTGAGGCTCATGAAACGCCGGAGACCTTCCTGAGCAAGAATCCTCTAGCAATTAGCCAATAAACAAGGGCGGGGCAAGAGCATCCATACAATTAACCAGGCCCAGCGTTGGTAAACACGAGAATGTGAAATGATTATTTAACGTACCAAGGGACAAGACCGAGAGAGTTACACGGCACAGGCAACTTGACGTCTAGTCTTAAACAACGGCAGAAATGAGACTTTTAACTTTCTTCTCTACCAGACACATGCCAAGAGCAGGCCAACATAAAACTGCCACGGCTACCAATGCCATGAGACTTGCAATGTAAGCATGTTGCTATTAATCTTTCGGGTGGAACAGTTAGGCATACTCTGAGCTCCTCTGCAACTTCATGCATTAATATGCATATATGTCCTAGACTCAACGCCAGCTATTTCCTAAGCTCTCAAAGCCTTCGCCTACATTGTCATCCGTCCCCATGTAGGTATTTACCTATACTGTGAGGTCCTCTGTAACTCCATGCATTGATATGCATATATCTCCAAGCCTATTTCCTAAGCCCACAAAGTCTTCGCCCCCTCTTTTCAACCCGTCTCCACGTAGGTGTGTAGACTCCCAAAGGACATGGAACATTACGAAGTGTCTGACTTGCGATGTCGTGGAGCATCTCATTGAAGGCACATAAAACCTCGAGCTAATCTAAAGAGATTTACAGTCAGCTCCCGGCCTCTTATCGCTCTAAAGATTCAGCGCTTATAACGCTAAGGTAATTTTTTTTTTTTGAGGGTGGGTGAAGAACGGTTGGGGAGCAGGAAAGTAAAAGGAGGATTTTTTTTTTCCTTTCCGAAAGAAAGAGCTGCCGAGAGACGTACAGAGACTCTCCGGCAATTAAATGTCTGGCGCTATCAGCGACTGGAATCCTAAACCTATGGTAAGACTTGCTCACCCAGGAACTATCCCAGGCACTGTCATTACTGATGTTTACGTGGGTAAGTTAGTGGGTCTGTGTACATCTTTCGTTAGCTTCTAAACAATAAGATCAAGAACACGCGACTAATTGTTATCGTTTGTTGCAGTCAATTCACTCTGATACTAAATCTACATTTAAAATGTTGATAAACTACAGCAGCTCATTGACATAATGTGTTAACTTTTTAATGCACTGAACATATATCTATTTATATCAGAGATTTTACTGACTGAATATTTGCAGTTTAGAATACAAAAGTAATCGTTTGCATAGGACGAATTCAGTCATCAAAAACAATTTAGAAGGTCAAGAAGCAAGAGTTTTTTTTTAATGGATCAGATTTAAGAACAAAGCCAATAAAAAGCAATATTACAAAGAGAGTTTGTGTTTTCACACAAACTCAGAGGCGGTCAATGTCCTTGTCTAGAACAGAGTGTTTCGAGATCAGTCGAGTTCAGCGAGGAGTACAATTTCGTCAAGCGCTGGTTGTGTTTGTGTGTGTCGTATTTTTTTTTAATCTTGTGTTTTCATCTATATAGTCATTGTTACAATAGTAATGATGAGGTTGACAATTGTATTCAAATCGAATTTCCATTTTATCATATCTTATTTATCTTAAAATGTTAGCAGCATAATTAGACTGTACTACTGAGATTGGGTACACAAGTTCACGAGGGTTAATTCTACGCTAATCCTTACAACTCACAAACATAAAAGTGTCGACCATTTTTTAAACTGTTTGCTTCACAGCAACACTGTTGTAATGCATGTCATACTTGAATGTACACAATACACAGAAAACAAACAATAGACCGAGGAGAGGAGAAGCCCATGTACTTACATGTTATTAAACAACGGATTCGTATAGGAAATTAGCAGCACACAAAATCAGAAATGACTTCAAAACTACCGCACCACAGACCTTAATAAGAAACATCTCTCAAAGTTGGCAACATGAACGTCAGAATGATAATGTCAAGAAAGCCGAGTAGACAGTTGTATATACAATACATTTGGCATGTCTCCTGCATGACACGAGGCTCATTCGTGTCTTTGACACTACCGGCAGTCGACAATACTCGTGTCTGAATGAACGCTCAAGGAATCCTTGCATCCAAGCAATGTTACAGCGCCACACTAATATTGTTTCCTTTGTTGCAATAACCCGTGCACTTTCCAACTCCAGGTGGAGAGAGAAACAATACCCCAATAACACACACACCTATGTACAACACGACAAATATTTACCAGCAGCTGTGCTTCTCAGCTTAGGCTTCGTCTAGATATCCCAAAGGTTTTAATAATTTGAGTCGTATAACTCTTTCTCTCCTAATTGACGATGCCAACGTTGATTTGAATCCCATCAAACTAAATTTGTTATTGGTAGTATAAACTTCAGTTTGTGTTGTGTAAAAAGAGCATACATTCTCCTATAATTCAATAAGAATTATAACATTTTCTGATAGGAAAAAAAAAAGCTATTGAAACTCAATCATAACATGATAGTGAAATACAAATGAAGAAAACGAATAAAACTATCGGAATGAGAAAAATAAATACGGAGAGAAAGAGTGAATCATAGTTTTAGGGGTGGGGAGAGAACCCCAGGGAATGTCGGCGAAAGTGAAGCATTATCATAGTTTTCAAACATGCAGATGTACATGCTCTTAGAGTTTTTTTGTTTTTTTTTATATCGCCTTTAATTTTAGAAAACATTTTACATTTGAATTTGGCCCTTGACCAGACTGGACTCTATAGCCTATATCAGCAGCCACCTTGGCCAGACTGGACTTTGTAGCTTATATAAACAGCCACCTTGGCCAGACTGGACTCTGTAGCCTATATCAGCAGCCACCTTGGCCAGACTGGACTCTGTAACCTATATCA
>JADKLZ010019686.1:19716010-19727590 GCA_021533235.1 Biomphalaria straminea
GGGGGGGGGGGACGTTTACTTGTGGGCATTTTATTAGTATTGGAAACAAAAAAAAAGGTGGGGGGTGCATGGATAAAATACAAAATAAAACAAATTATCCGGCGCTGGGTAATGCTAGATATATATAGACCTCAACTCCAATACGCCGTATTCATCAAACTATTGAGATTTTGTTCTCGAAACTATGAGTTACCCTAACCCTAACCTTGCTGCTACAATAAGCTACATGTTCTTTTTATTAGTGGAGGCGCGGTGGCTGAGCGGTTTAGCATTTGGCTTCCGAAGTGGGGCTCCCAGGTTCAAATCGTGGTCAAGACTGGGATTTTTTATTTTTTTGACTCTAATAGGTACCTGACATTAGTTGGGAAAAGTAAAGGCGGTTGGTCGTTGTGCTAGACACATGACACCTTCGTTAACCGTAGGACATAGAAACGGGTTACCATTACATAAACTGCCCTTTAGACAAGAAGGTCTGAAAGGGGAACTTACGACTCTACTTATTATTAGCGGTACAACATCTTTTACCAGCGTTTGAAAATGACTTTATGTTTCTTTTCAGAAAGAATCTTCAAATCTAATTTTACCGGATAATTAATCTCTGAAACATCTGAACTATTCAAGTTGTTAATAATTCATATTTGTGTTAACGCGCATTTTTTTCCCCTTTCACGTAATGGGTTATTTTTAGAAAGCAATTAGCAATATGATTTGTCTTAACAACGAGACGAAATGAAAGAAAGGAACAGAAGGGGGGAAACTCCGAGCTTTGCGAACCATGCACAGAAAAAAAAGATCAAACTTCTGAGAGAGAGAGAAAAGAAGAAGAGAGTATCTCACTATCCTACCTTCGCTGAGGGAACAAAAGCCACTACAAAGTGGAAATATCAACAGGGGTGTAGAGCGTGCAATTGTTTACATTTCTTCAGGTTAGTCTTTCCGTTTGTATATGAGAGACACATACTGTATGCGCCCACGAGAGTGAGTGATGGTGCGCGGGCATGATGAGTTACGAAGGAAGGTCTCGTCACTGTTGTGCCTAGGCAGATAATCAAAGAGGCATTTTTTTGAGTCAGGGCTGAGACAGATGATTCCCATCTCGCGTGTAGGCCTAATGTTAGTTGCAGAGGCCACGGCAAGGTTTGATGGCTCACCTCATGGCACTGGAATCTTCACATCAATGGACTCACTGAGTTGGGACAATATCAATGAATCGTATTTTATTTTCTTATACATATACAATCATCTGCAAACTAGCATAACGGCATATCATTTCCGATGACGTTTAATCACCTGACTAGGTCACTGCAAGATTTATAGACGACATTAACCGCGAAACCAGCTTAATATGTCTACATCATAGCAAATACTCCTGCATTATATAGGCATCAGTAGATGCCTTTGAAATGACTAATGCTTACATAAGCAAACCTTAGCAAACCAGTGGTTTAATTCAATACATCATTGGACTTGATGGAGACTGGCAATAAGACAGCTTAAACCTTCATCATAAGATCATCACGGTCTGTCCCCTGTACCGATAAATGCGCGTTTGTTTTTTTTTTTTACCATGACAAAAAAAAGTTTAAGATTTACGTTTCAAATTTTAATTTCAGACAGAACTAAAATCAATCAAATTCTCTTCTATCACAAAGAAAAATGAAACCGATAGATATGAAATGAGGTCGCCATGACAACTGGTGCTATGTTTGACATGTTACACTTTTGGTAGTTTGATCTGGAGTAACGCATTCTTTCTGCGCCACATCACATCGTGTACTTGTTGGTTATATCAGCAGAGAAATATGAATGTGTTCGCATCACAGCCAACAAAGTACTTCACTAACAGTGCTTCACTAACAGTGCAAACAGATAAATTATTCATCAAAGAAAGTCATAGACTAGAAGGTGAAAGACAATCCATGTTGACGTCACACTAGGGAGTGAAGAGTTATTCGAAAGTTTCACAAATAAATCTGTCTTGTTTTTAGGGACCCAAAACCGAAGCAAAAATCGCACTTTTTAAAAATTGCGTAACATTTTTCTACTTTTAGGCGTTCTTCACCCTGCCATATCTTAAGGTATAAACATCCGATTACAGTAAAAATGGTACCGTTAGAAAGGGTATTTTAAGCCCTTCAATAATATATATAGCGTTTTTTCTATAGATCAAAAAATAAGGGTGATAATCCTTTACGCGTAACATCACCGCACCGAAAAATCGTGCTAGCGGCTGTGATCGTTTTCTACCTTGTTTGTTATTTCGTAAAATGGGAAATACATCAACACATGAATTTTTTTTTGAACATATGTATTTTATAGAAAAATGAACGAGCTTTACAATGGTACCAATAACTAAATGATTAACATTGTTTTTATATAACTAAATTTACAAAATAAAAAACTATATTGAATTTCATTATGATAAAGACACGTAATCGTTTAGTTAATGTCACCATTAAAAAGCCCGTCTATTTTTCATTAAAAGTGTGTAAATTTTATTTTAAAAACAAGCGTTGACATGCTCCCCATTTTAAACCGAACAAGACGCATAAAATAGCGATTTCGCCTGTGTGCGTAGTCTGCTAGAATGTGCCAAAATGGTCCTTAGCAACACATGAGTCGTGAAAGAAAAATGATTTTTATTAAATCTACATCGTATAATTTATAAGAAAAATGTCTGAGATGGGTCAATAAGATGTTAACCATTAGATATTTATTGTTTTTTCACCTTCTTTTATTCCGAATATTAAAAAATAATTTATATTCCAACGTTAATGAAAGGTTAATGTGTAACACATCTGTAAGTATTTTGTGTTTCTAAGGGGTCATGTCTTCGAAAGTAAACCTAATTTTTTTAAAAACGTATTATGTAAAAGTGATTGATACAAATTAAAGAGGAGGATTTACAGTTTATAAAAAAGTAATGGTTCAAGATATTTAATTAATAATTATAATTGTAATAAATGTATAGAAACGCATCACATATTGGCCTTATCCGTTGCTAATATCAACAAATTGTGGCATCGAATGAAGCTATTCTAGTATAGAGTAGATATGGTCTTTTAACTAGATCTAGATCTATATTATATATATAAAATAGATAAAATATAACACTAAATTAAATCTATAGACTTCAATACATAAAGATAAAGCCTTAAATTAGATCTAGACCTATTTCTCGTGTTATAGACCTAGGGACTTCAAATTAGATCTACTCGGAGGCACAGTTTTGACAAATGCATATAAATAATATAGAGTCAATAGAGACTAGACCTATATCTAGATCTTGGTCTAGAGTACTCTAGAGTCTAGATCTAATCTTGATCAAGACATCTGGAACGAGGGTCCTTCATGTTATTCGTTAAAACTTAAAACGAAATAGCTTCTTTAAAAAGAAGCCATATCTATAATTTAAGGCTTAGGTATAATAACTTAGGCCGATAGTTTATAGGGCAAGCTATTTAGATCTACAATATAATACACATATATCAAGATATGAGTCTAATTGTCTTATAATATCTAGAAAGATATCTAGATCTGGATCTATGTGTATGTTTTATAGTCTCTAGTTGCAATAAAAGATCTTCCTTTATTATTAATGAAGTAGCCCTTAGTCAATAGGTATTATATTTAGACTTCTGATCTCAGTTCAAAGTTCTCAATATCACAAGTCTAAACCTCGCTAGTAATCTTCAATCAACTAAATATCCACAAAAAAGAACCCACCAAAGATTTGATAACATTAATTCATTTTAATTCTTATTAAATTAAAAATAGATTACAATCCTATAACATCATATTTTTAAGACATCTAACTATTTATACTAATTATTGATGCCTTACAAGACAGTATTTTCCAATAATAAATAAAACAATGATAAACTTAGGACCTAATTATTATATTATTTTTCAAAAAGTAGTTATAGCTGCATAAACTATTTTAAAAAACATTTAATATTTTTTTAAGAAAAACAAGTTTTGGAACTTTTGACATCTAAAAGATTTAGGCTACATAAAAGTCTATAAGGTTGATCATGTTGAAGGAAAAAAGTGACTAATCTGGATGTGTTGAAAGTTAAAATCATAATGAAATCTTAAATTGAGAAGAACATATGGAAAGTAGCTAACTAAAATGAATCTTTCTATTTTGATCAACATGTCATTGAGATACTTGCTTTGATGCAAGTATTATAAATACTTATGTTTCTCTTTTTCTGATAGGCAAACTTCTCACAGCTTGATGGCTGAGATTGTAATAAAAGCACATTGGCATTGGGATGTATTCATATTTTTATATTAAATTTATTTATTTAAAATATATTTGAAGAAGTTAATTTTAGTTAAAAATTTGTGAATTTTGGAAAAAAAAAATTAACGCTTGATTCATGTTAGTTCATTCTAGTTCATGCAACCTAATCAGTGTAAATTTGCTACATAAAGATAATGAAAATAATGACAAATATATGTATTTCTATGGTAAAATTCAGTAGCCTGGGGAATTACAGTTTATATCCTATATTTCCATGTAGAATTCTTTGTTTAGACAGTGAATATGACAAAAATTATGTGTTTAGAATAGTTGAGCTTTACTGAAAATAATTTATTGGTCATTACATAGCAGATACAAAATTTAAAATTATTTCTGCACACAAATTGAGTTCTGATTTTCAGTTTCTCAAATCAGCTTATAGAGTTTAATGATTCAATAAGAAATAATTGAATAGCATTCAGCTAAATGGCTGTAAAGATTATTATGTCAAGAATTCTAAGTAAATATATGGACTATATGTCTTTTTTTACCATCATTGGTTCGCAATACACTTACACAGGTCCCTATAAATAAATATATGTTTTTCAATATTATTATGGAAGAAGGGAGAATAATCTAAATTATGATCTATAAATTGTTCTTATTGCTATACTAGTGTCATATTTTTAGCTCATTAAAGTTTAGCTTATTTGAGAGTTTTAGTAAACCATTGCATATTACTGTATAAGTACAGCAAAATATTGAAATGAAATATTATTTATAGTAGCTTATTCTTGTAGATCTATATATTCCCCACATTTTGACATATAGTACATTCATGTAGCATTTATAGCTTTTTTGTTACAAAATTTTAAAAATGCACATTTTTTGTGTTTTTTACCTCCCTTTTTGAAAAATGCCAAAAATGATAAAATGCAACATTCGGCACAAGTAAATAAACTCAAATAATGTTTTGACAAGCTTGACAAAAATTAAGCTTGTTCTATGTGTGCACATGAATGTTTTTACTGAGTTTCATCTCTGGGGGCATTATAGTTTCTATTAAAATGTCCTTCAAAAACACGGGTTTGGAAGGCCAAAAAAAATATCCAAAAAAACGCGTTTTTTTTAATTTGTAACTTTCTTAATATTTAAGCTACAGACATAAATTTGGTATCCTCGGTCTTAGAATCACGAGTTCTATCCAAATAAATTAAAAAATAAGCTGCGTGACCATTTTAAAAAATCGGTTTTGGGTCCCTACTTGTTTCGACATCAAAGTGTCTTTTGACTTCTGATAGATTTGTCTTTATAATTAGCAATTAGTTAGTGTTAAGTCCGACAGTCCGTAATAATCACACTAATTAATTCGCTTTGTCACATGTTTCACCTAACTCTATCACTGGAAGTATACAAAGTAATTCATCTGAAGTATTCAAGATGTTTCATCATCAATGGAAGTATTCAAGAGGTTTTACCATTAAAGGAGCGATACAAATGATTGATCATCTATGGAGGTATACAAGTTGTTTATTCTGTCACTTACAAGATGATTTCTCATAAAATGATGTATACAAATGATTGACTAGCACATGACGTGTACAGCATGTTTAAGCCTAACTTGAATTCCTCTCTGTCTGTCTCTCTCTCTGTCTACTTTATTCCTTCAATCTCTTCCTATCCGAAGCTCTCTTCATAAGGGCGTTCCTCTCCAACCGCCTTAATTCGATTCCCTCTTGCCTCGATGAGGGGTGCCATCCTTCCCCCGAAACAGCGCCACCGCCCTTATGCCCCCCCCCCATCTCCCAAGCTGAAGCCCGACCACCCTTTAAATTGACCAAATTAGGTTAGGGAGTGATTTTAAGCCCACTAGACCACTCCAGACCACCGCATGAAGCTAGATGGGGTGAGAGGTGACTACGGAAGCTTTTTGGAGCTTTTGGAGAAGCGAGCAGGAAACAGATTTGTGTAGGGGCGTGTCCTGATGGTTACTAGAGACCATGAGTTCTCTTCATGGACGCCTAATCAGAGTCTAGAGTTATTATCTAATTAGATGAACAACTTCGGCACTAATCTACATCTCTTCACCTTTCTTCCCCCCCCCCCACTAGTTTTCTATCTCCACCTCTATGTTTTTTTTAGGAAATGGTAAACTAATAAAGGAACAGATAATGCAAATAATAATAAATAATAAACCAGGTAGATCTCGCAAAAAACAGACGATATGAGGAATGTAAACTATTCAGTTAATATACTTTAGAAAATGAAGTAAGACAGGCCAAAGGTGTTGTTTTATATAGATGTGTCGAGGTTTAACTCCTTACAGATGGGTGAATAATTTCAAATGAAGCAGATATCTGTCATAAATATCTACAGGCTTTCAATATCAATGTAATAATACACAAAATACACAATGAAACACACAAAGTGGGACTTTCAATTCAATTCACTCTCCACTCCACTTGCTATCACAACTCAGTTTCCATACCTGATACCTATTTTTTTTCATCTGAATTTATTTCATGTCCAAACCACGCAAGTACAATTTTTAAAAAAATACTTTTTTTCAAAAGACAATACCTGCAATTGTCCTTTCAAAACCGGTGCTGGATCTAGCCAAAAAAAGTAAAGTTCCCCTTTCAGACCTTGTGGTCTATAGGGCAGATGATGTAAAGGTCCTCTTATTCTGTGGGCTACGGTTAACGAGGGTGTCATGTGGCCAGCACAACAATCAACCACCTTTACTTTTCCCCAACTAACGTCAGGTACCAATCAGAGCTGGGTGGACTCAGAGGCGCCCGGGGATCCTGAAATAAAAAATCCCAGTCTTCACCAGGTTTCGAACCCCGGACCCCGGGTTCAGCAGCCAAGCGCTTCACCACTCAGCCACCTCGCCAAATTTACATTTATTGTTTTCTTTGACTAATTATAAAGGTCAAACCAGAGTTTTCCCTGAGTGGCCAACGAGCTGCTAAATTCTTTTCTCAGCGATATACATCAACTGTTACATTTCTAAGAAAATCTTTAGAGCCGTTTAAGAAATCAGCTTTCCAGTTTTCCGGATACAGGTTCCTGGATTCAGGTTCCATGAAGCTCTGACTTGAATAGAGGTATTGTAATCAACTTCAAAAAAACTGATGTATTTTATAGATGTTTGTTGTGGTACCAAGAACGTAAACATTTTCCGTAATCTCCAAGACTTTAAGCCTAAACAAAATGTGGGGGAAGGGACTTGTGTCGGAATATAAACATGTCTTCATAAAATATCTAAAAGTGATTGATACAAACAAAGAGGTAGGTTTTAAGTATAAAAAAAGTGAAGTGTTTAATAATTAAAATGTAATACAATAAAATACAGACTTCACACACCGGAACTTTTCGTAACTAACGTAAACAAATACAAAGAAAGTGAAAGACCTACTGTGAAGAAGGAAGAATTTTTAAAATAGTACTTTGGTCCAAATATATGTTACCTCAAAGTAGTGAAACACAAGCTCATTAGTATCTGCTATATATGTATGTGCAGATCAAAATATCTAGTGAAGTGAACTAAAGGAAGCAGGGTGATCCCTGCCCCCACCCCTGTTTCCTACTAATAATTTCAATAATATATATAACTTATTGCTATTTATCGATATGAGTTTGAGCAATTCAACTCGGCCACAGCCCTCTCTACTTCGAACAAATAAGAGTATGGTAATAGCAAAGTAGAATCAGGAGTGTCCGAGGGGGGGGCATTTTTTTTGGATGAAAAAAGAGGGGAAATAGTATTTTTGTGAAGAAATAACACAAAATTGTGCAAGGAAAATTTCTGGATCCGCCCTTGATCAAGTTAAACAGAACAGGATCTTTTATTATTTGAGCTAATGATCTGAGCTACTAAGATAAGATAGATAAAATAAGATAAGATATTTTTTACTGATCCAATCTAATGGAAATTCAGTTTGATTACAATTGACAAAATCAGCGTAATTACTGTACAAAACCAATATTGATGAAAAAAGGACAAAGGAGTTTTTAAATCTTTCAGTTTTAGTCCTAATGGAAAGGAAACGACCACTTCGTTCAGATCTTATGTAACAGTTGTTTAATGGGTTCAGGTTGTCTTTTAGAATAGTCAATGATTTGGAAAGGCATCTTTCTTTGGAAAAACTCTTCAAGAGATGGTAACTGTGCTTGAGTGATATATGATGCTTTTTTTAAATTAGTCTCTTTATTCTAAGTCTAAGACAATGTTTTAAAAAAACAGACTCAGACAAACAGAGAAAGAGAGAGAGACGGTAAAGCAGACCTAGACATAAAAGGCAAAGAGTGAGAGAAATAAAAAAAACCGCTCCATCTTAGCCTGTGTCTGTGTTATTTTGTAATGTAACAAATAACAGAATCATGTTTCTATAGAGATCCAAGCGTCTCTCATACATAATAAGTGTACGGATCGATGGCCGCTATGGGTTGGCTAAATCCCACCAGTTCAAGAAGCCATGGAAACGTGCTGGGTCTGGTCATACCGTAGTTCTGAATAGTTTCTGACATTCTGTACAGAAGAAAAAGATGGCTCTGGCTAAGGGTAGCCAACAATCACTCACAATCAAAGAAATGGAACAGGTCTGATAGCCAAGGACAGATAATGTTATACCTGACGAGCAATTAATTGTCAGGTCCAGCTCTGTTCTTAGCTAATAAAATAAACATGAAATTTTATTTCTAGTAGATGTTACGTGCAGTTGAGCGACTTCCCAGAATATAAAGATCCTGTTTAAGACGTTGACATTCAGTGTATCCAGAAGGTATCAACCTATCCAAATATCTGGACAGTGATAGGCTCGAAAACCTGAGAGGGGGGGATGGTGAGGACAAAAATGTGAAATTGTTGATTTGTTAGACGTGATTGGTATCTGTCTTTTATGTACACATACACATGATCTTCTCTCTTCTTCTATCCACCTCTCTCTCTCTCTCTCTCTCTCTCTCTCTCTCTCTCTTATCCACCCCTCTCTAATTTGTACTATTTTAATCTCAGTTACTGGCTAAGTTATTGACAACTATAAAGAAAACAAAGTTTGCCAGCCAATATTAACTTTACAATACAGAGAGAGAGAAAGGGAGAGAGAAAGAGAGAGAGAGAGAGAGAAAGAGAGAGTGAGAGAGAGAGAGAGAGGGGGGGAGAGAGAACTGATTTGAAAACTACGAGTCTACTAGAACAACCTGGTACACACCGACAATAAAGACCAACGTAAACAGATATTCATTATTGACATCGACTTGATTTATCCACCTTAATTGTATTAATAATTGTGTCCACAGAGTCTAAAGGCAGGTGATAGTGAGGCCAATCAGGATTCGTTATGATTATTAAATATTTAATTTCTGGATTTCTGGTATTCATAAACCACACCAGTACTAAAAATACTGATTATAGAATTGCAATTTCATCAGGATTCGAGCCTGCAACCACTAAAGAAAAGCCCAGTCCTTATCTATGCCTAATCATAAAATGCTTTAATTTAAAAAAATAATTACTTGCAAACTTTAAAAAAATATTTTGTATTAAAACTTAGAATACAATAAATATATGTATGGAAATTATTTTGTTTATGATACATTTTGTAAAAGAAAGGTATGTAGATATATTTTTTTATAAGAAATCAAATTCATGAGAAAAAGTGTAAATCTCTGTTGAAGCAGATCATTGAGTAAAACCCCAATTTTCAATATGTTACCATACACTAATCATATGGAAATGTTAGCGACTAAAATCTTTCAAGAGAGAACCAGAAACATTTTCTTCGACTCTTGTGTTACAATAACTTCGAGTAGAATATAACAAAAATAAATCTTAGCTATTAATCTTTTCTGTTTAAAGTGTTTCAGAGAAACACAAAGTTAATAAAAGGACCAAATGTTTTCGATAAAAAGCTGTAACAAAAAAACTAAACAAAAAAGGCAATGAACGGTCTCCTTCGGAAGTGCTACGTGTCACATGACGCCAGTTCACCAATGGCGTTGACACTTTGTCGTCAGCTCAACAATGGCTGCCTGTCCTACTTCCTGTATAGACAACATTTGATAGAGAGTAGTGATAACGCCTGACTGAGCCCAGCCATCCCATTTTTCACTCTTTTTATTTTTAATTTATACAATTAATGGGCTAAACTATTGCCGTAGGACAAGTTTTAATGAGTTTTTCTGTCCTAATATACATAACTACATCAAAATATGTAAGTGAAACTACAATCAAGGCTAGACACAGTCCTGGATCTAGTGCATGCAATACAAAAAAAACAAAACATTTATTATCATTTATTATCAAAAAAGTTACAATCGCTGACCCCTCCCTGCTCATACGTATTACTCTATGGACTTAAAAAAAATAAAAAAATATATTTTAAAAAAAAGCTTACACTAAGAGTACTTGTATCAATTAGATTTGTAATAGACTAACAATTTAAAAAAAAACATTTAAAAAGGGAAAACAACCTGAATTCGAATGTCTCAATCCGTCTCATGCTTCTCAAGCCAACACGGTAACCACTCTGCTAGTGGAGAGCTTATGGACATGGGATATTGTAGAGTTATTACAAATAGTTCATTAACTAATTGGTTAATTTTTGTTATTGATTCTTATATTGTCAGATCAAAGAAATAATTGTGCAAAATTTCAGCTTGATCTTCGATTGGGTGTGGGAGAAATCACGTAAACACATTTTTGACCAGACAGACAGCTCGCAATGTATGTATGGCTCATTCTGTCTCGAACGACCATGGATGTGCCCAAATAATTTAATTACTGGCGTCGGTTTCTACTTGAATCGGGGCAGAATTTCATTTGACTTAAGAGTTTGCTATAGCCTGTTGAGAAAGATAACAATCTAAGTGTTGGCCTTTGAATGCTGACAACTTGCTCATATTTTTTATGAATACTTATATAAATGTCTTTATAAAGATCTTGTCTATACACTGGATAGGAGATGTATCATCAGGGTGCGCCTAATGTTTTTTTCGAGTTACGACAATGTAATATATTAGAAAGTCAGCCATGACATGTAGAAACTAGGAATCAAATGACTTGTAGTTGGATTTCAATGTGCAGCTTTTCTTTAAAAAAAAAACAAAAATAAGGTAGCCGCGTACTAACTCTATACATTTCGAGAGACTAGCATTGTAAAGTAAGTTTTCAAATGTCAGCACAAGTCAATCGCAGACTACAATCTGCTCTAGTGCAGCAATCGAAACAGGGTTAGGGTTAGGGGCAGGGGCGGCCCTAGCAGTGCGCGGGGCCCTGGGCGAGCGTCATTTGCGGGGCCCTTATATATATATATATATATATATAT
>JADKLZ010019686.1:19744358-19755355 GCA_021533235.1 Biomphalaria straminea
GGCCAAGAAGTCATCAAGCCAGTGGGGCGTTGTGAATGTGTCTAATTGTAGGATATAATATGTACAGATAGGATCATCATGTAGTCTTAGAAGTAAGTTAAATGCACATTAAGCATGTCTGGTGGCAAGTCTGAATGTCAGGTTATTATAGCAGGGGGGCTTAGTACAAAGTCAATCGATTGACTGTCTTCTCCGTCAGACGTGACACTGTCTTTATGTGTTTAGTGTTTGTCCGTGGTGACGTCACGTACGTCGCCACATCGACTTGTCCAACTACGGATGTCTACCACAGCGATCACCTCTACAGACGATTTTCTACCCAATTATAACTAATTGAAGGTATTTCCTTCAGACATCATCTCATGCAGATAATTACAGACCAGGCTTATACCTTCCCCCTCCTTTCCCCCCACCTAAAAGCTGCACAGATGCATATACAAGGATTCACGTCACATGTACGCACCAACACACACCCTGTCACCTTTTGTCATGCAGGTCCCACCACACGCCGCACAATGCACACACACGCATCTGGGCGAGACGTACAGGAACGTTTCGAAAACTGCTTTTCTGCTGGTCCGCTAGTACATGATCTTCTACACTAGAGATCACTTAGAGCAGGGGTTCTCAACCTGTGGATCGTGACCCCTTTGGGAGTCGCCAAAGACCATCGAAAAATGGATTGTTTGCTGTGTGTGTGTGTGCCGGGAGAGGGGGGGTCGAGGCAGAGTTTGGGATTGTAAAAAGGGGTCGCCAAGCTCAAAAGGCTGAGAACCGCTGACATAGATACAGCAAAGGCAATGAAAACGTCAGCACCACTGGTTCGCGTGCACATGAAGGTTTGATCAGGAAAACAAAGACTTGATCTCATTAAAGGAACAACACGCTCATTAACTGAGGTGTGTGCGCGTGAAATGAGAACATAGATGCAACGGATATTTAATACATTTGAAGAAACAATAATCGGAAAGAAAAAGGCAATAAATGGTAAAGTATTACAAGACGTTCGTACTACAAAACATGAATACCCCACACATGGTTCACTAAACACAATGTCAATTTGAGAAGTGAGGACCTAGTTTATTCGGTTGTACTTATTATCCAGTTTATTTTATTGTTTTAATACTCTCTCTTTCCAATTGTATTACGTTACTGCTTGTTGGATTGTCATTTCTTTCTGTACATTTGTATTTGGTCTTTTGTTATTTTATAATGGCCTCGCGTAGCGACTATGGATCATTACACTGAAATGAAAACAATAGCAAAAAAAAAAAAACTTTTTAAAAAATAGGCAATATGACTTAGGATGCACAAATCAAATACGCTTAGTAATTTTTTTTTTAAAACCTCTGCCCTATTTGAACTTCGGAATCAAATTGAAGTTTGATACTAGAACTCAGTGTCACGTAGATGTAAACTTAAACCTGACCATAAAGTTGAGTCTCTTTATTTTCCCGTAATAAGTTAGTTTGATTGGAATTGAACGGCACCATGTCTCTAGGTCGTCTGAAATTGAATGTCGTCTCGTTCCAGTTAGCAGGAATATAGCACGGTGACCTCGTAGCTTACTTCTAGTAAGTTATCCAAGAGTCAGGACACTATTATTGACTGCAAGTTACAGTTGAATGATTTCTGATCGCCACATGCATTTTCAAATCTATTTTTTTTTTCTTCTAAATCTCTTAGTTTAATAATAGTCAATATACTTGTTGGTTAGTTTATTAGTTGGCATTGGTCTTTTATGCTGCACTGGGCAGCTGGATCTTCAAAGCTCTCTGCATGACGCAGTTACCTTACCAAAGCTAAATCGTGATCATCTTGATCAATAGTCAACAAGTCTTTCCTTCCCTTATTTCTTTCTGCTTTTTGTTTACCCTTGTGTACGGTGGAAGGCTCATTCGGGAAGCTGCAGGTCTAACAATGGAAAGAGAGGACCTAGTGCACAACATCATGTATTCACTAATAGCTTCATGATAGCGTGGTATGCGCGTCGAGCTGTGGTTGCGATTGTTCCAGGTTTGAACTCCCACGCCGTCCTGCAGGAGGTTTATATCCAGAACGTAATAAAATGCATTTCTAAAAGATATACAGAAGCGTATCATACAAACAACAAACACACAAACACAACTAAGAAATATTGGATTGATAAATAAATGTCACATTAACCACTAATAGCAAAGAAAACCTTTTCGTAACTGGCATTTTGTTCTAGGTAGAAAGACAATCTCTATTTTGACTCCCATTTCTGTAATTCTTGCCATTCTTGGTGTAAAATTTCAGTATCGTGTGTTGTTGTTTTTTTATTGTTCTTTTTATTATGAAGTTGAGTGATATCTCTGTCCGACTTTAGCGCTTGAACTAAATGCAATTAATGTAAATTATTTAAGCCTTAAGAGGCTAACAAGATGTAACTGGTAACGTTGAGTATACTAACAAATGTTTCATAGTGTTTATGATAGAACCTAAAGCAGTTGTCCTTTCATTCATTTTAAAACATCAGGTCAACACTACAAATATAATTATTAGTCGTATCACTGTTTTAATTTTGTATCAAAAATATCGTCTTGGAAAACAGGGTTTGATTCTTCAAGAAAAGAAAATCTATACAGTCAACCTACTAGTCAAGTATGACTCCTCAGACTACGTAAAGTTAAATAAATGGTTGATATCAACTGCAAGAACATTTCAGGAGATTGTTGTCAATTATAAACATTTACTTGGCGACTGTGCAGAACATTCTATTTGGTGACGTCAGGAACAAATCTGGCAACAGTAGTCTGTCACCGAGCCGTGCCCCTCCCCCTTTTTTTAAATTTATTAACATCCAGATTTTTAACGGGTAATTAACAGGTCCATTAAAAACCGTGACGGAATAGTTCCAAGTAGCCGCAGAGTGAATAGACAGGCAAACAGGTAAAGAGAAGAAGTTAAATCAAGTGCTGAATGAGAATTTGAGTCACGTTATAAAGTTCAATGACTTGAGAAAATTAACAACTGTGAACAAACTCCCATCCTCCAACAGTGCCTTATGCGCGTCCCTACCCCCCCCCCCCCCAATTCAATGCTGCTACACCACCACCACCCCTTTTTATAATTCTGAAGCGCTATCACGCGAGTTAGAAGCAAACTTGCTAACGAGTCTTGAGACAAAAGCCCTAACGAGTATAATTCCACACTTGAAAGACACTGTATATTATAGCTGGCAAGGAGATAAGGATCGTGTGTAGGGATCAGAGTGGAAGATCTACGAAAAATAAAAAAAAAACGCATTAGAATAAACACGAAGGATAAAACGTCATGGTCGACTGAGCACTCCAGTAATAGTCTAGTCAGCAGAACTACAGCCTACGTGTACAGTCGTAGACATCAAAAATAGCGCGATAATTTCAAATGTCTCCAACTTCATTGACCTTGAAGCAGGGCCGGTCTTAGGTCACTGCAACCTATGCGGTCGCAGTGGGCCCCGCCCACTTTCATAGGTCCCGCGCTTATTCTATGTGTAATTATTAAATTTCAAAATATATATAAAAAATTCCTGTAAATCACCGGAATTTATTAAAGTTTCCACCAATCCGAGGCGCGATTAAAAGAAAAAAAAGGCAACCTCAGCTTTAATGTAATAAAATGTAATAATCGGGCGAATTTTCACCTTAATCAGAAGTTCTTATACTTTATTTACTTTATTTACATATAAATACGCCATAGGTTGCAAGGTTCATAGATTTAATTTGAACGCAATTTTGTACTTAGTAAAGAATGAATAAAATTGAAAGTTAAATTTTTCAATACAAAATCTTAATTTTCACTTATCCTTATTCGCACCCAGACTAGGCCCCGCGCAATTATTTTCGCATAGGGCCCCGTAATTGTTAGGACCGGCCCTGCCTTGAAGACCCAAACAGGGAGGAAATAAAAAAAAAAAAACAACTTCCTTTTAACTTCTAAAACCAAAGTTTGGGCTATTTCCTAGATACGCATGGGAGAAGATGGAAAAGTGTGTATACCTTCATTAGCCGCACTAATTTTCGTGTGCAAATCTAGTTTGAAAAGTCAAGGACACAAGTGTACAAGTCGTGTGCAAATCTCGAACAATTTGGTTCGAGAGTTCACGTATTGATTTGTTTTGCGTCGCAACAAAGACATTTGTCAGTTGTCCGTCAAAACTCTTTATCAAAGACTACGCTAGTGCTCTGGCCTACCAAACAGAAGCTCTGAAGTCATGGACGTTTAATCAATGGAATAACTTTTAACAAATACTTTATTTAAGACCAGAGATATTAATTATATCCAAATTACCAAATACTTTTATCTAAAATCAAACGCTAACAAAGCAGTTCTAATTGGGCTATTTAAACAGGGAAAATATAACAAATAATTTGTTTACAGTACAAATATTTTACTGAGCGGAGTTGTATCCATTACTTTGAATCAATCATGTAATTAGTTTTTTAATAGATCTAGACTAAACTGGTGGATTAGAAATATTGTAAATTGTTTTTATTTAGTGCAACTTTTATGTTTATATCATACTCAGTTGCTTATGGTCCAATAACTTGTGTGTGTGTGTATCTGAGAGAAGGTTGCCGTGCTGCCTTTCCATATGAAAAAAAAAATGCTTGAGTCTGAATTTCGATCTCGAGGTGTCGAGACTACGTGATGGAAGGTCGACGTGATGGAAGACCTACGTGTGATGGAAGGTCGACGCGATGGAAGACCTATGTGTGATGGAAGGCCGACATGATGGAAGGTCGACGTGATGGAAGACCTACGTGTGATAGAAGGCCGACGTGATGGAAGGCCGACGTGATGGAAGACCTACGTGTGATAGAAGGCCGACGTGATGGAAGACCTACGTGATGGAAGACCGATGTGATGGAAGGTCGACGTGATGGAAGACCTACGTGATGAAAGACTGCCGTGATGGAAGGTCGACGTGATGGAAGACCTATGTGATGAAAGACTGACGTGATGGAAGGTCGACGTGATGGAAGACCTACGTGATGAAAGACCGATGTGATGGAAGGTCGACGTGAAGACCTACGTGTGATGGAAAGTCGACGTGATGGAAGACCTACGTGATGAAAGACCGATGTGATGGAAGGTCGACGTGATGGAAGACCTACGTAATGGAAGACCTACGTGATGGAAGGTCTACGTGACGGAAGGCCTACGTGATGGAAGACCTACGTGATGGAAGGCCGACGTAATGGAAGGCCTACGTGATGGAAGACCTATGTGATGGAAGGCCGACGTGCTAGCTCTTTTCAATTCTGCTAACAAGTGATTTTTTTTTGTATTTGAAATAAATGATTCAATTTTTACTTCATTTTGAACTGTGTCTTCGGAGTACCTTTTGGCTGTGAAGAAATTGTGAGCTAATTGTAGGAGTAGATAAATAAAACTTTTTGGTGATTTGTACAAATTTGTTCCCTATGCACTATACCAATTCTGATACGACTAATGCAAACAAAAAGTTGTACTTAACATTATCTTCACACTTTAATCACTCTTTTTTGTATTTGTATCTGTATTTGTAACTGAGTTTGTAAAGCCTTCTGGAACACTGCATTCATCCTTACTCTTCGGATACGAAGACATCGTCATTATTATTACGATTGTAATTAGCATCCTGTCTTAACACTTAACTAAATATTTTAGATTTCATTTAAACACACACCCTTACATGCAAAAGCTAATGAGCACCCACTCAAACACACACACAAACACTTTTTTTTTATCAAACTGATGGTTTAAATCATGGTCTTGGACGAGTTTGTCTAGATTGCCTGACAGAGGCCCATGAGGACCGCTAATGGCTGGATAGATCAGGGTAACATGAACGAGCTCGCTCTAAGCATGAAGTGTCATTCTACAAGTCTCATCTTATTGATTAATATCTCAGGCACAATACAAGATAAGGACATCTAAACTAGTCTGACTAATGACATTGAGCTCAATCTAAATTATTATTATTTTGTCTTTTGTTTCTTTGTCAAATGTCTTCAGGAGAATGAGACAAAGTCAATAGTACTAGAAAAGAACGACTTTCACGCGACATTGACTATTTCCTTTATTCCTTATTTTATTAATTAACGTCGCACCAACAAAATGAGACCCTATGAGCTAAAAAAACAACACTATTTACATCTCCATGTTTTCTTTGATCGTATGTCCACGGGAACAACTCTGATGTGTTACATCGCTCTGCGAAACACTAACTTACTAAACCAGCAGCCAAGCCGGGCAAGCCAGCCAGCCTGTCCATAGAGAGAAATGTTGTACATTTTGTCATGTTGTGTGGACGCTACTTGTGTGTATTTTTGAAACCAAAGCTTACAGTCTATATCAACTCACTCTGTTTGGTACAATACGTTTCTTCCGCACCCATTATCGGATCAGGTTGAAACTATGCTTAAACTTCGCTGGTGTCTACCAGTGATGCCCAGAATACGACCCGCGGGTCAGATCCGGCCAGTGACGTGGTTCCATCCGACCTGTCGAAACGTCTGCACAAAGTTTAGAAAATCCCTCCCTTACTTTTTTGTGTGGATGATAAGCCAACAGATTTGTTTTGTAAAGGTGGCTGTTTAAGAAAAAAAAGGCATTATGAACCAAATATGGCGGAATTCTTCGTTTTGAAATGCGAATAAAAACTTGTTACACGATAAGATTTATGAGACCATTTACAAAAACGAAATAAGAAAATGAGGCGATGGTAAAACAAAAGATATAAAATATCCAGGTAATCAATGTAATTACTTCATGTAAGTTTTTTCTAGTAAAATAGATTCAGGTTAATTTTATTTCGTAATTTTTGTTTTGGTATCTTTTTGGTCATGTGGCCCGCGACACGAGTGTCGGAAATTAAAATGGTCCGCAGGTCGGATTAGGTTGGGTATCACTGGTGTAGATAATACATGAAAAAAAAATATCAAAAAAGTTAATTAATTACTGGTTGTTAATTATTTTGTTAGATACCAACAAAGGAAATTAATCCTCAAGTATTCACAGATATGGTTAAATATGTCGGCTTGTCCCCTTAAAGACGTTACATGTTATTTCCCACAGATCCATTTATCGGATAAAGTCAAAAAAGAATATTGTAATTTTTATTGACAAGACATGAATCGAATAAAACAAGATTACAAAGAGAGTTTGTGTGATACACAAACTCAGAGGCGGCCCCCGTCGGAGTCGGATCCCTGTCAGATCCGCCTATTCGCAAGATGTTTCGGATGTTCCTTCAAAGTCCATGGCTCAATTCCTGTATGCTGCCATCCTTAAACTATCGCAATATTTCTGAAAGAACAGTAAAGGTTAAATCAGATTTTCAAAAGCCTTTAGTGTTTTTTTCTAACCGTGACGGACAGACCAACCAACAGACAAAGCGCACAAAAATATGCTTGTTTCATTCTAATGGGGGCACTAAACAATTTTTTTTTTAAATCTGATTTTTTTTTTTTAAATTAAGAAATTAGTTTAGAATCATGTCATTTCCGGGCTTTACGCTAGTACACGAAAGCCGCTGCTAAAAGTTCATTTTAAAAAATGTGCATGATATCTACATGCCAGAAGCATTTCTTATGATGACATTTCCTCCCTTACATTTACGTAATTGTTTTAGAATCGGTGTTTTGTTGTTAAAAAATCGCTTGCATAATTAATTTTATAAATTAAACGGTTTGCTTTTAGAAAACTAAAAGTAGCCGTTGCACCTAAACTTTTCAAGCCGCATTTAATGGGGAAATAATATTTTTCATATCTCTTCTACTTTTGGCGCTCTGAGTCTGACAGACGGACAGACAGACAGAAAGTCATTTTAAAAAAATGTGCGTGATATCTACATGCCAAGAGCATTTTTTCTAGTAACATTTCCTCCCTTACATTTACCTAATTGCTTCACAATTGGTGTTTTGTTATTAAAAAATCGCTTGCATAATAATTTTTATAAATTAAACGGTTTACTTTTAGAAAACTAAAAGTAGCCGTTGCACCTAAACTTTTCAAGCCGCATTTAATGGTGAAAAAATATTATTCGTATCTCTTCTAGTTTTGGCGCTCTGAGTGTGACAGACGGACATTTTGCACAAACCTAATAGCGGCTTTTTCCCCTTACGGGGGCCGCTAAAAATTACCAATTAGTGACTAATTGTTTAATTTTTTTTAGTCAATTAATGACTGGTGATTAATTATTCTGATTGATATCCAACAAGGGGGCCTAATTCTTTATTATTCACAGATATGGCTAAATATGTAGGGGGTTCGTCCCCTTAAATAAAAGTAAAGAGTAAATTTGCTCTTTCAGACGTTGCGATCTATAGGGCAGATGATGTTCATCTGTTTCTTTGGCCGGTTAACGAACAGGGTGTCATGTGGCCAACACAACGACCAACCGCTTTTGCTTTTCCCCAACTAGAGTCATTCACCCAGTAGATTTAACAAATCCTGAAATTCAAAAGCCCAGTCTTCAACAACATTCGAGCCTAAGACCCCAGCTCTAGAAGCCCAGCGTTTAACCACTCAGCCATCGCGCCTCCCTTGGCTTGCTTCCCGGTACCCCAAATAACACTAGAAACTATATGGTTTGTGGATGTCCTTCTCTGAGGGTGAGACTCTGGCCAGCTGCAGTGTCTACCCTCAAGTAAATCTGGTCTTGTTTGTTTAGCAGTGGCGTAACTTGGGGGGGGGGGGGGAGTCCAAATTTGAAAATACCTCCGGGTCCCCACTTGAGAGGGCCCCCTAATGAGTGTCCGAAATTTGTTTTTACATTACATAATACGCCAATATATATGTCATGATGTCGCATGTCAAACTTCAGGGTGCCCCTAAAGAGGCCAAGCCCCCCGGGTCCCCAAATTTCTAGTTACGCCACTGTTTAGCGTTATTTTTCTCTCCACTCCAAGCAGCTTCATGGACATGCATTACGTACTGTATGTACTGTTGTAATACCGATTCCCTTAGGGATAATTATTTGTATATCAAGATTTAAATTTGGTAATCTTTTTGCTCATCACATAACTGGGAGGCATTATGAGCTTCCGTGATTAATAGCAAATCAGTGTAGTGGGCCATGAGAAGGTCGCATGGGTTTTGTGATCTACATTTCTGCACAGACTTGATCAAACAACACAATTAAAAACACCTGAGTTTTTTTGAAAGGTGAAAGATAGATATGCATGAGTGAATTGGGTCTTACAAGGGTCAACCTCCAAGCTACAACCGTGGCGTAGCTAGGGTGTGGGAGGAGGGGGAGAATTTAATAATCCACCCCGGCCCCCCCCCCCCTCAGGGGCCCCCTAAATGAGTGTTTTTTTTACATAAAAAAATTAAATATTAGGCAAAACGCAGGGGCCCCCAAAGAGGGGGGCGGGGGGATTTTTAAATTCTCCCCCCTCCTCCCACACCCTAGCTACGATGGAAAATTCCTAGCTACGCCCCTGACAACCATGCAAATTTAAAAGGGAGTTTCATACATGACAGAAAAACTATAAACTGGGAGTTTTTTTTTTTTTTTTTTTTTTGGTATTACTGGTGTACAAAATAAAGGAAGTGTTGATAAACTAGGTGTTTTTTTTAAAGATATATAGCTACTCATTTGTGTGCACTTTTTAGCATTTTATAGAACACAAGTTTCTGAGCTCTTCTGATTGTAACACAAAGTCATTTCAATATGGAAGACTTTCACCCCATGATTAAAAACTTGTTTACAAATGGGCAACTAGCTTGCAGTATAATAAACGAGGAGGAATTTGAAAATGAACAATGTCAGAAGAGAAATTGTATTAAAAGTAGAAAAGTATTGTCATACAGGATTCTTTTCACTAGACTAGGGCATGTCACTTACACAAAGTTAGAGAAAAAAAAACTCTTTTTTTTTTAAAGAATAGTCCTGTAATCGTGATTGAGTTGACCAGCCTCTTATGCTATTCGGACACGAGAGCCTTCATAATGTTGTCACATATTTACATTTTTTACATTAACGGTCGACGTTAATCTCGTTGACCATAGCAAGATGAACATATTTATGGCTCAAAGATTTTTTTTTTCTTCACCAGTTCGTCTCTAGACTATGAAATTCACATTTTTTAGCGGCCCTTGAAAGGGAAAAAGACGCTATTAGTTTTGCGTGGCCTGTCTGTCCATCTGCCTGTCTGTCCGTCCGTCCCGTTTAGATTTCATAAAGTTGAAGAGAAAATGAAAATCGGACATCGCAATATTTTAGGTCATTGAAAGTTCTGATGCAACAGCAATTTTTTTCTTTTCGAAAAGCTCAAAATTAAATTTTAAAAAATCACTTATGCAAGCAAAAAAAACTAATTAGTATGCATTATAAATCAGACCTAAATTAAGGCAATTAATAATGCTATATACTGGATTTTATTTCACGTTTACTTTATTCCACAATAGAAGTATATATAAACTAAATAACCAACTCAAAAAGAGGCAAAGAAAAAAGGCCCAAGGATTCCTATGATGATAAACCTAGTGACGGTCAAATTTGGACAGCTTTATGAACACTTTTAATTTGAACGGTTGTATAAACTGTAAACATGTCTTATTGATCATTTGATCTGCTGGACCGCTGGGGCACTACATAAGATCTGTAAACCTTCCATCTACATTCTTATCTGTCATTTGTCTTTGATATAATTTCATTCGGATGTTCTTTCTGAAAATATTGAAACCTGCATGGGTGAACCACTTCGGAAGCCGATTTTAAGTTTGTGTTTCCACACAAACTGTCTTTGTAACCTTTTTATTATTTTTTTAAAATTTTATTATGCTCTTTATTATTCTATTCACAAAAACTATTTCGAATGAATTTCTAAGATGTTTTTATTTAAAGAAAAGAACTTGTAGACAGGAGATTGACACTAGCAACTACAACTCTGTCCATGGTCAATTAGGACTGAAAATGGACCATGGTGTACAGTAAGTATGAGACACTTAGACCATGGTGTACAGTAAGTATGAGACACTTGGACCATGGTGTACAG
>JADKLZ010019686.1:19759345-19796464 GCA_021533235.1 Biomphalaria straminea
AGGGTCAAAGTGTTTAGAAAGTGTCTAGAAACTATGGATATAAAAGTTTCAAGGAGAATCGCCTTTGCGTCCCAGGGCCCTTGTCGTCATCAGATGCCGATACCAGAAATGACCCGATATGACCTTGCTCGAAAAGGAGGCATGTGAGCGGCTGGGAACCAATCAGGTAGCGTCGTCTGTATGGCGTGGCCTTTTTGTCTGGAACCGGGCCACAAATGAGAAAGCCTGTTTCGCTATTTTGTTGTCCGGTCGCCCCTATCGATGTGTCGGCTGGCGCCCATCCGCACCCACTCACACTGAAAGCGGACTGCTCCCAACTTTACTTCAAACTCAATCTGCATGTTTCCTGCACCCAACCCTCCCCCCCCTTTCCTTGTCTTTAAAGCTGGTAACGGCATGCTGTTCTGTTTGTAACATGCTTGAAATGTTGTAGCGATAGTTCAACAAAAATATTTCTTTCGTCTGTATTCCGTTTTACTTTTTAACTTTTACATCGAGTGAATAAAGACGCACACGTGCTAGGGCTTGGAAAAGGGGGGGGGGGGGTCATGCTTTCAATTGCGCACATTTAGAAAATCTGTATGAATTTAGCCTACACGGTCTTAGCTAATGTGGCATAGAGGTACACTAAGTGTACACAGAGTTTGGTGTTACTGTACACATAGTTCTAATTAGTGGACATAGTAAACACACACATAGATCCAATTTAACACAAGAGTTACCACGAGTTGGTAAGTGAAAAGAGACTTGGTTAGAATGGACAAACAACATGGACCTAATTAGTTAACACTACAGTTAGTGTAGACAGAGATAAAACATCTTAAGAGCTAGAATGTGAAGAGATTTAGTGGACACACTGAGTCGGTCTACATACGTACTTAACATTGGTCTATCACAGGGGTGGGCAACTTACGGCCCGCGGGCCACATGCGGCCCGCCGAAGTGTTTTATGCGGCCCGCGAAAGCCTAAATAAATCATTATAAATATCTTCAGAAATTATTGAAACTTTTGATTCTTATCACTTGTAATGAAGAGGCTAAAGAAACATTGTCTCTAAACGTCTTTCTAAAGAGTTTTATAAAAAAAACGAAGATTATATTTAATAGCAATACTATATAAATTCAGTAAAAGACATTAGCACTGTCCAATATTTATTCAATGCTATGGAGAATTGTGTTGAAAGAGTTGGGTTGGCTTGTACAAGATGGCAAGGGTAACAACTGATGGAGCTTTGACTGAGAAAAACAACCTTTTTAATAAAATAAAGAAAATATCCAAACCATAAACTAGTAACTTGAAAGTTCATACAAGGCTACATTAAAATCAAAACTTTTTAGTCTTTCCGCGGTTCTGTGATTCCTACTATGCTTAGGGACAGCCCCTGGGCGTAGTTAAATTGTGCAGCTTCTAAGGTCCATAGCTTAAAATTACAGATAAGGATTAGTGAAACTTGTACTCAATGTTATTGTTCGAAGTACACTAGGTCTTTAATAAATTGCAAAATTTTAGTTTTTTTTTTTATTTGGTATATTCTTATTTTATTCGGCGCCACCAAATTGACTTCGTCTATGGCCTCCAATTATCCAAGGCCGGTCCCGACTGGCAGTTCCGAAAAGTATGTGAAGATTTGGAAATTAAACATTCTGATGTATGGTAACGCAGTTGTATTCACTGGCTAATCATAAGATCAATATGGAATCTAAAGGAAGAAATTGTTAGGTTCCTTGATGGACATTAACTGTGCCCCTTTTCTAAAATGACTAATGAAGAGTTGAAGACAGACTGCATGTTTATCATCGGAAGCATTGTAATTTGTTGTTTGCACATAACATGTATGTGCTTCCTAAATCTTTTCATATATATATATATATATGTGTGTGTGTGTGTGTGTGTGTGTGTGTGTGTGTATGCGGCCCGCCTAGTCCCCAAATTTCATTAATGCGGCCCTCGGTTGAAAAAGGTTGCCCACCCCTGGTCTATCACAATCCTAATCCATTTTAGCACCCATTCTTTCAACCGTTTTACACTTATATCATTTGATCTATATGAATGGGATATAGTAAAGTCAATGCTTCTCTCATTAAATAGACATGAAGCTAGGTGCTGAAACAAATGATGATACATACATATTTAATATTAATAAATATTAAACATAGGCGGTGTGGTCGTTACCAGGGTCACTGGCTGGAGCCTTGGTCGGCGCAGTCCTTTATTTTCGCCACATTTTAATTCACTTTCTCTCACTTAGAAACTTGGTCCCTGGTGCTGCTGTTCATCTATGTTTAGTATGTAGGCCTATCATCATTTCTCTCATTATAATATTTGCTTAATTGTTAATTTACTCTTAAGTACTATTAATGTCCACACTAACGCCGTATCTCCAGCTTAAAGTAAAAGTAAAGTAAAGTGTCCCCCTCAGACCTTGCGATCTATGGGGCAGATGATGTTAAGGTCATCTGTTTCTTTGGCCAACAGTTAACGAGCAGGGTGTTATGTGGCCAGCACAACGACCAACCGCCTTTACCTTCCCAGACTAAAGTCAGGTGCCCATTAGAGTTGGGTGGACTCAGGGGGCGCCCTAAAAATCCCAAAATTCAAAATCACAGTCTTCACCGGGATTCGAACCCAGAACCTCAGGTTAGGGAGCCAAGTGCTTAACCATTCGACCACCGCGCCCCCTGTCTCCAGGTTAATCAATTGTAAACACTTGGACATGTCATACTTCTACTCAATTTATCTAATGTACCCTTTTTAACCTCTCTCTCTCTCTCTCTCTCTCTCTCTCTCTCTCTCTCTCTCTCTCTGTTTGTCAATCTATACTCACTTCCCTAGACACAAGATTACTATATTTAACTATTCTAGAAGCAGTGAATTTGGGCAGACAGTTCACAGCCAGAGGGTGGAAAGCATAGGATGAGAGAACGGGACGGAGAGAGAGAGAGAGAGAGAGTAGAATAAGGAGAATGTTCGACGTGATAAATTGAGGAGATGTGTCTAGACAAGCGATTCGATCAACTCTCCCTCCATCCTGATTAGTCTATTGGCTATGACAGATGGAACCAAAGCGGATCTCACAATACGATACCATTCCCCACAAGGCCTTAGCAATAAATAAATAGGAACAACACTTCGATTCACACCGAAACAAAAAAGTATTTAAAAATTGACATTTGATCAGACAGAACCAATATAAGATACTTTGAGAAATATATTTATATCACAGCTTAGACTCACACTTCCACCGACTTATCCCCGCCACAAACCGTTGTCCAATCAAAGACGCCAGTTAGCGTCCAGTGGAGATTTCTGAACAGTAAATCACAGACTGGAAAGTGTGACCAAGCGTTGGGCAAGTCCAACTAAAATAGTGGCAAGTGGCCGCTGCACGGACATTAATCACATCGTAAATAACCTTAGACTGGGCATCTAGTCTTACCCTGCGACCACATAAGATAGTAAACGAATACAGTCCAGGGTCCTGGAGATTCTTATTTACTAGACAGGTCCAACCGCTGGACATCCAAACTAACACACAAAGTGTCACAGACAACGATTGCGCGGGACAAATCTGCTGGTCGGATGCACTATTTAGTTCAAGTCTCGACAATAAAACAGAAAGATAGACGGAACAATGTCACAGATTTTTAGCGGCCCCCGAAAGGAGAAAAGACGCTATTAGTTTTGTGTTAAATGTCTGTCCGATTAGATCGCGTAAACTAGAAAAGATAGTGAAAATCCGACATCATAATATTATAGCCCATTGAAAGTTCTGATGCAACGCCTACTTTTCTCTTTTCTAAAAGCGAAAAATCTAATTTTTTAAAAAAATCACTTATGTAAGCAGTTTTTTCATAAAAATACACCACTTTTACAACTATTCAGTATTAAAAGTAACAAACACTAAAGGCTCTTTAGTAGGGGACATAAACTAAATATCTACTATGTCGTAAACACATTTATGCAAATGGTTTTATGCTTTTGTTGAAAAATTTTTTTTTTACATTTGTTATGTTATGTAAGTTCTGTCCTGCAAACAACTATATTTACCCAAAAATAATGTTTACTTTTTTTTCAAGAAAAAAAAATCTATTTAGTATGCATACAAGTTGGGCATAATTTAAAACAATAATTGTTAAGTAGGTTTTCATATTATTGCGTGATCTCCAACGTTGCAACACACACACAGAACACTAAAGTAATTTTTTATTTTTTTAGGATTCGAATTAGATATTGGCCCTTTACAAAGCAGTTAGATTAATTAGATATTTATTACATAAACATCAGTTACGCCAGGTTAACATTTAAATTCACATTCACTTTCACCTTTTCACTTTCACCTTTCCTTTGGTCTGCAGGACCGCCGGGGCACCACACAAAATCTACAAACAATATTTCTCCATTCTTCTCTGTCATTTGCCTTTAATAGAATTTAATTGTAATGTTCTTTCTGAAAATATTGATACCTGCCATTTTACCTGACTGGGTGGACCACTTCGGGGGACCGATTTTGAGTTTGTGTTTCACTGCCATTTCGATTACTTTTAATATTGATTCTATAAGACAAAATATTTTTATACTAAATTTTCCAGTAATTTTATGGTGTTACTTTTGCTATAGGTATTTATGTATTAATTTGTGGGTTTAAATGTTTCGGGTGTTCCGTCAGAATTGAAGATAATTACATCCTAGCCAAAATCTCTCTCAGAACGCGGGTAATGGTGGAGGGTAGGGTTTGAACCCGGGACCATGGACACAATAGAGTATTGCATACTACACGGCCAGACAGTTAGTAGGATGATATGTCATCATGATCATCCTCAGTGCGAATCACTGCCGTCGTTTTGTCTATCTAAATTAAAACTAGAAAAAAAGTAGTTCTTTCCGTAAGTAGAACTCCGTTATCTCCCTAATACAATGACAACCAAGTTAACTTTGAAGTAAGATAAGATAAGATAAGATAAGATAATTTTATTGATCCAATCTAATGGAAATTCAGTTTGATTACAACTTGACAACGTCAGCGTAACTACTATACAAAAACAATGTTAATGAAAAATTAATTCTTCTCTTGTTTTGTCCGATATTTCTATAAAAAAAAAACGCCGACATCAAATTTCAGTAGGCCTAAGATGTTCCTGATAGAAAAAAACGCCGACATCAAATGTCAGTAGGCCTAAGATGTTCCTGATAGAAAAAAACGCCGACATCAAATGTCAGTAGGCCTAAGATGTGCCTGATAGAAAAAAAAACGCCGACATCAAATTTCAGTAGGCCTAAGATGTGCCTGATAGACTTCTTAGTCATCGTGACGACTTGTTATTTAAATTACTCACTCAGTGCCTTCACCTAATTAGCTTGATATGTAAGATACCACCGGTAGTTGTACATTTAGAGGAGCCAATGATTCATTACCTACTTTGCACCGTATCACCTTTGTCTTCACTGAAAGATACATTCTCTACATTTGCTATAGTGACTAAAGGTTGTATGGAGTTCTCTTGTGTCTACTCAACGTGCCACACACACACACATCTTTAGGACCAATGCACAGAAAATGTTAATTAACTGTGTTACTGGATTCATCTGTTCCAAGTCAAACACATGTGTAGGACTACAGGAGGCTAATAATCAACTAGATGTAGACTGTAAACAAGATGAAGATAAAATACTTGATATTGTTGGTCAGCTGTTATATTGTTGGTCTATCTCTGTATGTATTGGCCAGTTGTTGTATTGTTGGAATGCCTTTATATTTGTTGGTCTGTTGTTGTATTTTTGGTCTGTCGTTATATATGTTGGTCTGTTGTTATATTTTTGGTCTGTCGTTATATTTGTTGGTATGTTGTTATATTTTTGGTCTGTCGTTATATTTGTTGGTATGTTGGTATGGTGTTAGGTGTAAAAAAGTAATGCCCCTCCCCCCTTTTTTTCCCCCTCAACCCGACCCCAAACGCCTTACAGACCAGTTAGCTCTTGAACTTATTCTTCAGGCTACAACTGATTTTCCAAAGAGACAACTGAAGAATTCTTACAAATACCGCAAAACCTAAAACTTTGTATACCTAAGAAAATATTTTGCACGGAATGACAAAATGAAAAGTGAAATAGAGCCGCAACAGACAAAGGTTAGGTCAAAGTGAGGTGTGGCTAAATATAGAGCTCACGGCAGGGACTGCACATTTGAAAATCGTATCTTCCTTACGACTTCAGAATGTTTAAAAAAATATTCTTTTAGACTTTGCGATTTATGTACCATATAATGTAAAGCTTATCTATTTCTGTGGCTCACGGTTAACGAGGGTTTCGTGTGGCCAGCACAACGACCAACCGCCTTTACTTTCTCCCTAATTAATGCCAGGCATATTTTAAAATTGGGTGGACTTGAAAGTGCTTTAAAAACCCTGCAATTCACAACCCAAGAATTAGCCGTGATTTGAACACGAGATTTGAACACGAGATTTGAACATGAGATTTGAACACGAGATTTGAACACGAGATTTGAACACGAGATTGGGAAGCAAAGCGGTTTACCACTCAGCCACCTAACGTTTTTATTTTCAAGACACTTTGGAATCAAACTTTATCCTCTTTCTAATCTCACTTCTCTTGGAGGCATTCGAACCATCCTCGGGCGGATAGGCTCAACAGTACAAGATAAAACCTGGATAGTTCACCGTATGTTTGATCTTAGACGCTTCTTCAAAAAATAGACTACCGGTATTTGCACATTAACAAAACAATGAAATATTTATGTACTCGTTTCTGGTTGCACTAAAAATTGTATTGGATATCTCTTGAGATGTAAACACTTTGATCATACAGACAGAAGACTGCAGACAGTGTGAGAGAGATCAAATTGCATTCATTCAAAATAAACAAAGTGCAAACACGACTTTGTTAGCAAATGTTTTTTTTTTCAAATGTCTCCATATCGACAAAGCTTATATAAAGTCATTCTGTCTGTCTGGTCAAAAGTTAGAACATGTTTGTTCTCCTATTTTCAATTCTCGGATCACGTTAAAACTTAGCACATTTATTTATTGAACCAGACAAGACAGGAATCAATCAAAAATAAATTCAACAATTAGTTAATTAATTATTGGGGAATTAATGAGAGGTGGATTTAATCCCCTTATTACGTTTTGACACGTTTTTTTTCTCCATTTTCCCATTCTCGGATCAATTTGAAATTTTGCATAATTATTCCTAATCGATAACAATACACGAATCAATCCAAAAAATAAATTAGCCAGTTAATTAATCATTTAGTACTATTTAAATAATTTTGCTTTATATAACAGAAATGGAACTAAACACAGTAATTTTCAGATAAATGGCAGTACTTTGCGATTATTTTATTTACTGTGAACGTTCATTTTAAAAAGTATTCTTTTTTCTAGTACTTGCTCTGTATGAAATATTTGAGGTGGTTTTGTGAATGTATATGTTCTGTAAATGTGTTTGTTTTGACTTTTAACATTCATCATGTTTTCATCATACATAGAATTAGATAAAGAACTCTATTGTAATGACAATAATATCCAAGTAATATGGAATGTAACTAACATACGCACACGTCCCCACAGTATGCAGTAAGACATGTCGGCTAATGGCCAGGGTGAATGTCCTCATTAAGCAAACTACCTGTGCAATTACAATGTAAGTGTGGTAAATTGGGCAGCACAATCAAGTTGTTGACGCCTGGTAGTTGTACTTCTATCACATACCTTACTGTATTTAGTATATACACATGTGTGTGCCTCTGACTCCACCCAGCTCTAATGAGTACCTGACATGAGTTGGGCAAAAGTAAAGTAAATCAAGCAAAAAATACATTGTATAATTCAAATTCTTTCAAAAATTCACAAAAGTCGATGTGACTTAAAGCTTCAAACTTATTTTCTGCTACCAGGAACTAATTATCCCGTTTTACATCGTTCACTCTTCTGTGTAGAAACTCAAAGCTACTAGACGACAAAATGTTAAAAATAACTTCCTGTTTAGATTTCTGCGGCAACCCTGACGCTAACAAAAACTTTGTATATTGATGATACGAACACTTAAGATGAAATAACCTTTTTCTATTTCTACTATGAAGTCAAACGTTTGTTTATGACAAAACATCGTATTAAAATTTCATAATGATCCCTTCATTAATTATTGAATTCATTTGATTAAAAAATTTCCTTTAAAATTATTGTATTTCATCTATGGGATTCAGGGGAACTAATAATTTAATGTATTCTTCTTATAACTGAAAATCAGTAATATTTTAATTGCATGTGCTCCTCAGATGCCATATACAACATTAGTAGAAAGAAGGGTCAAAATGCAACGGCTTCTAGTGATTACAGATGCTCAACCTGTGACCGCAGTTGTGTATCGAAAATTAGTCACACAAGAAGTTGCAAAGGGAAAAGATATTCTCTTGAAACATAAAATGACACAGACAGAAAAGATATGCTCCTCTATAAAAAAAAGGTAAGACAGAAGCTTTAATATGCATCTAAAATATGTAATGTATGTAATGAATATGTATAGTAATTGACATGATATTATTTTGATTTAGTATTAATTACTCTACAAAATGATTAGAATTAAATGAAAAGAAAGATTTAATAAGAGTGGTAACATATAAAAAAAAATAGCTCCTTGTTTTTGCCACTTTGTGCTATTTGTCATATGTCTTTGTGCATTAGAATTGTTACACTAGTAAGAAGATAATGAATGTTTGCTTTACTCTATTATTTGCACGGCAAGTAAAACTGATTTAATTTTATTAGAATCATTTATTCAGATATCTCTCTCTTTTTAGAGCTCTATACAAGTCTATTGTTTATGTGAACCTCTAGTGAAAAGTAGAAATATTTTTCCTGTGTCCTTTATTACTATTTTAATTCACATACCAATAGTTGTTTTAAATATAGATATTTGTGGTCGAGAGGCCAAGTGCGGCTTGAGCTTGGCTTGCTTGGCTACCTAGAAGGGGGCTCGAGGTTCGACACCCGACTCGGGCAGAGTTGTGTTTACTGAGCGCCCAAAGGCAGCACGGGAAACCAACTCCAAGATACCCCCTCCCCCCACTGGTCCACAAATGAGATTGGACCAAAGCGCTCTGAGCATGCTATAAGCATGAAAGTAGCGCTATATAAAAGCTATACTAATAATAATAATACTAATATGATAAAGGACTGGGGGCAGTAGACCAGTAGTGGACAAGGAGGTTAACCTTGGCTCAAGTAGTAGAAAAGAAGTCGGTTTTAGGTAATGCTAAATGAATTTAAACGAAAATTAATTATAACAAATATGAATCAGCTTAGTAACGGTCTCATTGGACGGTTTTAAAGAAACGACTACAGAAAAACGCAGTTTGAAAACTAATTATAACAGGCTATTTCTGTACAGCTATCAGCCACGTCAAAAAATTTTTTCCTGTTTTTTTTTCAAAGCTAACCAGAGCCTTTGTTGTTACATAATGAGAAAAACACAGGTCACTTGATCATCTTTTCTTTGATTAGGACATGCCATAGAGCAAGTTACGTGAAGGTGCAAGTATCTCATGATGATACAATAGTCCGTGACTATATAAAAATGTATGCGGAAGATTTGTGCTAAAACTATTTCTTTATTTCTTATCTAAATGAGCTACATTTTGTGGATGTTAAAATGGTGCAGACATATTTGCGTAACCAAAAAAAAAATAAAGATTCATCAGCGCCAATTAATGGTGGCATCAATCAGAAATCGCTCTGATAAAAATGAACAACACAGCCAAATGTAATGTTGAAACAGGCAGCTGAAAAAAAAATGGAAAAGAGCTTTTTGACAAAATGAAAGAGAACTTGTGAGAAACCTGGTCCCATTTGAAACATCACATTAACTTGACAAACCCAACACGAACGATGAGGGAGCTGGTTGGCGCGATCTGTTAACATGTTGTTGATTCAACACATTTTTGAAAGCTCAGTTGTTTTTTTTTTCCAGGCATATTTTCAACAGGTTTTGGATTGATGATCTGATTTGGATAACGTATGAATCTGTAACATTTTATTGGGACTTTTATTGGCCTAAATATTTTGTAATTAGTAACTTAATCTAGATTTGTTTTATAAAGACACAACTAATTGCAGTGCTATAACAGATGCCTTAAATGTTCTATAAAGATAGAATATGGACGCACTTTTGTCAAAATAGTCAGCACTCTTTGAAGACTGGTAAGATTCGGGAGTTTTAGGACGCCCCTGGGTTCATCCAAATCTAATGGCTACATGACAATTGCTGGCTCGTTGTGCTGTCCACACCCTTGTTAACCGCAGGCCATAGAAACACGAGTCTTACAACATATGCCTCCATAGATCGCAAGGCCTGAAAGGATACCATTTATTGAGCAAATAAAGGGGTAATATTTTGTCATTTATACTGAAACGCCACTAATAACATTAGATTACACATAATAATAAGGCTTGTGTTACACAATGAGATGACCATACTTAATAATTGACTATGCAGGGATACATGTTCAGTTAACTATATAACTCAAAAGTTCTGTTGGGATATATGTTAAACAGGGGCCTACACAGTTTCCCAGTGTTTTGTTGAGTTCGTTGAGTACAACGGCGATAGACAGTGACAGACATGATGCATGGAAACCACTCTTTCAGATAGACACTTCTTAAGAGGAAGGAAGACAGACAAGGATAGACACACACACACACACACAAAAAGACTCAAACCAGAGGAGATACAGAACTGTGTTCATCTCTCGTGTTGCTTGCCACGTTCAAAAGGTAAGCAAATACCACAGGCCTGGCTGTGCAGGTGTTGTTTGCCCGACTCTCTATCAAGGCGAGCTCCCTTGTGTTGTAGACCCATTGCTTGAGTAGGACGCTCACACGAGTATCCACAGTTACCTAACACCATAGAGCCACGTCCATTACGTTGGAGTCTGTTTCCAATAGTGAAGAGTTCATCACCTAGCGCCTGAATGTATCGTCATCAACAGCTGTGCAGTGTTACGTTCTCTTGTTCATAAGGACAAGTGAAGGATAAGGAGTGATAGCACGGCATCGCACTTGATTCAAAACATTAGCAAGACACAGTCAAGAAAATATTCAATTCATTTGAACACCTCACCTGACATAAAACAAACATTAAAGCAGCTATACATATGCATAGAAATTTGAGAAGAAAATTACAAAGATTCTTTGATGAGTGTCTGTAGAGCATACTGCAAGATTTGAACATAAGAATGTGTTATTTATAAGTTTTAATATGTGTGTGTGTTGCATAGTTGTGTAATGCCACTTTAGCTAGACGCATAGAAGCTTAAAGTTTAATCGGGTATTTCCGTAGTGACGCGACAGATTATTTAAAAAGTTAGAACGGAAATAGAAGAGAAGTTAACGGACGAACGACAACGCAGGAGACCGACTTGTAGTTTACACTATACGACGTAGACTGTTCCATTTGTTATGAAATAAATTGCTATTCAAGTTAATATCTGGATTTATTCAATATATAATTTACCAATTGGCCATTGTTACTATTTATAAAGAACTCGTGTATAGTATCACAGTATCAAGTATCTACATTGATCGCTCAACCAACCACATCAACGCATCAACCATCAACACTAGAGTGTTCAATGCTCAAAACCTCCCATTCTGTCTAATTTCTATGACTCGCAAGTATTGGAGGTTCACACAGAAATGAAGAGGACAACCTAACCCAAACACCCTGCAGGACGGCAGCGGTCAGGGTTTGAACTCCGGACCTTCGACACCGATGCTCATACCACAAGACTAGGAATTCAACCTTGAGTTAAATGCACACAAATTTTAAGGTCAAGCCGAGCGACACAAAGCAATTATTTCCAGAATTGACCTCTCATCGTACTGGACTAGAGTATTTGTATCTTAATGTATTCAAGCTGTAGTGGCTTTTATTAGCTTAGTTTAATATAGACCGTCAGAGTCGATGATATAGCTAGTTAGATACATCAAAAAGACACCCCTTTTAGTATCATAGCATTTCAAAGTGTACCCAATGAAGCAACTAAACAAAACCCGTGAAATGTTTCTATTTTATAAAATGTTGACTTTCTTATGTAAGTCAAAGTATTCCAAACTCTTATGTTCACCTTCTGGAGCGTATATATTTTTTTAAAAAAGCAACATATTTAAAAAAGCCAAGGGGAAGAACTCCGCACGTGAAACTATCTTTCTATCGTGTAGAAGTTATTTCCCTTAATCGATATTAAAATAATTAATTAAGAATAATTTATTTACTGATTGATCAATTGTTTTAATTGATTCATATTTTTCTTAGGTACAATCAATAATTATTTAAAATTTGAAATTGATCCGAGAATGGGTGTGGTAGAAATAATGAGAACAATTATATAAGGGGACCGAACCCTACATATTTAATCATATCTGTAAATACTGAAAGATTAATTTCCTTTGCCGGTATCAAACAAAATTATGAATTACCTGTATTTAATTGACAAATTGGTTAATTAATTAATTAATTAATTCCTATATTGTCTACGCAAATGAATTATTGTGCAAAGTTTCAACTTGATCCGAGAATCGGTGAGGGAGAAATGGCATTTTCAAAACTATCACCAGACGGACAGACATAAACATTTTGTAAAATGTTATGCTCATTAAGGATTAAAGAAAAATAAAACATTGAGTGTTAGTTAAGCGTGAGGTATTGTCCTTACAAATGCTCTTATTTGTTTGCCAACTTTTCCTGTGCGAAGGGTAGGTGAATATATTAGACACCGATTACAAACATCCCTTTGTATTCCTGGCAATGAAATCATTTAATACAATTCAACTATCTGATATAAACATTTCAAATACAACTTTTGAGTGAGTCTTGTGCGAACGTATATTTTGGTTTTCTATAGCAATAATGTTTTGTTTCGTGTGACGCACAAATTGTTAGACAAATTTCCTTTTGTACCATATACATTACCATTATTATTTTATTATTATTATTTTTATTATACCATATCTGTAACCAGATCAAGTAACCTAGTCCTGACTACTGTCTTTTAATGTTTCAAAGTCTACATGTGTATCACATAATTAACTAGAAATGTATTGACTCTTTATCCTTTGGCGTAACCAGGATTTATTTCGGGTTGGGGGGGAATAGAAAAAAAAGTTCCATTTTTTTTAAATATATTAATCATTAGTTTTTAAGAGACAAATAATCGGTCAAACATCAGCTTCATGAAGAAGAAATTGTCTTTAAAGAAAAAGGTTGTTTTTATTTTACTTGCTCATTCGTTTCATTGAATAACTTGGCATATTGATACGGAACGAGGCGCGGTGGCTGAGCGGTAAAGCGTTTGGCTTCTGAACCGGGGTTCCGGGTTCGAATCCTGGTGAAGACTGGGATTTTTATTTTCGGGATCCTTGGGCGCCTCTGAGTCCACCCAGCTCTAATGGGTACCTGACATAAGTTGGTGAAAAGTTAAGGCGGTTGGTAGTTGGGCTGGCCACATGACACCCTCGTTAACCGTAGGCCACACAATCAGATGACCTTTACATCATCTGCCCTATAGACCACAAGGTCTGAAAGGGGAACTTTACTTTTTTTTTATACATACTTAACTTTCTTTTAAACTTAGACCGTATAAAAATCTATCCCCTATTCATGCGTCTGATTTTAAAATGATGTGGACTTTTCTAGGAAAGTGAAACGGATATACTAGATGTAAGTATATTCTAAAAAAAAAAAAATAGACAATGGACCTCATTCACCAATCGTAAACAAACAACACTTAGCCACGTATCTCCTATCTCCTCTATATATTTTACGATCTATTTTAAATACACGATGCCTGTCACGTGACAGTTTTATCAAAATATGATCACGTGACTAAATGTTGTTTGTTTACGATTGGTGAATGAGGTCCATTCTCATTTCATCTGTCACGTGACTTTTGTGGTACGGGTGCTATGACAGCGTAACGAAATCCTTCCACTATTTCCGGTAAGCAGCTGTGACACCTTTTCTTTGGACTTCCCCTTCTTCACATGTGTTGAAATGTCAAAACTAGTTTCACTAATGTGGAAAGGTCTCAATTAATTTCTCCAAGACAAAAGAAGTCAAATAATAATTAACCTAGGTTCCAATTTATTTTTATTGTTCAGAAATCTTATTCTGTCCATAAATCTTTTTCTATTAGCTGTTTACTCTTGCTATTTGGATTTCCATTTAGCCGTTTAGCCATGCACTGCCCCCCCCCCCCGGCCTACATGAAAAACAATGAAAGTATAGATATATTGAATACGGTTTCATTTATTGGTTCTGACCTCTTTAATCAATATTCTATTGCACGAGTCTTGTAAGTTAGATGAAAGCTGAAATGAACAAAGTGCTGGAGTACCAAGCAACAGTGTGGGTCATGACACATCGTCAAACAAAGACATTTCTTTCATCATGTACAGGTGCGATGCTGAGGCAGCCATTGTTAGGAAAGATTTATATTGAAACTAAAGAACCTTTCACAAGGTACCGAATCGCTTCATTGTAGCTATAAGTAAGACAAATAGAATCAGAAAACGGAAATCTCTTAGTAGTTAGGTATAATTTGACATCATGGTTCTTGCAATGATATTATTTAGTGGATCATGTTAGTAATGATTGCTTTCAAAGAATACAAATTGAAAGAGAATCGGTCTGTTCAGTATTAACAGACGCGTTTAAACGACCGTTTATAAAGTTAACTAGAAGCGTTTGATTCATACGTCTATGACTCTATACAAATACCTCGCATGAGATTCAAACATCATGAATGGACTTAAGAGAAGTTAGTATGAAATTGAATGAGCTCACTATAAAATGTACCTGTACTATGGGACACAACAATAACAGGAAAGTTCACATGTACGTATCTCCTGGGCTCCTTACGATATTTTTAATTCAAATAAGTCATTTTAAAAGGTCGACAACTCTTGACCTTCATGTTAACATTATACTAAAGTTATTCAATCTTACAGAAAGGATGTTTGGCAAAGAAAATTAGCTTATTTGGTCTTATTTTATTGATTACAGATGTTTATTTAGTTTTATTTTATTGATTACAGATGTTTATTGGAACCAATTTTATTGATTACAGATGTTTATTTGGTCTTATTTTATTGATTACAGATGTTTATTTGGTCTTATTTTATTGAGTACAGATGTTCCCTCTAAACAGAAGATAACTACGACCTACTCGTATATTTATGTTAATCTAGTGTCATTGGTTTTTTAGGCTGATTAAGGCAACCAGTTCCATGCACTAATGGCACTACGGAAGAAGGAGCGCCTAGAAGAACTAGCAGAAGAGTATAAATGAGAAGATATACCATTCTTTTTGTGTCTTATTATATTTTTACACCGGAACCAGAATGCAGGGCCCTTCCTAACTATTGCCGCGCCCTATGCGAAACAGAATGCGCGGGGCCCAGTCTGGGCAGGGATAAGCATAATGTCAAAATCAAAGATTTTGTATTAAAAAATACATTCGTCTTTTTAGAAAAATTTTATGAAACGAAAGCTGACAATTCCGTTTTCATAGCGCGTGAGATTGGCACCCCAAAATAACAATTATGTACATTTTTTAGGAGATTTTTATTAGTTTTCAGAAGATTTTAATAATTTCAGGAAATTTCCATGACTTTTTCGTATATTTTGCAGTAGATTTCTAGTCGGTCTAGAAAAATCAGGAGGCCGCGGAAACCCTGTTATTATATATATATATAAGTGATAATGGTTTAATTTAAAAATGTACACCTAGAATTAGCCCAGGGCATAGGAAAGTGCGGGGCCACTGAGGCCGCATTGGTTGCAGTAGCACAAGTCCGGCCCTGCCAGAATGGAAACTTGTATAATTAATATAGGTATAATGTTGGGGCTAGGCCGTGGTGGCTGAGTAATAAGCACTCAACTTCCGAACCTGGGGTCCTTGGTACAAATCTGGGTCCACCCAATTCTAACGGGTACATGACTTTGGTTGGGGAAAGTAAAGTTGGTCGTTGTTCTTGCCACATAACACCCTGCTCGGTAACCGTTGGCCATAGACACAGATGACCTTAACATCATCTACCCCGTAGATCGCAAGGTTCTGAAAGGGAGACTTTACTTTACTTAAAAAGGTTAGGTATGACAAGAATGATAAACACTATATTATATCTATACATTGATTGCTATAGCAGACGGAAGCCCAAATAGACCTGGGTTAAGTATACATTGTTTAGGATAGATTCACACGAACAGGATCGTAGCCTGACCTTCAGAGAACGTTTAAATAACACAGCATTGATATTAATAATAAAAACTATTGCTCGTGGTGCAATATTTAAAGGTCACTTCAGCGACATGATATATTTGGATGTGACCTTTATGTATACAAAAAAAAACTTGTCCAAGTCCTTAATGTCAAATTAAATTGGAGACATGTGATTTTTTTTTTTTACAATGTCCCCGGTCCGTACAGTATCAGGTCAGATACCAAGTGTGACCTGGTCATTTAAATATGTTTGTGACCTTTGGCAGAATCGCCCAGTGTAGCGGGGCATAGGGAAAGGACTTTGAAAATGATTGATTCTAGGGCAGGGTCAACCTGACCTAAATGGTACGTGTTCAATAATCTCCAGAGACCCGTGTACTACAGAACATGATAGATCTTCACACCGGGGGGGGGGGGCGGAGAGAGAGACAATCGGTAGTCAAAAGCAGTTGCATGTGACATGGCTAGCTCAGGTCAATCCTGTTTATTTCACGATGCAGCCACCAGGGAAAAAGGAAGGGGAAAAAAACATGAATGGCAGTTTGGGTGCTTCTGAATGTGCGGCGCCTAGATCTATTCCTTACATGTTCTGTTAGCACTCTGAAACAAAAGGTTAGGGTTTGGGGGATTCGATGCAGGTGTTGAAGCGTCATTTGTTTTATGTTTCTTTTGTCTATTGACTGGGCCTTGACATGAGATAAAAGACAGAGACTACTATAGCCAGACAAGAGCATCTCAGTCCAGGAAATACAATTATCACACTATTCAAGTTGCTAGGGCTACAAGGGTAGAGAGGAACCAAGAAAACTATGGATAATAATAATAATGGTAATAATAATTATACACCAACTCTTGGCTTTGACACACTATTTTGTCGGTAAAGTTACTCTTCCTTATTGTAAATACTCGCCACAAGAGGTTATCGAGACTACTGATCATCTAATATACTGGTATATGCCTTTTTTCACCGACAAACAAGGGTAGATTTTAATCTACACGTTTATAATTGAAATGACTATGTATCTCTAACTCTAAGCCCTAACAAAAATACTTTTCCCGTTCAGTTCACTGTCTTAACCCTGCTCGTTATTGTATGAAATCTTATCCGCAAGCATTTTGATGAGAATTACTTATTAATTGTTGCATTAAATTATATTCGACTTATATGCATACTTAATAGATTTTTTTTCTTTAAGAAAAAGGAAGCAATTAGTTTAAAATGGAAGTAGCCACTATGACAGAAAGTACTTAATAAAGGGGTACATTTTTTTAAATATTTATCTGACCAAAAAATCGAAAACCGTTTGCATAAATGTGTTTAAAATATGCTAAATTGCTATGTTCTTTGAGATACTGTTTCCCAAGTTTTGTTTTGTTTTAAATATTAATAGTGAATAGTTGTAAAAGGTGTATATTAATGAAAAAAACTGCTTGCATAGTATTTTAAAAATCAAATTTCTCGCTTTGAAAAAAAAAAAAAAAACAATAGCCATTTTATCAAAGCTTTGAAAGATCTTAAATATCATATTTCATATTTTTAATATCTTTTAAAGTTTATGAAAACTAAATAGAACGGACCGACGGACAGTCAGACCACACAAAACTAATTTCGGCTATTCCCCTTTCGGGGGCCGCAAAAAAAAAAAAATTCCAGTCGCACAAATTTATTATTGTTAGTCTAGAGATCTATTGAAAATGAATGTGATGATTGATTTCAAATATTTGATACAATTTAAATTAATATAAGCGAAGTTTATTTTAAAAAAAGCATATAACTTCTTGTGCCTTGTCTGAATAGTTCTGGGCATCCAGCCGGAGTGACCACTATCTACACAGATGGCTCTGTGCAGATGCTCGAGGGAACTATGAAAGCTGGGTACGGAGCTGTAGTTCGACTCGCTGGCAATCCCGAAAGATACGAGCTCATGGGCCTATGTCCAGGGAGAAGCAGCCTCGAGGCTGAGCTGGAGGGGATATTCCAGGCACTTGTCTGGGTGGAACGGAAGGTGCGAGAGGGAACTGCGTTACCGAGTGATGTAGTTCTCTTCACGGACTCGGTGTCCGCTCTTGAGGTCCAAGAGAGGCTTGACGACGGTGTCAGAAGGGTTTGGGACGTACTCACGGTCGGAGAGCGTCTCCAACGATTCGGTGTGAATGTCACTCTGCAATGGGTGCCCGCCCATTGCGGGTTGGTCTGCCACGAGCTGGCGGACCACCTCGCGAAAACCGCGGTTTTAGCGAATGAGCAGGAGGATGATGAATCGTGCACTTATGTTAGTGCGCGGGCCCTCGCCGACAAGAAATTGTTGGCAAGTTGGTATCATAGCTGGGACTATTCGGATAAGGGACGTGAGCTCCATAGAGCAATGAATAGACCAGACCGTAAGGATGCTTGGTGGCGTTTGAGTCGAGCAGAGCAAGCGATTCTTGCTCAGTTCCGCACAGGGCACTGTCCGATTGGCGCGTACTTCGGACGGTGGAGGGAGAACTACGATACGAGGTGCCGCCATTGCATGGAAGACGATGAGACGGTAGACCACATTCTGCACGAATGCCGGGTCTTGCACGAAGGGCGATTTGGACAAAGTAATGGAGAAAATACTGGTGCGCGTAAGGCATTAGGGTTGTCCTTGTGCGGGGATAAGGCAACCTTAAGATTCACTGCTCGCTTCCTCTCACGTGCTCTAAGGGAGTAGCTCTCAGCATGTTTATTACCAATGGGGTTTCTGACTCGGGCATCAGTCTGACAAGCAATCATATGATCGTCCTTCTGTCAGGCTCGCGTGTGTAGATTCTGTTGCTATGTGCGTGTTTTTCAATTTTTTTTATTTATTTTCCCTTCTCTCTCTTTTCATTGCTATCTATCATAAATAAATAAACATTTAGATAATAGCCAATAGATCTCAGCCGTAGGTTTGAATGCTCTAATATATAATTATATCTCCATGCGCTCAATTCTCAACGTTGTCTTTTGTTATCAGTAAATCTCAATCTCTCTACATCATCTCATTATGTTCCATCCACTCTCCAGCAAATGTCTAATAAAACCATCCGACATCATCTCATTCTGTTCCATCCTCTCTCCAGCAAATGTCTAATAAAACCATCCGACATCATCTCATTCTGTTCCATCCTCTCTCCAGCAAATGTCTAATAAAACCATCCGACATCATCTCATTCTGTTACATCCTCTCTCCAGCAAAAGTCTGATTAAACCATCCGACATCATCTCATTCTGTTACATCCTCTCTCCAGCAAATCTGATCAACCATCCGACATCATCTCATTCTGTTTCATCCTCTCTCCAGCAAAAGTCTGATTAAACCATCCGACATCATCTCATTCGGTTTCATCTCTCTCCAGGAAATCTGATCAACCATCCGACATCATCTCATCCTGTTTCATCCACTCTCCAGCAAAAGTCTGATTAAACCATCCGACATCATCTCATCCTGTTTCATCCACTCTCCAGCAAAAGTCTGATCAAACCATCCGACATCATCTCATCCTGTTTCATCCACCCATCCCAACCCCTTTCACCCACTACGCCTACCGCTGTAAGTCCAAGGCTATAATTCAAACCTCCAACTGTAAATCATGATGCCAGGCAGTACCTGAGACCAGTGAGATCAAATGACATAAACAATTTCCTACTGACCTGAAATAATGTTTTTTTCTCTAATCCTCGCGTGACGTCAAGCAAACACTCCGAGTGTCACCTGGAGTTCTAACAAATCGAATGTGTCCATCTGAGGCACAATTAGTGGAGTTCATTTCTGCTTTATGTGTGTGTGTTTATTGAGGGGGGAAGAGGACATAATAGACTCAACTCAAATTCGTTCAAATCATTTCACATTATGTCCCAGACACAAAAGTAAGACTTAATAGATCAGGTAGATCTAGTTTTTAAGTTCAGACCTTATTGTAAAAACTGAGTTTCTTGTATTCTTGTTAAGCTTGAATAAAGTCGGACACTTCTGTCTGTCCATTTTTTTCAAGCTCAACAGATTATATTAGCTTTCCCCCCCCCCCCCAGTCACACTGGCAGTTTCTTTTATTTCATGGAACTTTGTGCTTTTTTTTCAAGGACAAGTCAACAGCAACATCCGACGATAGAATAAGATATGCGGGAATAATGAAGACATATTATACAAACAATAGATCTATTAGGTAGACACATTCTAGAAATAATCACATGACAGATTTTAGAAAGCTTTTTATTAAGCGCTTCACGTTCATTGGGGAATGTTTTCACAAAGAATACACAAACATAGGATGTATATAGATATAATATCTATATGATATGACAATATGTTGACCCCCGGAAAAGAAAAAACTAAGACAACATATTAACTCCCCCTGGAAAGGTAAAGCTAAGGCAATATGTTGACGCCCAGAAAAGTAAAGGAGGAGCAGTGGTTGAGTGGTAAAGCGCGAGGCTTCCGGTGGTCCGAGATCCCAGGTTCAAGTCCTGGTAAAGACAGGGATTTTAGCCGTTGTGCTGGCCGCATGACACCCTTGTTAAATGTAGGCCACAGAAACAAATGTGCTTTACATCATGTGCCCCATAGATCACAAGGTCTGTTGATGCCTAGAAAAAGTAAAGCTAAGACAATATCTTGACGCCTAGAAAAGGAAAGCTAAGACTATATTGACGCCTAGAAAAGTAAAGCTAAGACAATATGTTGACGCCTGATAAACAAATCAAACGATATATAAATATATAGAAGAGATAAACCGACATCTTTTCCTTCTTTATATTATATGTCAGTCCAAAACCAAATAATTTCACATTTCTCTAACCTTAGCTTAAACACTTTGAGGATTCCTTATGCATATATTCACGGCACAAGTGGACAGTGCATTATGTCATCGCTAAACAGACCCTTGAACCCTAGTGTCACAACCCCGGGGAGCTAGTTATATATTTTTGTGACATGCCACACGATCAGTCCCTGAGCGGCGGCTCCTTACAATCTCCTCCCAGACGTCGTCAAGGGAGGCGGGCTAGCCCCATGACCATTTGTCTTGCACCTGTTTTATGAGAGACCCGCTAATGAGAGAAACTAAGCCAGACCGGTTATGTTAGTTATATTCTAGCATTGTCGCATATAGGGTCTACACATTTCACTCTAGACCAGGGGTTCTCAGCCTGTGGGTCGCGACCATTATAGGGATCGATTGTCGATTTTCCAGGGGTCGCCTAACACTATCGAAATTATGGATTGTTTTTGTTTATTCTACTATTGCAGTGTGTTTGGGGGGGGGGGATTTGCACGCATGTCAATTAGAAAAAACTCTGCTAAGTCATTGGTATTCCATACTGATTCAGGCAACCCGCTTATAGCATTAGGGAAGAAAGAGCACTTATATGAATGAATACTAGAATATGAAATACGAAATGTGCATTTATTTTTTGTTGTTCTGAAAGTTTTTATGGGTCGTGTTTTGTGTTTGTATTTTATGAAAAAAAAATTTGTTTTTGTTGAGCGCATCTTTCAGTGCGCTATGGACCAATCACTTTTGTGGACCAGTTGGGGGGTAGGGAGTACGTGGGAGGATTCCATGTTGTTTTTCCAAAATCTATTTATAGTCTGATTTCAAACTCGGAGTCTCGAGCCTCCACGATGGAAGGCCGACGCGTTAGCCACTGAGCTATACAAATACTTATACAAACAGAAGGCTTTATAGTCTAAAATGTTTATAGTTTTAAAAAAAAAGTGTAAACAAACTTATTCTCTAAACAATACTTAGCTCCCCTATGCTAAATAAATTTCTAAATACAACAAAATTAATTAATTACGACTAACTGAGAAGATAATTGGTGAATTGTTATTTAATTGATTCACGTGTTGTTATATGTGCAAAGTTTCAACTTGATTTAGAACTAGAAAGTTGGAGAAATACAAAGTGCAAGGTTCAGAAACATAAATAGATAGAGACTGGAAAGAGGAAGTAACTTCATGCAACTTGAAAACATGTATATCTATTGTATTCGGATTTCCGAATTTTTGAAACATCAAAATTGCATGATCTTCAGTCTTAGAGATTAAACAAAACTCATACACATAAATAAAGTACACAAAATTGCAAGTCAAAAATTTTCGTTTCATAAAACTCTTTTATCGGCCAGTCTATATTTATTTATGTCTATGGCAAGATTGCAGTCAGAAAGATTGAGACAAATGCAGTTGTATGGTAGCAGTTATTTGGTCCTTCTAATGCCAGTTACATTTGACAACAGCGACCTTGTAGATTTTGTTTATTTATTTCAGAATCTCTGAAAATGTTCTTCTTTTCATTTCTGTTGTTAAGTGCCGATCACGGTGTTGATAGATAAACTGTCCCAGTTCAACCACCAATGAAGGCCCAACAATGATATAGTAAGCCGACGCTGCTTGAACAATAAAATGAACTTTAATACTCAAAAGGGAACCGTCGATGTCCTTCTGTAGCCTTATCTATACTCTTAAGCGAGCAATTCTTTTGTTGAATAGATGGTTTATATATATATATATATATATATATCTTCTATTTCGAAAACGGCTCTAACGATTTTCTTTAAAACTTCAACGTATCTAAATGTTAGTGAGAAAAAAATTTTCAGCTCATTGGCCACATCGGGAAAACTCGAGTTCGACCGTTATTTCGATACATAAAATGTCTCGTTGTAAAATTAATATTGGCTTCAATATATTTATGAATGAAAGTTATGAATGAAAGTTCTCCATGACGTAAACGGGAAAAACGCTGTTTACGTCACTAGGCTTACCGTAGAACACTAAAATATTTCTTTGCAAACAAGAACGCGTTTAGAGATATGAATGAAGGGATGTGTAAAACTAAAAGCAGGCCACGTGCTGTAGCACCACTGTGATGGATGGATGGCAAGACGGTATGAACTTCTTATTGTCCGACAGTCAGGCTGGGCAGGGCTTTTATTTAACCGAGCAAGGCTCGGCCACCTGATATTTTCAATAAACAGCGTCTGGTCTCTTTGTTGACTAAATCGTTTCTATTTTGTTTTTTTAATCTAACCTATCGTCACTTCCGTCACTAATGAAAAAACTTATCCTAATTATCCCCAAAATAAATCTACAATCTAATCATGTCATAACAACTCCTCCCCTCCCGCTAAAAAAAAATTGTCAATTTTTTTTCTACAGTCTTAGTCTTACAATGAGCAAGGGCCGAAAAGTATGGGGAAACATAAAAACAACAACTTGAGTCTTGATTTCGGTTCAACTACAATGTCCAAAACCAAGTTCTTTTCCACCCATACTTCACTAAGAAGTGATACTGTTCAATGTGGTGTCCAGTAGGTGATAGTACGATGCGGATACGATACAGTTGTGATAGTACGATGCAGATACGATACAGTTCATGCCGACACCATATGTGGGTCAAGCTAACGACGTCACAACATATTCAAGAAGTTCCGTTGTTCCTCACACGTCAGGACAGACATTCTCCTATTATGACAAATGGAAATGCATCACCACCTATTCACCACTATTTACCTAACGTTTGACGGGCATTAATAAGTGTATTTAATTCCTTTCTCCACTTACTGATTCCAACTCGACCTAACTCTTTCCTGATGAATGATTGTGATCACATAAACTAAGTGAACCCACAAACTTACTTGTTCCGCGATAAAAAAAATACATCGTCGCCTTATTAATGCCCTTTCCAATCGTACACTCATACTATACGCATTTATACATACTACAAAATAGATAGTTACCAACAAAACCCAACCGAATTCCAAAGTTAAATAAATATTTGCAAATAACTGGTGTCATCTTATACTCATCTAGTAGTAACTACTAGACCATATATTAACAATAAAATAATTGAACTAATAGATATTTACATAGTTATGTACAGACTATGGTCGTATAGCGCTATCTCTCATTGGCTATCTGCACGACCCGTGCATTTGTTCTCTCCAACTGGAGTTTAAATCTCGTCTTGTATAGACCTGGTGTCGCCTTCCATCTCGGTATGACTTGTGATTATCGCCATCACAGTCATCTCTCCTTTCATGGCTATCGGATGTAGCCCTGCGCCTGCTGTCCGAACTCGCAATCTTCTGTGTAGACTGTTCTGCCCTACTCCAGCAGTCTCTAGCGATGTGTCCATGTTTATGACAGTGGAAACAAATTACGTCCTTTCTAGGTTTGTTCCGCCTTATGTTGCCACCTCTACTTCTCCAATTCTTAGCCTGTTTGTCCGTAGCGGTTCTTACACCTGTTACATTCCCGAGTAATACATCTCTCGGTAGCTTTGGTATGGCTACCCCTTCACAGTACCCTGTATACAATGGCGATCTAAGGAACACTTTGCACGCTTCAAACCTCTTGACTGCACCGTCTGCCAACCTTACTGATTTGGAGTAACCCAAATAATCCTTATCCTTCACTAGTCCTGTGCGGACAGCGAGGGTACTAGTACCTGTGTCTCGTATTACCTCAATATGTTTATTATTCAACATGCCCGGATAGTTGTTAAGTGCCGATCACGGTGTTGATAGATAAACTGTCCCAGTTCAACCACCAATGAAGGCCCAACAATGATATAGTAAGCCGACGCTGCTTGAACAATAAAATGAACTTTAATACTCAAAAGGGAACCGTCGATGTCCTTCTGTAGCCTTATTTCAATAAACAGCGTCTGGTCTCTTTGTTGACTAAATCGTTTCTATTTTGTTTTTTTTAATCTAACCTATCGTCACTTCCGTCACTAATGAAAAAACTTATCCTAATTATCCCCGAAATAAATCTACACTCTAATCATGTCATAACACTGTTTAAAGTTTATCCTCACTTTCATGATATAACCACATCACCAAAATGTCTCCATATTGCTTTGTTTTTTACTTGTATTTTGTGACCTAAAGAATGTTAACCAAATGTTTTAAATGAAAATGTAAAAAAAAAAGTGGCGCATTCCTGTAGAACACTCAGTAGGGATCATTCACATCTAGAATTAAGTCAAATTTGCATTGATGACACAATATCACTGACCTAGTGGACACGAATTAACAGTGACGTCATAAAGGTCTTGTTAATTTAATTTTTTTTTACATATTTCGGATGTTCCTTCTGAGTTGAAAATAATTTAATTCCTAGTACCAAACTCCCGCAGGAAGAGTGGGGACGGGAGCGGACAGGGTTTGAACCCGGAACCCTCGATAAGTCCGAACGACAGTCCAACGCCTACACCGCACGACAAGGCAGCCATCTTCTATCGAAAGTCCTAATCGGCGAGTAGATGTAATGGACATTAATGACTCATTGGTCATCATCCCATTGCTGCTGGTCAGCACGTCTCATTAGCTCATGCTCTGGTATTCTTATTCTACCCAAACCATCCCTCCCCTATACCACTTGCACAGGACACAACTCACTCTCGCGCTCACACGCACACACACAAAAACGTTTTATGTATTGCCCAGTTTTACAACCATGTCGCATCACAAAAAAGTTGATTCCTCTCGAGCTGTAACCCTGACAATCTTATCAGGTCAGGATGACCCGTCCATGTTTAACTTGTAAAGGTCAGTGCCAGAGTTCTAAAGCAATGACAATAAATAATGGTTCGTTCCGAAGATTGGTGGGGGGGGGGGGGGATGGAAGAGAAATGGACAGAAATACACTCAAGTTTTTTTATGTTTTTTTTTTAATCGCATTCCCATATTCTTTTTTTTTTCAACAGAAGAGTTTGGGGTAAGTGGTCGCAGTGAGTAGTCCCAGAGGGGCAGTGAGTGATGACTGAGTAAGCGTAGTAAGTAGTGGGAACATGTGTAAGCCTCAAGTTTTGTTGGTCTAAGTGTATAGTTAACATAAATAGAAATAGCAGAATAACTTCCTCATCAACATCAACAATACCAGCCAAAGTGCTGGTTATCATGTTCTAAAATACCAGCCAAAGTGCTGGTTATCATGTTCTAAAATACCAGCCAAATTGCTGGTTATCAAGTTCAACAATACCAGCCAAAGTACTGATTATCAAGTTCAACAATACCAGCCAAAGTGCTGGTAATCAAGTTCAACAATACCAGCCAAAGTACTGGTTATCAAGTTCAACATTATTAGCCAAAGTACTGATTATCAAGTTCAACAATACCAGCAAAAGTACTGGTTATCAAGTTCAACAATACCAGCAAAAGTACTGGTTATCAAGTTCAACAATACCAGCCAAAGTACTGGTTATCAAGTTCAACATTATTAGCCAAAGTACTGATTATCAAGTTCAACAATACCAGCAAAAGTACTGGTTATCAAGTTCAACAATACCAGCAAAAGTACTGGTTTACAAGTTCAACAATACCATCAAAAGTACTGGTTATCAAGTACTACCGGTACTTTTAAACACACATCCTCCCACCATTCACACAATTCATAATCTGACACAATCCGAGGCGGTACCGACTAAATTCTTTTGATTGCTTCACACTGCAGTACCTATATTTTTTAGAATGTATGTAGGCTTATAATGTAATAGAGTACCGTTATGTGAAAGTGGTAATCATATGTTTTTTATTTAAGGTCAATCACAGTGTCGTCTTTGTCTATTGTTTTTACCCTTGAATTATCTATATATATAATCCTCTAAGTAAGAGGTCAAACACACAAAAGTTCAAACACACAACATGCCAGCGGCAAGTAAATAGGGAAGATCCCATGGCGCACGCACGCGGTGTGAATGTAAATTGGTGCATCCCAATACGCACTATTTTGTGAATGAAAGTGGTGTTTATATAATTATCTCTTCTTCTCAGATTATTGTCATAATATTAAAAGTATTTCCACATTATTGTGTCGTTAGACTATTGAAACTAGAACAACAACAATACACGGATAGAGTATACTCTCAGGTTTCACTTTAGAAAGTACTTTAATTACACACATTCGTTCATTAGACATGATTACGAAAGGTAACTCATCTCTCTATTCCTAGATCTAGATCTAGATCTAAAACTCAAATTCAACTCTAAGAAGATTATAGAACTTCTCTTCGCAAGTATAGTTTTATGCTTTAGCACATGAACATACTAATTATAGTCCATTTAATCAAATTAACATTCAAATTTGTTTTTCTAAAGCATTGTTACATGAGTGCAGCTATATTCTTAATATCGCGTAAATTAAGGTCAATTAGCCATTTTTTTAGCTCCATTCACAGTACTCTTCATTCATGAACTCACGCATTCGCTTTACTTATAACAAGCAAATGGGAAGATCCCATGGTGCAACATGATGTGAATGGGAAATAATATATCCAAAATCCGCACTATTTTCATTCACAAAATAGCATAGCATAATTTATTTTTACTTTAAAAAGATTTTAATAATGTCCGGAAATTTCCAGGACTTTTTCGACCGGCGGCATAGCATTTAATAACATTTCAGGAGATTTCCAGGGGGCTCCTGGTACATTAAGAGGCCGCGGGAAATCTGTTATGTTTTATAAAATGGTTCAATTTAATAATTTATACACCTAAAAATTAGCACGGGTCCAAAGAAAGTTCGGGACCCACTGTGGTCGCATATGTTGTAGTATTTTTTATTCATGAATTCACTTATAACAAGTAAATGGGAAGATCCAATGGCGCAGCAAGGTGTGAATGAAAATGGTGTATCCAAATCCGCACTCTTTTCATTCACAAAATAGCATAGACATAAATAAATATAGACTGGAAAAAGGAATTAACTTCATGTAACTTAATTTAATAATTTATACACCTAAAAAATTAGCACGGGTCCAATGAAAGTGCGGGACTCACTGCGGTCGCATATGTTGCAGTGCCTAAGGCCTGCCCTGGAAAATAGCGGCGTATGCTATGCCGCCGGTCGACTAGTAAGAGAATATTTTAATAGAGCTGTCTTGAGATTATTTTAATAGAGTTGTCTTGAGATTAAAGGTTATGTGATTAAAGGTTATGTTCCTTGAGTTTAGCGATGATTTTCGGTAATCCGACAGCCCCCCCCCCCTTAGCCCTCTCTCGGTCAGGTAACGGTCAGATTATCATGAGTCAATGTACTACAAACCAACCTAGTCAGGATTTGTGTTAAAGTATTACTGACTAACCTTCCTGTTTTCATGGTTCATTGTACTTCAAACACTCGTTGTTAAAGGGAAACTCACAAGGTTTTGACAACTTTTGATATAATATGTGTTTTGATTTACAGGTAATGAATATATTATTCTTTTTTTTTTATTATTATTATTATAGCTTTTATATAGCGCTACTTTCATGCTTACAGCATGCTCAGAGCGCTTTTGGTCCAAACTCATTTGTGGACCAGTGGGGGGGGGGTATCTAGGAGTTGGTTTCCCGTGCTGCCTTTGGGCGCTCAGTAAACACAACTCTGCCCGAGTCGGGTGTCGAACCTCGAGCCCCCTATGTAAGTAGCTAAGCCGCACTTAGCCTCTCGACCACGCTTCCCTTTTCTTTTTATTTGCAAGAATAACTTAGTAATTGATGTTTTTCTGATGTAATTTTTCTGCGCATCCAAAACGGTCAAATTTTCACGTAGTTTCTATGTGACGTCACGCATAGATACACAATCTTTTACTACTCCGAGTACCTGCTGAATAACGGAAAACATAGCAGTAAAGTTTACATTCTCGTAAAAGAAATATATCTTCATCTATGCAGTTAGATCTAAATATTGTAAGCAAAAGAAAAAAAAATGCGTGTTGAAAGTAGATTTACATGCTTGACTAACCACGGCAGTATATATTGTTACATCTCCAGTGGCGAACTGAAATGTATATATGTGTGAGACCCACTGATACAGGCTTAGGCGGCGAAGGCGGGTCACAGGTCAACGCTTGGCCCTGGTGTGACTGTACCTGTGCTCTGCGCATGACCCAAGCTTGGAAAGTGTGTGTGTTTTGTTACAGTTAGAGAGATTAGAGTCCAGCGGAGAGAAAGACAGTGATAGTTAGAACTGTGTTTGTGAATAAGAAGGCTTTGAAAATGTAGCTTATACGCTCTAGATGCTTGTTGTGTTAGTTAGGCTGTTCTATTCCTGTTAAGCATGTGAAGTTAGTGTAGACAATTATTGTGAACTGGCTGTGCTGATGTGTATGTGTTATTAAACCGCCACTGTTGTTAATGAAGCTCTTCTTGTTAAGTTCTTGTATTAGATGTGCTGTGTTTATGTTAAGCAGTGTTTGCAGAAGGCCTGAGAAGTGAAGTTCGTCACAATATTTTCTCGCCTGACCACTCAACACACAACAAACACTATCGCTTGATTGTCTTGTCATGACTGACTACACGTAGTCTAGACTAGCCTTACACTGACCAGATTGTTCGAATCAGTCAGACACACGATATATTTACTTCTTGGGATAGGGAGAAGCTTAGATGAAAATGTTTTTTTTTCTCGAGTTGGTTATCCTAATGCTTTTGCATCTCTCTCTCTATATATATATAAAACACTTATAGCATAGCTCTGGACTATGCCTAAGAGCCTGACAACTACTGTAAGAAAGAAGCGACACGATTGGTTAAATCTAGTTTCTCTTTCAGTATTGTTGGGGGGAGTGACGTATGCCCGAGATAAAAACAGAATCTCAAAGAACCCCGTTTTTTTGTAGGAGATGTCAATAATTTACTGTCTAATTTATTAAATATAAATGTTTCTAAGCATTTAAATAAAAAATGGTAAAATATTTTCTATAACAACTTTTTACGCAGAATTTAAATATATCAATAACTCAAATTTGAAAAACTATGAGAGTTTCCCTTTAAGTTTTCTAAGTAAAGTCCGTCATAAACATATAACATACTTTTTTAAAGAAAATAAAGTTTATGTGAAGTGTTTTGGATCAGCCATGTCATATATTTGTAATAGATTTAAATAACAACAATAAATCTGTGCGATTAATAATATTTTCACCAATTGTTTTTGTTTAGCTTTATTTCATACTTTAAGCTTTCTCAATACGCTATGATCCAATCACATGTCTGGACCAGTTGGGAAAAAGGGAGTGGTTTTACCGTAAGACAAGCAGACAGAGTGAGTTGATATAAGCTTTGTAAAATATAATGTTTAACTGTATTGTGAATGTAGATTAAGACAAGACTCGTCAGCTAGATTCATATCTTAATATCAGGTGGCCGAGCCTTGCTCGGTTAAATAATTTCTTAACCCTTAAAATGCGTGTGGTAGTTTAGCCTCTTAACACCAGAATTGTAATTCCATTAGGGATGCACTCATTGCGAAACAGCTCAGCACTTTAAGGGTTAAGGAAGGTTATATACCCGAAGTAATTTTGGAATATTTTTTTGTAATTACGAAAATTAACGATCGGATAAAGACCACTAATCTGAAGAGTTGCTTTAGTGTTATTTAGTTCTAAATGTAATTGTACATGGCGATTAAATATGAAATCTCTTACGTGTAGAAAAATCACAGCTTACGTCCGTTTTATAGTTTTACAATCCATTTTTTTGCGTAAAACTATTGTAGGCCTACTATTATTGGCTTGGAAGAAAGACTTTGCTCTGTAACTTCTCAGATAGTTACTTTCAGACATTTAATTATTAAATTAGTGTATTCATTCTGGCTTTAGTACGAAAATCAAGTGACTCAAATCTCTACGTTATATGGTAAAACAGGCACTTTTAAAAATAGACAAAATTGTAATGCAAAGACGAATTTATTTTCTAACACAAAATCTTAATTTTTACTTATTATCCGTATCCCTAACCTGACTGGACATCGTGCAATCCACTTCACATAGGGCCCTGCCAATGTTAGGGTCGACCCTATGTTCAATGTGTGCAAATAAGGCGTAGAGTATAACAAAGTAAAAGTTACTCACGGGTTTATAAAATTTAAGTGTAAACAATGAACCTCATTCACGGATCGCCACTTAATAATATTTATAAAACAATGAAAAAAAAAGTATCGTGTGATAGCCTTTATGGTTTACATAATTTGTATATAGAGAATCACATGGCTAAATGTTGTTGGTTAACGATTTGTGAATGAGGCCCATTTATGAAACCTTTAAAACACAATAACTGATCATACATCAAATTTAATTTAATTATTTTTCTTCCATAGTTTCATAATAGATCAATCCACAATAAGATTGTGCGCAAATGTTCAATTAGGTCGATTGATTAGTTCTTGTTGCGAAGTGTAGTGCTGTGAGCCTAGTGTCAAGTTTTTTTTTCCTTTTGACGTCATGGGAAAAAAATTTCATTCATATCTCTAAACGCGTTATTGTTCTATAGTAAGCCTAGTGACGTAAGCAGCGTTTTTCCCGTTTACGTCATGGAAAACTTTCATTCATAAATGTTCCATTTCATTCATAAAACCTTCAAACCAAAATTAAATTGAGACATTTTCATATCGAAATAACGGTCGAACTCGAGTTTTCCCGATGTGGCCAATGAGTTCAGATTTTTTTTCTCACTAATACGCACATACCTTGAAATTTTAAAGAAAATCGTTAGAGCCGTTTTCGAAATAAAATTTATAAATAAATAAATATATATATATATACAAGAATTGCTCGCTTAAGAGTATAGGATTGTAAAAAAATGTTACTGCGTTGTGCATTCCTATTCTATGAGGCCAAAATAAAATCCACTGCCAAGGACAAACGAAGACGGCGAAAAAGAGAATCTAAAGCGTCCACGATAAATATTTGCTTGTGTTGGATGTGGCAACATATGTAGGTCGCAGATGGGGCTGAGAAGCCACGTGAAATACAGCACTTTTCATTTATGTTTGGACTCGAAGTAAAGCCCTGTATATTCATACTTTGTATCATACATCATGCACCTTTACGTTTTAAAACACATAAAAGAGTTCCATTTGAAAAGATCAAAAGTAACCTTGACCCCTAGTTCAAGTACAGACGATATGGTTACAACGGGTTTTCTCAATAGCAAATTGTAGATTTTGAGATCTTAACGTGACAGGCGGAGAACGGTAAAAAATAAATTTAAGTTAAAATTTTCTGAAGTAATTATTCCCCATTCATCATCGGACTCACAAACGGGCCGACGAATTTCTACTGCAATCCAGACTGCCCGAGACAACTTCATTATTGATGTCATTAAGCTTGGCATCATTATTAACCCGGTCATTTTTTTTTTTTTTGGAAATACTATGAAACAGGCGAAACAGCTTATCTCTCGCAGGCTTCATTACAGCATCACTCGTGTGTTATTTTACCCCGAGGAGCGCGATGCACTATTATATGCATGTAAATATTTCATCACTGGACCGAATTGGACTCATCGTTTCAATAATAAACAAAAAATGAAGAGAAATGTGTGTGTGAGAGAGAGAGAGAGGCAGAGACCGAATAGCATCGCTGATTAAAACTGTGATTAATAATACAAGATATTACATCAGTGATCGGGAAAGACGTCTAAGTCGTGTGGCGTGGAAGAGGCAGCAACGCTGCAGGCATAGCAGACAACCCATCGCTCAAACTTTATCACCCAGTTAGCCGTTGAGTAATTATTTAAGGGATATGCCTATTCAGAGTGAATTGTGGCAAACCTTTTTTTTTCCAGTCTAGCTCCAGATTAACATTTGGGAGAGTGGTATTTTAAGGTTGTTTCTTGAAGGTCTACGGACAACAGTTTGAGATCAGCTAGTGTCAGGCGCAAGGAGAAGACTGTTCATCCACCCATTTAATTAACTAGTAGCGGCACATGGACTTAAAACTTTTGAGACCCCTTCATTCGAAATAAAATGACAGAAATCTTTGAACCTTATGTAGGTCTAGGTCTCTAGCAAACCCTTCTATGCATTGAAACGTTTCAGAAAACAAAAGCGCGGGAAGCACGATTTCCGTTAATTTTTGCCTCAACCGCTATCAGTTCTTTGTGTACACTAGACAAATATGGCCGACCGTTAAAAATAAAAACTGGGACATGTTAATGGAGGCGCTAAAGATCCGGGTCTGCGCATGTCAAATCGAATAGAGATCATTTGGCTCAATGCATGTTGACTCCAAAGAACGGAAGGGTGGAGCTGGGGGGGGGGGGTGCGGAACCGGAAGAGAAAGTAAAGATGGCCGACTAATTGTCAAGGCACATGGCGGAGCCCTTTATGTGCACGTAGTCATGGTGATAAGACTTAGTGTCAGTGATAACCAAGAGTGTCAGTGCATTTAATGACAGGTCGACAAGACCGCGCTAAAACTGGTCACCAGATATCATTTTATTATGTAACACATCATCATGCACGCAGCTGGAACTGTCTGGCTGTAATTGAGTAGACTACATTTCCATCTTTCAAGATAAAGATATCAAGTTGTATCCAGACTTCTAAATTATTAAAGTTTTTTTTTTCCTTTCTTTCGTGAACAAAGAACTTGTAGGTACAAACCATAGACATAACTAAATATAGACTGGCCAATAAAAGAGTTTTATGAAATAAAAATTTGTGAATTGCAATTGTGTGTACTTTATTTTATGTCTATAAATTTTCTTTAACCTCTAAGACTGAAGATCATGCAATTTTATAAATTTTTCATAATTCGGAAATCCGAATACAATAGATATACATGTTTTCAAGTTACATGAAGTTACTTCCTTTTTCCAGTCTATGTTTATTTAGATGTCTTTGGTACAAGCATAACTAATAGGGCTTGATCATGATATATCAAAACAAGAAGATTTTAAAAACCTAAAAAATGTCGGAATTTCATTTCTCATAACATCTGCTTGCCATCAAGGTATAGAGATTATTTCATTGTGACAGTCGTGAGCAGAAGTAACCAATCCAAGAGCTGCCTTACAAAAAACACCTGGTATACCTTTTTTTTTTTAAATTTTATTTTTCAAACCGGGGAGTTGTCAGATACGCAAACATTATAGAGTACAGAACACAAGAGGTCGCTTCGAACGGAGGAGAGGGTGAGAGATAAAGACACAAAAGAATTAAAATAAACGTGAACGTAATAATAATGGGGGCGCCAATGCTGTTGGCATTACGCCTCAATGACTAGCAACTATAAAGACCACATAACCAATAAGGTTTTAATGCTAAAATGCGCCCGCAGGGAGATTGATTAACACATATATAATATGCCTTAACACCTACAGTATGCCATGATGTCCTAGACTACGCACCTCCTGTTTGCCTAGTACAAATTTACTATTTGCACACAACACACTTGAAACAGATTCAATTCATTTCTCCGAAGTGCTGCTGTCAACCATTTCCAATCATATCCTCTTTTCTCCTTTAAGATGGGACAAAGACCTGCCAACGGCCAAGTCCAGTTTAAACAAATAGTCGATTGGATCTGTAAACCACTGGCAGTGACGCGTGGGGCCAATTATTCTTGGTAGGTGTGGACAGAGACACCTAAAAATGCTAATGTCTATGCAACCCCCAAAACCATCCTACATACATATTGAAACAGCATATTAATGTCTATGCAAACCCCCAAAACCATCCTACATACATATTGAAACAGCATATTGTAAGAAATTTTGTAAAGGGAGGAAATCGGAGGTGCTGTTAACATAGTTTTATCACCACTAGCACAAGATGACTCCGTGTTAGATACAACTTTCTTGAGTTTAATACTTTAAAGGTACAATTACCAAGTGTAGATACTGCGAATGTATAATGTAGATACAGGAACAATACTAATAATACTAATGATCGAAGAAACGTACCAACCTTGTGTAATGACTAGCGACCAACTAACTCATTTAAACTTAACTTTTAGCTAATCACCCATTTTCCTAGAACAAGTATTTAGAATTTGGAATATTCTATACCCTCTTTCGTCCTATGATAACCTCTAGCTTCCCATTGACTTTCCTTTCGTGTCCACGCAAAGAACTGCTTCTCTGGAAGCATCTCCTGTTTCCCAACTATTTGTGTGTATGTGATATCCCTTGATGTGGCCTGATATTAAGTACAGTTAACCTTGCATCGTCATACACCCGTGACCAGCCTTGACCTCTCGTTCAGCCTACACACTAGAGTGGACAGTTTTAGAACGGAACTCGAGGAAAGGTGGCTGACAAAAATTCAACTATTTTCGTTTACAGTAAATGAACATTGGACCCCTGAAAGAAATTCATTATGCATTCCGTATTGTACCGTATTGTACATTTTAACGGAGTGCACATCTGGAATAAACGACAAATCCTTAACATTAGAACTTTTCTCTGTATTATCCAAAATTTGTAACCACAAGCAGACAACAATGACAGATCCTACAAGAGTTTTCAAAGCTTCAGACACCGAGACACGTGGGACATTCAATCAAAATGTATGTAATATTTTCAAACCTTGTGTTTCATTGCCTCGCTTCTATTGTTACTGTTAGGGCTGGTCAAAACCAGTCTACTTCCCCACCCGCCCAGTTCACATAGCACAACACAAGACCAATGAATGATCTTGCTTTTGTATTTTCATTGCATAGAGCCAACAAAAAAAAAAACGAGAACAGATCAGAGAGCAAACAACTGCCTGAAACAAAGAGGAGGGGCAGAACAATAACGGTTTGTCATCTTTCGCTCTATTATTATTATTATTATGCCTTTATATAGCGCTACTTTCATGCTTATAGCATGCTCAAAGCGCTTTGGTCCAATCTCATTTGTGGGGAGGGGGGAGGGTGTCTAGGAGTTGGTTTACCATGCTGCCTTTAGGCGCTCAGTAAACACAACTCTGCCCGAGTCGGGTGTCGAACCTCGAGCCTCCTTCTAGGTAGCCAAGCCAAGTTTCAAGCCTCTCGACCACGGTTCCCACTCAAAATTCTCAAAAGACTGCTACAATAATTTCTTATCACATGGAGTGATAAACTTATATTGCTAAAAATTCTTTTTATTTCTTCCCCAAACTTTCACTTTAAAATCCGAATTAATTTTTTTTTACTGTTCCACTTTCCGTGTTGTTGTTGTTTTGTTTTTTTTTTGTCTTGCAATTATGATTGTAATAAATGGGCTCTTGTTTACAAACAAAACAAAAAGGTGGATCCTTTCAGAGATGAGTTCCTCATTAAGGTAGATTGTTTCTGACTACGATGTCGACCAAGTGGTGAAGGCCAACTGCCTTGAAAGGCCAGACATGAGATCGATACATTCAAAAGGCTTGCCGCGATGCCTTCCCTTTAACCACATTCAGAGGAAGTAACAATGGCTTTCTGTGGAAAAACGAGGGGGGGGGGGACTATGGACAGCCCTCTTCTGTCACAAATTACAGTAACAAAAAGAGAATGAAAGAAAATAAAATGAAAAGGAGAAGAGAGGAGAAAATGGGAGACAGAAAGAGGGATGGTAGGAAAAGAGGAAAGAGAAAGGTGGTGGACAAAGAGAGGTCATAGGAAAGAGATGGATAGAGGAAAGAAGAGGAAATATGGATGAGAGGGAGGATACGAAGTAAGAGGTGAATAAGAAATAGAAAAGGAAAAAAAAGTAAGCTTAACAGAGGTGAGGGAAAAATATAAAAGAAAAAGAAGGAAAAAATGATTGAAACTTAAATATGAAAAGAAAAAGATTGACTATATATAAGCATAGAGTATAATGTAGATCTGACGCTGACTTGCCTGTCACATTAAAACTTATGATTGATAAAGCGTAGACGATTAAATGACGGCCTGTACATATTTAAGTTTTTGGTTTAGAGAATGTTAATTTGACTTATCATGCAAGTGCGACGACTTGATCGTTCCAGCAAGTCATCCGTCTGACGTGCACAATAAGATATTAAGAAACGTATTGCCAACTAGGACTGGACCTACACGAGACTGGACCTACATGAGACTGGACCTACATGAGACTGGACCTACACGAGACTGACCTACATGA
>JADKLZ010019686.1:19804452-19815834 GCA_021533235.1 Biomphalaria straminea
GTTTGGACTAGGCTGGAAGTTTGGACTAGGCTGGAAGTTTGGACTAGACTGGAAGTTTGGACTAGACTGGAAGTTTGGACTAGGACTTAATAATTTTAAGTTGAGAAGGAATGTGCGAAACAAATGACGTCAACCTTAATGCAACGGTAACTTTTTTTTTTTACTAAAAGACATTCCGGTGTATTTAGTACGTTTTACTAGTGATATTGTTATTTCACTTACTTTCGTTTAAAACTTCTTACTAGTACTAATATTATGAGACTTAGTGCTTTTTTCTATGTTTTAGCTTAGAAGAAAAAAAAAATACAATCTTTCAATGATTCTTGCGGGTCCTTTTCGTTAAGGAGCTAGGCGCAATGAACCCTTCCCAGCCATGGCTGCTACGCCTCTGCTTTGGTAACAATATCATGCTTGTCAAAGGTAGATTGGACAGTGAAGGGCCCTGTTTGTCATTGTCTGTGCCTGTCAAAACAGAAAACTAAACTTCACTACACAGAGTACACATAGTATGATCCATAAAGTGTAAGGTAGTCCCGAGGGCTTTATCTTATCTTTTCTTATCTTATATAATACAGAAGTTACTTCAAAAAAGAGAATGATTACGTTCTAGGCGTCTTGCATCTAATCATGTATGTTAACCAATGACTTAAATTCTGAAAAGTCACTGGTTTTCCTGGCTAGCCCAGGCAACCTATTCCATACTCTTATAGCACTAGGGAAGAAGGAGCATTGGTACAATTTTTTTTAGCATATCTTTGTGTCTATCTGAGTATTTTATTAGATTTTGTTTTTGTATTTGGACATCTTGGCTTTGGCTTTTAAATGCTGCCTAGATCTCGTTTTAAATTTCAATTCACAATAATATCTCTGTTCTGGACTTTTGAAATATGTCTTTCAAACTGAATTAAAGCAAGTTTTTTTTTTCATTCTAAAATTCCTTTTAATAGTTAAAGAAAAAAATTTTAATAAGATATCCTTGACCTTAGTCAATCTGCACGCGCATATAGTAGGACTTGTGTGGTTGTAATATATTCTCAGTTCATCTGTCTGCTGCATGCGCCTGCGCAGTGGTTACATGTGCATCAACTTCCGTTTAATATTTTTTCTTAAAGGAACACACCATGTCACGTGCTCGTACATGTTTCAACTTGCAGGAAACATGTCACACGCAATAAAACGCCTAAGCAAGTCTCACACACGCGCGAATCATCGCTAGAGTGACGTCGTCTGCTATCGGGGTGAAAGATGAACAAATCAAAGGATGGGGGGGGGGGGGAGAGACATTATGGTGAATATGCGCCTTTAACCTAAACTAGTACCCACAGCATCCATTCTTCAGCTCGTCCGTTGTTTTTTTTTTCTTCGTTTGCTCTTTTCCGGCGCGTTTGTCAAGTGTATCGAGTTTGACACTTGTTTGCTGCTGTGGTCATGTTTGTCTGCCTCCGCGGCCAAATATAGTCCCGTTTGGCCTTAAGATTTTAAAAAAATATTTATCAATAAAAAGCTGAAATAAAACAACAACAAAAAAATGTGGGCTGGACGTCAATCGAATTTATTTTTTGAATTCTTCTAGTGAGCGAAACTTTGTTGGTAACTTTAGATAACAACTAGTCTTGAGAAAACAATTCTAACAAGTAATACTAACAACATTGTTGGTAACTCTAGATATCTAGATAACAACTAGTCTTGAGAAAACAATTCTAACAAGTAATACTAACAACGTGATCATGAAGAAGTTACACACTTAATATATTTTGGTGTGACTTGACAGTGTAGATGAATATATCCCACTTGGATCCACGTATGCATTCAGCCTCTATGTCTCAATGATGAACATTTCTTGGCTGATAGAGTGAAGAAGTACAGTTCCCCTTTCAGAAATTGTAATCTATAGGGCAGACGATGGTCATCTTTTTCTGTAGCCCATTGATGTGGCCAGCACAACGACAAACTGCCTTTATCTTTCACCAAATAATGTCAGGTAACTATTAGAGCTGGGCGGACTCGGGGGTAAGTAGTTATGTAGATACATGTATATGCTAAAGGCAAATCAGCAAAGAGGTCTAGAGTTGGATCATCAACCCAATCTGTGAAACATTGATAGGCTCTGAAACAAAGGGATCGTTATATTTGTTTTTTAAAATATCGTCGAAATTAAATGTGCTGGAGTTAAAGACACTCTAAATCTTAAATACCAATATGTCAGCTATTATTCCTTCATGTGTTCATGATTAAAGAGTTTAAGATTAAACAGACGTTCATTTCGCGCATAAGCCAATTTTAAATTATTTATAGCAGTGGTTCTCAAACTTTTTCCATAACGAAACACTTCGCACATTCTAATTATTTAGCGGAACCCTTTTCTTATTTTTTTGAGACCTTAATTCTCCTCGTGGCCTACTAGTTAATTATTCCAGTTGATCGTGGACACACCTATTTAGTCCTAGCGGAAGACTAGGGTCCCGCGAAACACAGTTTTGAAAATTTATAGAAGTGACCCTTCCACCCCTTCAGAAAAAAAATTAGCTATGCCATTGTCCCAATTACGTGCCCTTCCCCCCATGTTTACAAATGGACTACTCCAAGATACTGAACTGAACACTTTAAGCGTGTATTCTAACATTACTGACATCTGGGATTCTTCAGGACCGACCTGATGAGCTCCTGGAGATAAAGCACAGCCTCTATCGACATTAACAAGGAGATATAGTGATTTGAACCCGGTACTGACAGCGTCAGGAGTCCTGAGTGAAACCTGCTGGTGTCTTGTCCGTAGCCGATGACGTGATCTTGCTAAAGGGATTTTTTTTATCGTCCCAAGGACAACTCTTTAAAAAGTGTGAGATCTCCAGATAGTTTTTTGGTATTTTGGTGAGACTGTCTTGAGTGTTTTGTTTGCAATTAAGGATGTTAAATGCATAGGGTTTTATTAGTCTGTGTTTCGGTGTATGTTTGTATCTTTCTGTGGGGTATGTTTGTGTATGGTCGTGCGTATGTTCCGATAAAGCTGGTGTAGTAGCAAGGGAAGGTGGGGGGGGGGGGTTTCTAAATCAAAGGTCCCAGGGAACCCCACTTAAGGGGGTCGTCCAAATGAGTGTTCACATTTTTAAAAAATTGAATATTAAATATCATACCACTGCCATGTAATTCACGAGGAGTCAAAATACAAGACATCATTGATATAGATCAAGGGTGAGCAACCTTTTCTATCGAGGGCCGTATATAAAAAAACTTTGGGAATGAGGGGCCGCAGTTATAACTTGCCGCGGGTCGTAATTTGCACACCCCTAATCTACATGATGTTATACATGCTTTTGCTGCTCAGAATGCACGACGTGGGCTGAATGGGTGATATGAATTAAGATTTGTCACTTGTGCATTATTTCTCCAATAAACAACTGTATTATTTGTTAAATGATTATTTTTAGTTAACTTTACTGATATACTGTACCGATTTGAATTTAGACATATATTTGTAATGTATAATATCTCATGTCATGAGATGTCAAAAAGCAGGGGTCCCTAAAAAATTAAAGCCCCCTCCCCCGGGCTCCCAAATCCCTAGCTACGCCGATGGATGAAGCAGACAGGTTGTGACATTGATTGGTGTGAAAATTCTTCATGGTCACTGGGGAAAGTGATAGAACCTTCATGGTCAATGGGGCTAGTGATAGAACCTTCATGGTCACTGGGGATAGTGATAGAACCTTCATGGTCACTGGGGATAGTGATAGAACCTTCATGGTCACTGGTGATAGTGATAGAACCTTCATGGTCACTGGGGCTAGTGATAAAAACCTTCATGGTCACTGGGGATAGTGATAGAACCTTCATGGTCACTGGGGATAGTGATAGAACCTTCATGGTCACTGGGGACAGTGATAGAACCTTCATGATCACTGAGGATAGTGATAGAACCTTCATGGTCACTGGGGATAGTGATAGAATATTCATGGTCACTGGGGATAGTGATAGAACCTTCATGGTCACTGGCGATAGTGATAGAGCCTTCATTGTCACTAGGGGATAGTGATAGAACCTTCATGGTCACTGGGGCTAGTGATAGAACATTCATGGTCACTAGGGATAGTAATAGAACCGTCATAGTCTGTGGTCAACTTTTACCAGAGGCTAACACCATGATACAGATCACAGGAGATAGATTCCCCTTATAAAATCATGCACAGAGATTCAACTTAGACTCGACGTATTTACCTACAGGCAACACAGGCTGAGGCTTAGGGCTCTAAGAAATATCTAGCACTGACATATCTTACAGAGGCCCCTCCAAAAAGAAACCAATTCTCGAATAGCCTAGGGCCTTTACAAGTCTAACTACAGCATTGCATGCTGTAAGTTAACCTAACGCTTCATCCCTAGGACAGTGACTTAGCTAAGGATTAGAGAGCTCGGGTGAACTTGACTTCTTTAAGGAGAATTAGACATCATAACATGAGATACTGGTGTAATATTTAATGTAAAACCAAATTTCGGACACTCTCAAGTTAGACCCGGGGGAAGTGATTTTCTAATTGGGATCTCCCCTCAACTCAGCTACGCCACTGCCATCATGTATGCGCAAACTTACGCAAAAACAAAACAAAAAAAAAAAATCCTTATTAACGTAAAAACCTCTACGAAACAATCTACCTTTAAAAAAAAAACATTTAATCACGTGGTAGAAAATCGGAAACTTTTCCCAACTACAATCGTATCTTTGCTATTGAAGATTTCCCCAAATGGCCGAAAAGCTATAAATAGATAGCTTTTTGATGTATCCCGTGTACAAACTAAAGGAAGTGTTGACAAGCTAGGTTTTTTTTTAAGAGATAGAAAACATTGTGCGTACTTTTAAACACTGCAGAATCCAATTATGTTCTTCCTTTTATAGCACCAAGTAGTGCCAATATGGGGGGTGGGGAGGATTAGATTTTTTCTTTATGACTTTGAAAACTTACACACAAAAAATGGGCGAATAGTTAGCGGTAATAAAGGAGAGTTGATACGAATATCAACTGCCACTCGTGGAAATGTTGTTAAAACTTAAGAGATCAATTATTATTTTTTTTTATTATTTTAGTTGGCAAAATTGAGTTTTCGTTTAGCGTCCTTGACATTGTATCGTATTGCGAACACAATTACAGTGATACTCTCCAAATTAACATACAGCCCTCCACCTCACTGGGTTACACTTAACACTGTCATTTAGTCAGTAACCCTTCTTCCCCCCCCCCCCCATTATCTAAATATTCCAATAATGCACCCAAATTCTCTTTAAGTAATGAAAAGAACACAACTCAAAGAACAGAAACATTTCGCTTCACTTGAAAGTCCGACCACCGGTACAAAGCACGTATTTTCTCCATACCAAAAAAAGTTCTTTCCCCTTTGTAACTAAGTTTCCTCGCACTTATCTCCCCTTAATTACACAACAGAGATAAAGAGCGGCCTAAAAAAAAAGAAGATTACAATTAGAGTTTAGAGATGCATTCTTTCACAAAGGAATTGTGCATTCTCCTCATGCAGATTTCAATTCACCTGTCAGGTAGATTGATGCACGTGGCTACAGATAAAAGCCTGCTAATGGTGATCTAAGAATCAGATTGGTCTGGTGACTCATAGCATTGATCTGTTAAGATCATAACAATTTGTTACTTTCAATTCTCTGACATAACATTTTTGTTTTAACCAGTCCTCTCTCTACCACTCTCACTTACAACAGGCAGTTAAAAAAGAAAGTGAATTTTCAGTAGGGGCCCAAGTATGTACATAATTAAGTTAATTGCTCCTTGTATACATCTTGTTATTATATAAATCTGGTTTACTTTCAAATGACATTTTTTTAAGGAATAAAAATCAGCAAGGGAGGAATAGACGAACAAGTAAAATACAGAAATAAAACAAACAAACAATATACAATTTGTTTGGATCCGTCATGTAATGAAATTTGTAATACATCTAAACTAGTGATTCCCAAATATTTGTAATACATCTAAACTAGTGATTCCCAAATATTTGTAATACATCTAAACTAGTGATTCCCAAATATTTGTAATACATCTAAACTAGTGATTCCCAAAAATTTGTAATACATCTAAACTAGTGATTCCCAAATATTTCTAATACATCTAGCTAGACTTACAATAACAAATTTGTGCGAATAGAAATATTTATTTACCAATCATTTTGTTTAGGCCTTTTTTTTTACATTTTAGCTATCCCAAATACGTTATGATCCTATCACTTGTCTTGACCAGTTGGAAAGAGGGAGAAAAAAACGGGGTATATGGGTGATCGCTTTTGAAATGTGTTTTACTTTTTTTTTTAAAGGGAACGACCTAATTTCGAATTTGTGGGCTAAAGCCTCTCAAGTCAACACGGTAACCACTCTGCTAGCGAAGAGTCCATGAACAAGGAATATTGTTTATATTTCATGTTTATGTTCACTAAGCCAGAGTCGGCAGTGTAATATAAAAGGGACTAAGTCAGCTTATACCACCACTTCAGTTAAGTACTATTTCTATCCCTTGTTTGAGTATCGAACAAAGTAATTTATTACCGATAGTTAATTCATTAATTGGTTAATTTTTTAAAATGTGATTTTGTAAATGTTATAAACTCATAAATTTTAAATGTAGATCTGACATCCATGATGTATATACATAGACTTTACATGCTGGTGGTGGACAGAAACCATAGTTTCGCCAGATACTAGCTCTGGCTAACCCTCACCTGGTTTTGCCCGTCAGTCGAGACGGTTTGCCGGGGTGTGGCCGTTGCCGCATGCAGACAACTGCTTGGAGCCACAGGTGAGAGCTGGGCTCTGAGTGGAGACCAAGGTCAATGAGCTGCTCAAGGAGCCCGACTGCCCAATCTCTATACTGCTTTCATAGACCTGACTAAAGCTTTTGACAATGTCAGCCGTGAAGGCCTTTGGCAAATCATGTCCAAATTCGGCTGCCCTGACCAATTTATAACAATGGTGCGTCAATTCCATGAAAACATGCAAGCAAGAGTTCAAGACAACGGAGATTACTCCAAGCCTTTTCCTGTCTCAAATGGCTGTGTGCTGGTTCCAACACTCTTCAGCTTAATGTTTACCGCCATGCTGAAAGATGCCTTTTGCAGAGAAAGCTTTGGAGTTGACATACGGTATCGCACAGATACAAGCTTATTTAATGCTCAGAGACTCAAGGCAAGGACCAAGGTAAACTTCGACTGCATCAGAGACCTGCTATTTGCAGATGACTGTGCCCTAAACGCTGCAAACGAAGAAGACCTTCAAAAGAGCCTGTCCCTCTTCTCTAATGCCTGCACAAATTTTGGACTCACCATTAATGTAAAAAAGACAGAAGTGCTGCACCAACCTCCTCCAAATAAAGCTGTTACAGAACCAGACATTCGCATAGATGGCCAGAAACTAGCAAATGTAAAAAAAATTGTCTATCTGGGAAGCACCATATCAGCAAGCGCTCGTGCCAGTGCTGCCTTCGGCAGACTTCAAGAGCAAGTGTGGCAAAGGAGAGGACTCAGTGTAACCACGAAACTGAAAGTCTACAGTGCTGTAGTTCTTCCGTCACTCCTATATGCATCAGAGTCATGGACCTTGTACTCCCGCCACACCAAAAAGCTAAACTCCTTCCACCTACGCTGTCTAAGGAGTATCCATAAGTTGCGGTGGTCTGACCACATACCAGACACAGAAATTTTAAAGCTGTCCAACATGCACAGTATTAATGCGACAGTAAAAAGGTCCCAACTACGATGGGCGGGTCATGTAGTCCGCATGCCAGAAAATCGCCTTCCCAAGAGACTTCTGTATGGAGAGTTATGTACAGGAAAGCGCTCCCAAGGCGGCCAATACAAGCGCTACAAAGACACCCTCAAGAGCTCTCTCAAGGAATGCGGTATCGACATTCATGGCTGGGAAGCACTAGCTCAAGATCGCTCCGCATGGCGAGAAGCTGTGAGTCTCGGAGTCTCAGGTTTTGAAGCAAGAAGAGTGGCCAGTGCGATAGAGCGCAGAACCAACAGAAAGCAGAGAGAAAAAGCAGGCCCACCTGCAACTGACAAAACTCACCCATGCCACATATGCGGCCGGCTTTTCAAAGCGAAGATTGGACTATACAGCCATCTTCGAGTCCATAGGAATTGAGAAATGTGCTCATCTTCGAACACGAAGGAGGAGCTATATATACATAGCAAAGGCTTTATGTAATTTTATCTATTGTAAAATAAATTTGTTCTTCAATTACCAAAAAAATATTTTTTATATATTCCATCTATGGTACATATGTGCTAGTTACTTATCATAGGTTAGGGTTAGGGTTAAGAAAACGTTTGAAAAAAAATTCAAATAAAAAAATAGACCAAAATAATCATTAAAAAAAAATAAAATTTCCAATGGTCTTTGGCAACCCTTGGCAAATGGTCATTCGACCCGTGATCCACAGGTTGAGAAGCCCTGATATATGAGCGTTGTAAAAAGTGATATGAAGAAATGTGGAGGTGATGTAAAAAAAATAAATTAAAAAGTCAAACTAAAACGAGGCTATTGGGAGATGTTTCTAAATCAAAGTACAATGTCAACAATATCAAGGACGCTGTCTAGTTGCCAGTTAGGCTACACAAAAAACAGTTTTTGATAAAACTGAAAGAACTTGGAGGACGTACTGCTGTGCTAAGTAGTGCACACACATGCTATACTTGTCATACTGCTGTGCTAAGTAGTGCTCACACATGCTATACATGTCATACTGCTGTGCTAAGTAGTGCACACACATGCTATACTTGTCTGCGTTAACAAAATAAACATATGGAAAAAAATACTTTTTAAGAAAAAAAATATCAACAAGATATTTTTCTCTTAATAACTAAAGAATAATAGATTAAAAAAACGGAACAATTAGTACCTTGCCTCATTCCCAAGGGAAGACTGTCTTAGATAGCGTAGTGTCATTTGAAGTCTTAATGTGGCACTGTTCGTAATAAACAAGGTTCTGGGATACGAAGTTAAGTTATTTTTTTATATTAATAAACTTTTGGGAGAGGGTCATTCTACAAGAGTATACATTTGACCATTCAACGTCTTGAGAGTATCCATTATGTTACCATATTGGTTGTCTACAGATGGCCACTGAAGTCTAGAGTGTATATATTATGTTATCATATTGGTTACAGCTAGGTTGTCAATGAAGTCTAGACTCTAGAGTGTATTATTATGTTAGCATATTGGTTACAGTCATATGGTCAATGAAGTCTAGAGTGTATATATTATGTTAGCATATTGGTTATAATCAGATGGTCAATGAAGTCTAGAGTGTATATATTATGTTATCATATTGGTTACAGACATATGGTCAATGAAGTCTAGAGTGTATATATTATGTCACCATATTGACTCACTTGCAGGGCAAATGTCGTGACGGTCGCCATCAGCACTACGGGATTGTGGTTATTTTCATCCAGACACAAATCTTCATATGTGAGTACCAGCAATAAATAAGGATTGCTCACGGGCCCAATGGAGGGAGGAGGTACTTGGGGCGGTGAATGTGGTCTGGGTGTAGACTCATAGCAGAAAACAAAAACAAAAAAAAACAATAATTCCTGCAGTGAACAACAGGGCAAGACTAATTACGTCTGAGTACGAGGCTTGATGTTGGGGGCCGGGGACGAATAGGGGGGGGAGGGGGAAAGGGAGGGATAGGCTATAAACCGGAGGAGGGGGGCATGTCAGTTTATCTTCTCAGGACCAATGACTGTTTGGCACGCGAGAATGTGAGCAGTGATTTACACCTCACTGGTCTGTGGACTCTTCCCTTGGATTAACGGCCCGAGCGGAGTTAGATGGAAATAAAAAAAAGTAACCCGGGACTAGGGAACAATAGAAGCGTTGAAAACTTCATCTGGGACATGGAAAGAATATAGGTTTGGGTTATTTAAAACTTTGGAACATTACATATGTTTGGCCTATTTGAGGCTTTGGAACTTAATATATGTTTGGGTTATTTGAGACTTTGTAACTTAATATGTGTTTGGGTTATTTGAGGCTTTGGAACTTAATATATGTATGGGTCATTTGAGGCTTTTGAACATAATATATGTTTGGGTTATTTGAGATTTGGAACATAACATAGGCCTAAGTTTGGGCTATCTGAGGCTTGGAACATTATGTATGTTTGGGTTATGTGAGATTCGGAACATTACAAACAGTTGAGGAACCCGCGAAGCTGGAATTACAGAACTGAAATGAATAAATTACTTATAACGAAATGGGAACTAGGAGCAGACTGAGCTACCCATACTTGATAGGAACAAGGAACTGAATTAAGTACGCAGAACTTGATGGGAGCAAGGAACTGAATTAAGTACACAGAACTTGATGGGGAATTTATGTGTGAATTAACATATATTACAGATATATTAACAAGTTGGAACCATACATGTTCTCTTTGATAATAGGTAGCCTAGATACTTTAAGAAAACAAGGTAACAAAGACAATTGGTGTGGAGACACAAACTCAAAATCGGCCCCCAAAGTGGTCCACCAGGGCAGGTAAAAAGGCAGGTTTCAATATTTTCAGAAAGAACAACAGAATGAAATTCTATCTAAGACAAATGACAGAAGAATGGAGAAAAAAGGTTGACCGATCTTATGTGGTGCCCCAGTGGTCTACAGACCAAAAGATAGGTGAAAGTGAATGTGAAGTTAGATGTGAACCTGGCCTAACTGATGTCTTCTAATGAATGTATTATTGCTCTAATTGTTTTGTTTTGTCTATTTATTGCTACTCATCAAAAAAAAAATCATTCATGTATTCATATTTATTGAATACAGTTCTTGAATTGGTCACTAACAAAAGTTGACTTTGCCTAGTCTATGGGGACTTCACTACTGCAAGTCACATTAAGTTTGTGCATTCAATCATTAGCAATGTGCCACGCAAATTTTGTGGAAGAAAGATCACGTAACATGAGATCTTCTGATTACTGGTCAGGGGCGTAGCTAGGAATTTTCCATCCTTTGGGCGCCCAGGGGATTACCTTTTTGGGGCCCCAGTATTTTGCGTAATATTTAATATTTAACGTAAAACGTACTAATTTGGGGTCCCTCCTCAGGTGGGAGGCAAGGGGGATTTTCAAAATCTCCGCCCTCCTCCCCCACCCTAGCTACGCCACTGTTACTGGTCAAACTTCGTGTGACTAAGAGCGACTGTTGCCTGGACATGTTGAGATCATGAGTTACCAGAGTACCTTGCCCCACTGTCATTTGTTAGTCTTATACAGAGGGCAACAGTAAACAATTACACAGGAAGTATTCGTTCAGCAGTCCATGAAAAGGTTAGGGTTCAGATCTGCTCACGAGTCTCCGTGTTGGGT
>JADKLZ010019686.1:19840553-19867560 GCA_021533235.1 Biomphalaria straminea
ATATATATATATATATAATATTTAGATATTTGACATGAAAGACGTTCGGTTGCTTAATAATAGCTCAATTTCAGTAAGATGTTATGAGGAATCCAATCCAATCACTCCAGTATACAGACTAGTTTCGCACTACATCAGACCAAACAAAAGATTTGGACAGAAAGTAGTACATTTTGATCTAAACAATTCATGGCTTTCGTTCGCCTACATCTAAAACCTTAATCATTACCAACACAACAATCATGGAGGACATATTATCAAGAATACACACTCAAAATTCCCAACGACCTCGACCCTTAAGAACACAGAGGACGGGAATTAATTTCCAAAAGGAAAACGTGCTGGAATTACGTTCCACTGTTCTGAATGTCCCACTGTTCTGTCTCCAAGGGATGTGACTTGCTGCCAGTGCCCAGACAATGCTGTTTCTCGCAGGACGTGGGCGGAGATGCAATTAATAATATAAAAACAAAACAAAAAAAAAACAATCACGCTGACGTCAGACCTCGAGCCCAAAGAACGAGTCAATAATTCTACTCAAGTTGTTTGTAACTGTTCCTTTGCAAGAGCTAAATTTAGAAACTCTGCGTTCTGGGACAGTCACAAAGGCTGTGGCCTCGCTGTACATTCTATATAAGGAAACCCAATAAAAAGGAGAAAGGGGGGGGGATACGTTTTATCTTAATGAATCTAACTGCCAAACTTTCCCATCAGCTAATTCCCTACAGATCGAATCCCAAATGGTAATTTAAAAGAAGTAAAGTTACTCCTTTCAGACCTTATGATCTACGGGGGCAGATGATGTCCAGAGGTAAACGAAGGTGTCATGTGGTCAGGATCATGATTTATGTGTTAATGACAAGCCTATTAGCACATTTTTAGTACCTATAAATAGTACGGCCCATAATTACACATTCAATGATGGAATAAGCGAAATTTTCACAATTGTTTTAGTGCATGCACTTTCATCACTAAGTAAGAATCTCTCATTGTTCAGTAAAGCATTACTATAGAAGGCCTAACTCTAACTCCTAACAACATTAGTCTACAAGAACAAAGGAAGCCAACAACAAAAAATTGTTCTTTCAAATGTATTTAAAATATTTAATTTCTTCAAGTGACTACATCAGGGTTAATTTTTCAGCAACACCAGCTTTCAAAGTAATAGATAATTTAAAATACCAATTTTAATTTCTCTGAAAACAAAAAAGCCTATCCCTTTTTCTTTAGAACTTCAAATACAAATAGATTGTGAGAAAAATGTGACAATATCTATCATTTTTAAATATTTGACAAAATGGTTGTAATTTTGTTTGTCTTTTTTACTTCATGAATAGTATTTAGTTAATTCTATGTTAAGTGTGTTTCTTCATTTTAGTTTTAAAATAAAAATTCTTTTCATAAAATGGAGCATGCTATTATGTTAAGGAGGATTATTTTAAAAAATGTGTTAATGAACTGTTAAGAGTACAACTACAGGAACAGTTACAAAGTTGTTCAAGTTTTAAAATAATAATAAAAAATGTTTCTTTTTTAAGAATGATGAGCATTGGTTATTATAAAGTTGGTTAATTGTCTTATTATTAAAAAGCATATGTGATAAAGTAATTGAAACATATATATTCATATGTTATGTTGTTTTAATGTGCCCTTGCAAATAAAGGTACATTATCAAAATAATATCATTTAACAATGAAGATTAGAATGCTGATACCTAATTTTTATTTTATTATGTCTAGTCTAAAAATTTTTTAACAAAATAAATATTGTACTTAAATTTTTAAAAGATAAAATGTATAACTCTATAAACCAGCAGTCTTAAGCTTGTGATCCACAATATTTGTCATGAATGAATACAAATGAAACATTAAACTTCTGTGAATGTCCCAAACCATATTTTCCATTCGAACTACACTGACAAAGTTTTAAAGTCAAAAAATGTTTAGAACCACTGCTCTAAATAATATCAATATAAAAGTCAGCATTATTTGAAAACAAAAAAAAAAAAAAAAAAAAAAAGTAATTAGTTAAGGTAGGCCTAGTCTCTAAGTATGTCAGATATTCATGTAATGTTGTTTTACTTTATTGTAATTATGCAATTAAATCTCCACCAAACCTCAATTATTTTTTCTGTCATCAGATTCACTTAGCAGGCTGACAGTTTGCAGCAGATATACATTCACATTTATTTAGCGCAACATTATTCTGAGTTCTATTTTCAAAGGGGCATTATTTGTTATCCTATAGCAAAAAAAAAAAAAAAAAGTAGTTCCCTTTTCAGACCTTGTGGTCTATAGGGAAGATGATGTAAAGGTTATCCTTTTAAGAAGAACATTAAGACTTATTTGTTTAGAACTTTTTTAGATTAGTTTGTCATGTCCTATGTTTATGTTTGTAATGTTTTTACAGCGCCTTGAGCCTACATTTTTGTTTGTTAACAGCGCTTTATAAATAAAATTATTATTATTAAATTATTATTATACTATCGCCTAATAAAACCATTTATTTAATATTTCAGTAATCCAAGCATAGATTTTTTTTTAAACTACTGTGTGCAGCAGAGTGCTCTATGTTTGTTCAACAAAAAGTGTACAGAAATCTAGAAAATTTACATAAACCAAAGAATCCTCAAGATAATAATTTAAAGGTCAAGCGGGAAACAAATTTGGATTTTATACTGCAAAGAAGCAATGGCAGAAACTATGGCCCGCACAGCTTGCAATTAGGAAACCAAATAAACATGTTTAAATTAAAACTCATTAGAAGGTTAAAAATTAATTGAACAATATAATTAATTAATTTATTAATTAATTTGATTCTCCTTTTTTTTTACCACACTCAAGCTTCATCATGGGGACCTGGAAGATATTCATAAGCAAATTAATATATTTTTATGCTTTGAAATTGAATTATATAAATCCTCACATCTTCATACTTTGTTAAGCTCCACTGCCACCTGAATAAGGAGCCAGGATAGTAGTGTAGCTAATCACAGAGATCCTATTTTATGTTTTGACTCGACATATATATACACAAAATATTGAATAGATTATTAAAGATGGCTGATGGGGATTTTACAAACTAAAAGCATTCCACAATTAAGAAATGTAAATTAACAGGATTTTTTTTAGCCAAATCTATATTTCAATATAGATCTATCCTAGTTAGTGCAGTCAAAATATTTGTTTCCTTTGAACCTCAACAATTAACAATACCATTAGGTCTGCATTTATTTCTTCCTTTTATTTTACAACATTCTTTAAATGGCTAGAACTACACCAATTATTACACTAAATGTTACTAAAATCATATTTAAAAAATATAGAATAATATAATATATGGTCTTAGAATATAATACTATAGATCTAGATGAAGATCATATAAAGTACATATAACCTATATTGTGGCTATATCCTATTGATTTATAAACCTTTATATTGTTTTTCTTCACCAATAAACATTGGCATTGCCAGAGGAATGGAAGGAGGTATGTGCAAATGTATAAATAAATAAATATATACATATATATTTAATATAGACAATGTCTTAAATTGGCTAGCTTTCAGTTAGAGTATCAGCCAATTGAAGCATTAAAATATTGACAGAGGAGATATTCAAGATTTAAAATATAACTAAACATAATGTAGCCTATATAGATATATCATCAATGTTGATTTCCACTACAAGACTAAGTCAAATCTATATCTGAGTGTTTACTGAGTGCCTAAAGGCAGCATGGAAAAACCACAAATGAGATTGAACCCTAGCGCTTGAGCATGCTACAAGCATGAAATTCTATATAAATGCTATATATATAAGCTAGAATCTAGACAAAGTTAACTCTAATTGATATAAACAAACTTCCCAAACTGTGTTCTGCAGAATGTTAGTGTTCCATGAGGACTGAATAGGTGTTCCACAAAATACTAGAATAAATAAATATATGTACAACAGAATAATATAAGGCAGCACATGAATTAATCTCTCTCAAACAAAAATAAGCAGTGTTCCCTAAACAGAATGTGCAAAACGTTACCTTAAGGAAAAAGTTTGGGAAACAATGCTATAGACTATGAAATATTCTCTATTAATATCAGTGTATTCATATATATATATAACATATTATACTAAATAGTGTATATAATATAGCCCATTAATTATTTTTGGTCTAACTTATAATTTATAGTAGCTATAATATAATATATATATATATACCGGTAATAATATATTTTTAAAATGCACTATTTATACTATATAGGTATATGTATGATATTGTATGTATAATTATAATTAGATCTAGGCCAAAAATTATACAAATAATTAAAAATTAGTCTTTAATTAATCCTAGCAAGAGATCTAGATTTGATTCTAGAATAAAAATATTAGATAATTTATTTAGAAAAAAGGTCTTTCGTTCTAGACTAGATCTAAAAAAAGATTTTATCAGTAGGCTGAGTATGAGTTATGAGTATCACTATGAGTATCTAAATAGTAAATCTGAGCATGGGTTACTGGTTAGGCTCACTCATTATCTAATCTGTCGTGTCGATATTCATAATAATAATATTGAATCTTTTTGAGTAAATTTATAGATCTAAATCTAAATAATAATGATTGTGAGACATCTAGATTAATTAGCTCTATGTCGACTATGTCTATACTAGATTCTAGATAATATACTAGTTTAACTATTTAGATACTCGGATAGTCATACTGATACTCATACTAATGATTCATGATACTGTGTTCTTGTTTGTTTTGTGTATTAAAAACTTCAATCAAACTGAAAACTTGTAATAAATTAGTAAATGTAGATCTAGATTTATGTTCCACTATTGGCACTATTGGCACTAGTGACTATGTACCCTAATACTGAAGACTCTAATTTCTAACTCAATACTGCAATGACAATACGTCAATAGTTAATAAAAAAAAAATGTCTAACCTTAAATGAAAATAGCCTTTTTCCACTTTTGTTATTGTTGACAATCTCAGCTGTTAACAACACACTGGTGACCTCGTTTTGGCCGAGCAATGGCCGATGTCAACTCCGCCAGACGACACTGTCTGCTAGACTGCTACTGACTACGACAAAACAAGACATTTTCTCAGGTGTCACTTCAGGCCGTTTCTAAATTTAGCCTCGCATCAGTTTGTAGTATATCTATATGGCATCTTTTCCTTTTAACTTACAGATCTATTAATTTTGAAACTTCGAAACGGGATATATTTTATTAAAGCGTCTAATATTCTCTAGTGTTATTAGATATATACATTATTATTATTATTACTATTACTACTATTAGCTTTGAGTATCAGCATTTCCATCTATTTTGATAATTATTTTATCTAGCTCTTTGTTTTTTATGGAGACTAGATCTATATTCTACATTTCTATCTAAATCAAGAAATGCTAATATACCGCTCCAAATATAATGCAATAATAACAAACACATACAAAATACATGAAAATGGCCGGCATACTGCAAGAAATCGGTAAAAAAAAATATGGTTGTGGGCGGAGGCTGTCTTAAATTACAGTTGGAAACAAAAAGGGTTTTAGATGTGTTTAGATTTAGATGAAATTTATTTATCGACTTTTAGCTCGCTTTTCGATTAACGTACGAATTTTTTTAAGCTGGTTCAGTGGCAACCCACCTGCACGGCTGATGTGATACAAAGAAAGAATATGGGGAAGTTTTTACTGTGAGTTCGACCTTTGGCCTCGCTTCTAACCCGAGCGTTTTTTTTTTTTTGTTGTTTTTTTTTTTTTTGTGTGTGTTTTTTTTTTTGTTTTTTTTTTTGGATAGGGGTCATCAGTAATAGAGATGCAATAATTTACATATGCAGATAGAGGCAAGCTTCCATAGGCCTAGGGTTGCAAGAGTCTCTGCCTAAATCTTATGACAATTACGAAGAGCTCTTTCTCTTCCTTGTTTTATTACGTAAAGAACGTTAACCCGAAATCTTAAACATATAGCATAAGAATGTGATAGACCTTTAGTGTAAAAATCCTCAAAAAGTATTTGGCTTATTAGCTGTCTTGAGCTATCTCACTACACAGGCACTAATTAACAAAAAAAAAGGTGGGTGTCTATCTAAGCATAATTAGACAATTAGACATATTCTCTAGAACCTGGAACTATATTTAGATTTTTTCTTGCGCCAAAAGTGTTTTAACAGCCTGAATTCATCGTTGTACTTTGTTTTTTTTCACAAAGGCCTAACGGTATTTATATTATTTTTACTTTCAATATGAAACGTTGAAATATAAATAAATTTGTATCTAAAAATTTGGGGATCTAAAATGAGTAGAGTTTTTTTTTTTTTTTTTTTTTTGGGGGGGGGTTGTAAAAAAAAAAAGTATATATATGCAATCGTGAAGAACAATCTATTTTTATAGGGGTTTATTCGTGCCCATGTATATACGTTATACAAGATTTATTGTATATTATGCCCTATGCATATATTTTTTGCCTCATACATATATTTTCTACTTCTTGCATAAATTTTGTGCCCATTGTTATGGTGTGTGTGTGTGTGTTTCCAAGGTAACGGTGGGAAGAAGTGATTCGTTATTTGGGCAGTGCTGAATGATGAAACTTAATAGGGTCTGGGTCTGGTTTAATTCAAATGCGAGTTGCGGGGGACAACTCCGAGAAGCGAGACAGTAAGGACATGTATTTGATTCGAGTTAGATTTTGTGTGAATATCATTTAATTACTATTTTCATTTATAGTGGACGTATATCACAATCAGATACTGTGTGTAATGTGTATTTTACTAACAAAAAAAAGTTATATTGAGTCATTATTCACAACAGAAGTTTTTTTTTTTTACGTTATTTGAAGTTCTCCAATGAGAAAAATAAAATATACGTTCATCGTTCTAGTTGTACTGGACATATAGAGCTACAGTACAGAAATGGATTAAGAACACCCATATACATATTTATACATATTTTTGTACAGTGGCGTAGCATCCATGGCGCGAAGGGTTCAATGAATCGCCTCCCATTTTTTAAGATATAGCGATAATTACATTTATCGTGGAATATTGTCTTTTACTTGAATGGCTGCTTTGTCGCTCTGGCATGTCATAGGGACGGTCTCGGATTTATACCCAGACACAGCACCAACGTTGTTTTCCAACCGAATCTTTAAAAAAAAAAATAGGCCAAAATGTTGTAGGCGTAATGTATCTTAACTAATAAAACTTCAAATAACTTGAATAAATTCCTTTTGTGAACAAACGAAATAACACTTTATTCATAATATAAGCAAAATCAACCTATGATTAAATGAAATAAATGTAATAGACTTAAATAATATCTTTAACAAAATCGAACTCACTATAATAATAATACCTCTCACGATCTGGAGTCGCCTGTCCAAACGAAGACTAAGTGACGCCAATGCCACCTATGTGGCACCATTCACACAACAAATCGCTAACCTCTTAACACCGTCACTATATAAACACACATACACAAGCACATTTCATAACACTCATGTATATATTGTGTTCATTATCCATATACATTGTGCCTCATCCATTATTTTGCCTCATCCATATATTTCATACCGTTTTCAGATATAGTGTGCCCCATCCATATTATTTGTATCCAATACATATATTCCATGACCCATCCATTATATTGTGTGCCCCATTCAGTTTGTGCCCCTTTCATACATATTTGCCCCTTCGTTATAACGTGAGCCTCATCCACATCGAAGGAGGAAGACTGAACATGAGTCAGTCAGTCAGTCAGTCAGTCAGTCAGAGACAAAAAAAAACCCGGTTTGAATGGAAATGGAATTAAAGCCTGTAAGCGAATTAACAAGCGAATGTGCTCTCGTGAGTACCAATGATGGAGCTGCTCTCACAGACCCGCACCCCCCCCCCTCACACGCACACTCAACATAATGCTGAAAAAGGAAATTGAGTTCTTAGATGACTAGCTGCACATCCATCACGATAAACTGTTTTTCTTTCTGCTGGGTTTTTTATTAGTTTTATTTTTTTTGTTTTTTTTTTTTTTTACATTTTTTGTGTTGTTTTCATCAAAGTTAGTCTGTGTGTGTTTAATGCATTGTCTGTAACTTCTAGTTGAAGCGTCCTGGCGGGGTAAGGTGGGAAGACAAGGGGGGGGGGGCGGTGTGTAGGTGAGTTACAGGAAGGAGGGGGGAGAAAGAATGAATAAAAAAAAAACACAATGACAAACACGGATCTAAAAAGAAATAATGTTTTATCGCATGCATTTTTTGTTCACCTTATTTTAGATGATTTATAGTTCTTTTTTTTCTGAATACTATTGTTTATTGCATAAATCACACATACCCACACATCGTGTGATGTGATTGCAAAGACACAGTGTCTGTGAACAAATCAGCATATCGCTCTAGTAAGACTTATTAAATGACAGAATGTAAAGAAAAACTTATTTTAAAAAATCTCTAAGAACAAAATAAATGTTTAATGAAATCACCCCAAAACTCTCTGATTAGACCCCTCCAATTTTTTTGTTAGTTAATGTGCAGGTAAATCATTTTTTTTTTTTTTTGTGACGGCTTTTCTCCGACTCGGTTCTATTCACAGGGGCGTAGCTAGGAATTTTAAATCGTGTGGTAGCCCGGTGGGGGGGGGAGCTTGACTTCTTTAAGGTTCCCTGCATTGTGTGTAATATTTAGTTTTTAATGTAAAAAAAAACACTCATCCCCCCCCCCCAGTTAAGTTGGTGCCCGGGGGAATTTTCACATTCTCCCCCCCCCCCTCTCTCCCAGCCTAGCTACGCCACTGTCTATTCATACTTCTTCTTCTTCTTCTTCTAACCAGCTCTTTACTGCTGAGCTGTCAGCTCTTTTGCAGACTGTGCCAAGGAAAAATACTGTGCTGTTTTTTTCAGTTGCTCAGCACTGCCATAAAGGATGTTGGTTATGTTGGGCTGTAGTGGTAGTAGGGTCTGCCTAAGGTGGATTAGGAGGGGGCATTCAAAAAGGATATGGTTTACAGTTTCATAAGGGTGGGAGCAGTGTCTACAAAGTGGGAGTTGTGTGGGATTTATTTTATTGAGATGATAATTTAAATGTGGTGTATGTCCTGTTCTTAGTTGGAAGATTGTACATTGCTCTTTGCGGGGGAGGAAGTTAATACTGTCCAGTTTGTTAGGCATGTTCATTTCTTTGTACATGGCTCTGCCTGTGTTTCCTGTTGCCCATTGGTTAAGCCACTCCTCTTTGTAGTTGTTGATTAGCATTGACCTTAGGGTGAGGTAGTTGACAGGTCTATCTGGTTGTTCCATAGATGATCCTGCCTTTGAGAGCTTATCTGCCCTTTCATTTCCCATGACACCAATGTGTCCAGGGATCCACTGTAATATGATGTTGATGTTTAAATTGGTCATCATCTGGTGTATTATCATTTTTAGTGTTGTCAACTCTCTTGGGCTTTTTGTGGTGCTGCTGTTAAGTGCTTGAAGAGTGGATTGTGAGTCTGTAAAGACAACAATATCTGATGGTGCTTGTATTCCTTCATGTAATTTATTTTCGACTGTCTGCAAGGCTATGGTAATTGCCTCAATTTCAGCTTGGAAGTTTGAGCAGTAGTCGCCACAGGGTGCACTTATTTCAAAGTGTATGTTTTTGGGGAAGACCAGGAAGGCACCAAGACCGGCATTGATGGTGGCTTTGAAGGCTGATCCGTCTGTGTATATATGGATGGTTGTTTTTGGATAGCTTTCAATTGTTTCAAGCGTGCCTACTTTGAGCTCCAGTGGATTTGATTCTTTTGTCAGAGTATTATTTATTAGATGTGTTTTAATTGTTGGTTGTTTATATTCATACAAGTTTGATCTATAATTTGAGAAATGAAACCTCCAAACATCATTATTGGTTAATCCTGTGCTACTTTAGAATGAGTTGTGTTTTTTTTAATGAACATTGCTGAAGAAAGTAGAATCAAACGAATTGGCACTATTAGAAGACATTATACTATTTTGATAAGTTTGCGACACATGAATGTATTGCTGTACTACTACGAACCTTGAAATGGGCGTGACGGCTGGGCTGTAAAATCTAGGTGTTTGTTTAGTAATAGTGCTTTGCCCCCAAACCAGTTGGACTCGGGTTTGAATCTCGATAAAGACAGGGATTTTAAACTTCGGTATTTTTTAGAACACCCATTAAGTCCAGCTAACTCTGTTACGTGACATTAGCTAGGGAAATTAAAGGTGGTTGATCGTTGTGCTGGCCGCATGACACCCTCGTTAACCATCGAGAATAAAACAGATGACTTTTACATAATGGCTCATATATAGGGCAAGCACTGAAAGGGTTACTTAACTTTTTACTAAGCTGTGAAGAATGTGTGGAACTACAAAGTCTGGCTCACGTACTAGATCGAGATCTAGGGACTGCTGTTGGAGATTAGCGGATCTCGTTACCTTACCTGGGGAATTCACGTTTCAGTATGGCTGATATGAGTAATAGGCAACGTCTTGAAATTATGGGTCCTTGATTGCACATCTTATTGAAACAGGCATAGTATTGGTGAGTGGAAATCTAAAACTAAAGTGGCCTCGAATCTGGCGGATCACTTTGATTGCGTTGCAACTTAAGATGATGTCGCTTCTCAAATACGTTGTAGAAAACCTAGGGAAAAAATATTGTTATCAAATACTGTGGAACCAGAGGCGTCACTAGGGTGGGTGTCACCCGGTGCGGTAAAATCAGGGTGTCACCCCCCCCCCCAGCGTTCCACTTATTCTTCAAATAAAAAAATATCGTTGTTCAGTTGTTGTTTTTTGCGCAATAAAACAGTTCGTTGATTGCTGCTACACAAAGTTTAAATGAGTATCAATTATGTTGTTTTTCTCTTACATATTCATTACATACATTAACATCTACGATTTTTTAAATAGAAAGAAATTAAAAACCAACTGAGCATGCTTTCCTAAGTAAACATTAAACAGCTCTTAATGGAAACTTTTGAACATTATAATCACATATAGTGGTAGTTTCATGAGGACAACTAATGAAAAGTATATTGATTGGTACAAAAATTTTTTAAAGAATTTTTGTGACATATAAAAGTTTACAATAACTTTAGGATTTCAAATTAGAAAACTTATTAAAAAAAAAACTTTAAACTCAATATATCTTGCGACTTCGTTTTCAATGGACAGAATTGATTGATTTGATTTCAAAAAATAGTTGTTAATTAATGTTTTAATGAGAGAACATTGTTAGTTGTTAGTTTTAATAAGAGATTGATATTAGTTAATGTTGGAATGAGAGAACGTTTATGGTTATGTTTTAATGAGAGAACGTTGTTAGTTGATGTTTTAATAAGAGAACGATATTATTTAATGTTTTAAAGAGAGAACGTTGTTAGTTGATGTTTTAATGAGAAAACGTTGTTAGTTGATGTTTTATTAAGAGAACGTTGTTAGTTAATGTTTTAATGAGAGAACGTTGTTAGTTAATGTTTTAATGAGAGAACGTTGTTAGTTAATGTTTTAATGAGAAAACGTTGTTAGTTGATGTTTTATTAAGAGAACGTTGTTAGTTAATGTTTTAATGAGAAAACGTTGTTAGTTAATGTTTTAATGAGAGAACGTTATTAGTTAATGTTTTAATGAGAGAACGTTGTTAGTTGATGTTTTAATGAGAGAACGTTGTTAGTTAATTTTTTAATGAGAGAACGTTGTTAGTTGATGTTGTAATGAGAGAACGTTGTTAGTTGATGTTTAAATGAGAAAACGTTGTTAGTTAATGTTTTAATGAGAGAACGTTATTAGTTAATGTTTTAATGAGAGAATGTTGTTAGTTGATGTTTTAATGAGAGAACGTTGTTAGTTAATGTTTTAATCAGAGAACGTTGTTAGTTAAATTTAGTTTTGCAAAGCTTCTTTTCACATGACGCCTTGTAAACATGCATTAGGCAAGAAACAGTTAAAGGTTTAATTCAAAGGCTGGTAGAGATTCGTTGTCGTCTTTCAAAACTTTGATGCATTCTAGCATTCTAGTTTTAGTATTTCTGTTCACATATCTTGCCTTCAGGCCCAATATAAAAGAGATTGATGCACTCAGTATTAACTTGTTGTTCTCTATTTGAATAGTAAATCTTAAGAATACTTTCCTTATATTTTCATATTGTTAAAACGTATTTTTAGCGGCCCCCTAAGGGGAAAAGACGCTATTAGTTTTGTGTGGCCTGTCTGTCCGTCTGTCTGTCTGTCTGTCTGTCCGTCTGTCTGTCTGTCTGTCTTTCTGTCTGTCTGTCTGTCCGTCCGTCCCGTTTAGTGCTCAGAAAGTAGAAGAGAAAATAAAAATCTGACATCACGATTATTAAGATCATTCAAAGTTCTGATGCAACGGCTACTTTTTTTTCTAAAAGCTCAAAATCTAATTTTAAAAAATATTTCATGCAAGCAGTATTTAAAGAGAAAAAAACCTAATTAGTATGCAATATAAATGAAACCTAATTAAAGACAATTAATAATCTAATACATTGTATCGGATTTCACATATTAATTTGTTCCAACTTACTAGTATTTACTATCTAAGTAATTAACTCATAAAAGAGGTGTGGCAGTTGCCTTGAACATCGGCTTTACAAGGCTAACGTTGAGAGATCAAAGCACGGAAGATGTATATTTTGACCGCTGGGGCACTAAATAAGATCTGTCGTATATCTTTGATATAATGTTTTTAAAATGAACTTTTAGCAGCGACTTTCGTGTACTAGCGTAAAGCCCGGCCATGACATGATTCTAAACTAATTTCTTAAACTTTTTTAAAAATCACATTTAAAAAAATGTATCTTATTGCCAACATTAGAATGAAAGAAGCATATTTTTTTGTACGCTTTAACTGTTTGTTGGTCTGTCCGTCACGGTTAGATAAAAAAAAACTAAAGGCTTTTGAAAATAATATTTAACCGTTACTGTTCATTCAGAAATCTATAATAGATTAATTCGGATGTTTATGTCTAGATCTACATTGAAATGTTATAATAAACTAAAACTAATTTTCTATTTTCTATTTTTAAATTTAATATTGCATTCAATCTATTGATTATCTGGGCTTTTTATTTTAATTTTACCTAAATTTTATCTAAATTACATCCAAATTATTAATAATAATAATTAATAAGATATATATTAAGAGTGCTAAATCAGAAGTTTAGTTTATGTAGATCTACATCTCTACAGATCAATGCTGAAAGATTATTTAAAATCGCTCGTGTGACATATTGTATATATCAGGCTATTAGTTTGTAACCAGTTAGCATGCTGAACTGATTATCTCGACGCTCCCGGATTATGTGTCTGTTTGTTTTACATGTTTCGATTGTTTCTTCAAAGTTAAAGATAGTTTACTTCCTATTTCAAACCTTCCACAGGAGGGGATGGGAGCATGCAGTAATTGAGCCAGGGACCAACGATAAATCCGAACTACAGTCTAGTGCGGAAACATCAAGATAAGGCAGGTTTATACCCTGCTTGCCATCCTCCGTCGTCCAGCGAGAAGTTAATTATTTTCAACTTTGAAGGAACATCCGAAACATCTTGCGAATAGACGGATCTGACAGGGATCCGACTCCGACGGGGGTCGCCTCTGAGTTTGTGTATCACACAAACTCTCTTTGTAATCTTGTTCTTTTGCATTAACATGCTAGTTTGATTTGAGAAAGGTTATCTTAATAATATTTTGAGCTAACTTTTCACATATTTCGTAGAGTAAATGTTTAAGTGCTCGAGCTTAGCCACCACTTTGAAAATAATTAACACTTTAATTTGAAGGTACTTTTGTGTTTAGTTTACTTTTTTGAGTACATCTGCCAATAAGAAAGTCAAGCAATGAAAGTTATGCATGCATTCACAGACAGCTGGCAATCATAGTTGTGCTGCGCCTCTAGTGCTTGTATTTTCAGAGAGACGGCAAAGATTTTCGCCGTCACACTTTCATAAAATCGTTCTTTCATGGGTCTAACAGCAACACCATGAGCACACCAGCGAGTTGTTCATATGAAACACTATCAATAATTATATTATTCTATCTATTAGTATTAGCGGCAAAGAAAGAAAACCCTTTTCTTTTTCTAGAGAACCAAGAAAGTATAATTAGAAAATATTTTCCGATTAAGAATTTGGACCACATAGCTTAAGTAAACGGTGTACACATCCATTCAAGTTTCTTTTCTGTTCTTCATTTATTACTGCCTGCACTTCTTCATGAATCCTTGACATCGTAGCTGCATTACCATGTCCCTGAGCTCATCATATCGATACGTTAATCCCATCTTTTTTTCAGTCGTTTTAAATTTTCAGAACTGATACACCAGATTTGGCCCACATTAAGAGGAATATCCTACATTTCTGTCATTTCAACATTACCATTGCTACTGTTAATATATCTTACAACTTCAGAGATCTATGTTAGGTGTGCTGTAATACAAGATACCAGAGTATCTTGCAGCTTTTATGTCTCTCATCTCTGATAAGTATATCCCTTAAGTGGTTTGCTAAACCATATATATATTTTTTTTTGGTACAAGCTTGGAAAGTAACTTTTTTTTTCATCGCTGACTTGCGATCGTAAAAGTTATTGTTTCAGCACTGGCTCATATTTGGATAACATTTCCACAATCCCAAGAAAAAAAAATCATAATTCAATGAAAAGTCTTCTTCAGTTCGCCACCATATACCAACTTTTTCTTTGCTAGAAACAATGCGATAGTAAGCAATCTATAATACAAGATGTTCCTCTGTTTTCCCATCTATACGTCAATCATAGCAATGACGTCCTTGTCAATTTTTTGAAGCTAAAGTCCTGCTCCCAAAATGTTCCTAATTTGAAAGCCTGATAAATGTTCTTCAGTCTTCTCTCGAGTTTCTCGTTGTGGACATGTCCACTATTTATCAGAGAAGAAAATCTTGCAGTTGATTTTTTCCGATTTAGAATAATTTTATTCAACAATTTCTAAGCTTTATGATTTTGCTTCTGTCACATTTTAAAGTTGGTATTTTTTTTTAAAGTGCCTTTTTACACTTGGGTGTCACCCCCTATCGGGTGTCACCCGGTGCGGACCGCACCCCCCGCACCTGCCTAGTGACGCCTCTGTGTGGAACTCCTCTGTCAAACTGAACAGCATTTCTCCTAACCTGTTTCTTCATTAGTGCCCTAATCATTTATACAATTGAATGACATTTATCTTCTATATGTTCACATATACACATCCACATTATTAATTTTTCATTACTATTCAGTAGTCAGAAGTAGGTCTAGTTCTGCGACTTCTTCATCCATTCGCAATGCATTTTCACTGCAAAGTTTAAGAAGTAGAATTTTTCATTTCTGGATCTTTGGACGCCTCTGAGTCCACCCAGCTCTAATGGGTACCTGACATTAGTTGGGGAGAAGTAAAAACGATTGGTCATTGTGCTGGCCACATGACACCCTCGTTAACTGTTGGCCACAGAAACAGATGACCTTTACCGTGTCAGCCCCATAGATTACAATGTCTAAAAGGGGAACTTCACAATTTTAGTCAACAATCTTGAATTAGAGATGGGAAAGAGACCGAACTTGAAAGGATGAGTTCGAGTCCCATCCCTATTTTGCATGCTTTATTTGTAAGAACTATTGCACTCTTTGTCTTTGTATTTACACCCCTGTTTAGATTATGTCACGTGACTTGATGAGCGTCTGCTTATACAAACTGCACCATTAATTACATTATTTAAAAAGTGTCTTCTGTTTCATTCTAATTTTTGTAGTCATTTGAATCATTTGATGTCAGGAATTTTCTAGTGAGTCTCGTTGACATTTTACATACACTCCAGAGTCCACCCAGCTCTAATGGGAACCTGATATTAGTTATGGAAAAGTAAAGGCGGTTGGTAGTTGTGCTAGCCACATGACATCCTCGTTAACCATAGGCCACAAAACAGATGACCTCCACATCTTCTGCCCTAAGGACGACAAGGTCTGAAAGGGGAACGCCCATGATTTTAGCTATTATACCCATTATTGTTACTTTTTCTATGCTCCAGATGATTCTTTCCATATGTAAAAATGAATAGTTTTTAAACAGAAACTATAACACAAAAACCTCCCTACGACTAATCAATAAAAATGAGAGTGTTTAACGTTGCATCAGAAGCAGAAGAAACTGAGGCGCATTGATATTCCCAAATGTGCATTTATTGTTTTTTTGTTTTGCAGTGTTATAAAGCGTCCATCTCGAAAAAAATGTATACCAATAATATCTGCACCTAAATCATACATGTTTATCTCCCTTGTTGCTAAGCCCATCCCTAAGCCAATCTGTAAACTCACTCGCTATTACGGGACATCGCTCATCCCCTAGAAAGCAGTCCCAAACAACTCGTGGCATACTAATCCCACACTACAGCCCAAAACTCAGTGAACCAGGACACTCCAGTTTGTCAAGAAATTGAATAAAGTCATTCTTCTGCTTGCCTGTTTTGTGTCAATAGCAGACATAAACAAACCCCTTAATTGAAGCCGTTATTATAGATCTAGAAATGTAGTTGCTGCTACTTTCCCCATTAGATTTTATTCCTTTTCCCGAAGACCCACCCAGCGATTATTGCACAAAGAAAGGCTAAATGTAGAGGATGGGAAGGGTTAGGTTAAAATAATATAAGTAGGGTTACTTTGGGTTACATTAGCTTGAATTATCTTAAATTAGTTTTGTTACCAAGAAGCTGTTAGTATCTCAATTTCGTATAACATTTTTACTGATATCCTCGCGAGAGAATTTATGGTTATCTAGTAGATCAGGGGTTCTCAAATTGTGGTCGCGTCGCGACTCCTTGGGGGTCGATTGACGATTTGCCAGGGGTCGCCTAAGAACATCGAAAATATTGATCGTTTTTGTCTATTCTTCTATTGATGTGTGGGTAGGGGTCGCCTAAAGGGTTGCTGAGCTTAAAAGGTTGAGAACCGCTGTAGTAGACAAATGGAAATAATCAAAAGCGATTTCCCCCTAAACACAATAAATTTAGATTCAAAGCTGCAAAGCAGTTCTTTTTTTCAATACCTCTATTCGATTCGTAACTTCGTGGAAACAAAAACCTAAACCTGGTTGGGTGCACACGGATCTCGAAAATGGCTCTAAACATTTTCCTAGAATATGTACAGTCGCTGTATATCGTTGGGAAAATAATGACTAGCTCGATGTTCCCACTGGTAAAACTCTGGTTTAACCGTTACAAATTTTTCAAAGTAAAAAAAAAAATTAAATTTAAATTTGGCTAGAGAATGAGAAAATATTTAGCTAGAAAGAACCATATGCCTATGTTTTCGGGTATTTCCGCATTCGTTGAAGAGAACGAAGAAGAAGAAGAAGAAGAAATTGATGAGGAAGCTCAGGATATAAAATGTTTTATTGTATCTGTTAGTTATAAAGAGAAAAATAATCGCTCTATAAGATGTATAAAGGTGGTTTTGTCTTTTTAAAAAAGTATTTTTTTTAAACGCTTTTTAGTGTATTTTTTTATGCCGCTTTAATCTATATCGTTAATACGGGGGTGAGGGACTCGTATGACAAACTTGTCCTAACCTGTTCCTTCATATGTGCCCTAATCATTCATTTAGTTGAATTTTCTCCGGTAACACGTCCATTCATCGAGAGCGTAGCTAGCTAGGAATTTTCCATCCTTTGGGAGCCCGGAGGGGGCTTGACCTCTTTTGGGGCCCATGCATTTTGCGTAGTATTTAATATTTAATGTAAAAAAAAACACTCGTTTGGGGCCGGCCTCAAGTGGGAGCCCGGGGGGGATTATTCCCCTCCACCCCCACCCTAGCTACGCCACTGCCATTCATATAAACATATGCCTAATTCTACTTTATAACTTTATTAGTATTAGTAGACAGTAGTAGGTACAGCATTGGTCTTATCAAATTGTGAGTTTTTTCTTATCTCTAACAATTACTCTGTACATATAAATTACTTTCATATACATTTATTTAAATAGTATATGCGTGTTAGTTTTCTAGGGCTGCTACCAATGGATACTCCGGCACTGGTCTACTTAAAAGCTCCTAGACAGCCTGGGCCCGACATATGCCCTGACCTTTAATGGACAATGGCGGATGAGAGGTGAACACATTGTTAAGCGTCTGTTATCTCAGGGATCACGCCTGCTCACAGACAAGCGGACAGGCAGACAAGCGGAGACACCCATCTGCACACAGAGTCAACAGAGAAAACAAAGCAACTGCTAATTGTTTGAAATTCTTACCTATATACTCACTTTGTTTACCCACGTGCGGGCTCAGGCGCGCACAGAGCAAACAAACGCTCACACACAAACAAACAGGCCCTGACCCACGCATACACATATACACGTGCGTAAAAGCTCACGCACCATCTATTCCCTCTTCTAGCGCAGGGGCGTCCCCATACACGGTACACCCCCACACACTCTCCTCAGCTCGGCGCCACGACTGTTTGCTGAACTCTCCTCTAAGCTGTCTGGGCACCCCCAACACTAATAAGCTTTGTCGGAGCGGGAGGAGTCGCGCTAACCCGCTTGATGATGTACAATGTCCACTGGTCATTTGTCAAACTGCCGGGGAAATTATTGGGGTTTAAAAAAAGAAAGTTAAGATTTTTTTTTTTCCAAAGATTAGTTTGTGTAAACAGTCGGGTTGGTTGTTGGTGTAGCTCACGTCTGCAAGCATTTCAAGAATGTGCGATAACCCGCAGTCTCGTGTGCAATAACTCTGTCAGGTTTGTCTGTTAAGTTAGGTTAAGTCTTGACCTTCTGACGTTTTAAACTGGTGGTCATTTCATGACACGTTAATACACACCTGTTATTGATGTCCATGTATATTTTATACAAGCTGCTTAAGTACATAGAGCATTAAAATTTGTTTTTCCTTATATATATATATATATAAAAGAGTCCCCTTCAGACCTAGCGATCTATGGGGCAGATGATGTTAAGGTCATCTGTTTCTTTGGCCAACGGTTAACAAGCAGGGTGTTATGTTGCCAGCACAACGACCAACCGTCTTTACTTTCCTCTACTAAAGTCAGGTACCCATTAGAGCTGGGTGGACTCAGGGGCGCCCTAAAAATCCCGAAATTCAAAATCCTTGTCTTCACCGGGATTCGAACCCAGGACCTCAGGTTCGGATGCCAAGCGCTTAACCATTCGACCACCGCGCCCCTATATATATATATAAACTAGCCGAATATGATCCCGCTGCTTCTGGGTTGAATTTATAAAGATTGATATATAAAGTAGAAAGTAAGGCGTATGTATGTATGCATGCACGTCCCGTATAGAAATCAAAACCGTTTGATCAATCTTAATAAAACTTGGCATAAATGTTCCTTACATCATGGCGGAGACCTTATTGTATGTTGAATGACCCACCCACAACCAAAAGGCACTAAAAAAATATTAAAAAATGAATCAATAAATCCCTATTGAAGGGCTAAACATTTTTTAACAAATCGGGTAAATCCGCTACATCCAATACATCAGTAGCTAATGCCCAAACTAGAGAGAGAGAGCGTTCTTATATTTTGCTTGTTTTATGATTATGTTTAGATCGTCTCCACGTCCAACGCCTGTTCACTTGAAAGTTTCGTTTTCTCCATCACTCTTCTAGCAGGGAGACTGCCAGCCTGACGACCTGAAAAGTTTAACTCGTAACAAGTAGGCCTATCCAGAAAGCAACTTCAAGACCTATTAGCCATCAACGTGTTTTGTATTGGTAAGCACAAATGACTAAAAAAAAAAACTGTCCACAAGTAAAAAAACAATGTGATGAATAAAGCTATTGTATTAAAATTTGAGAATCATTCTAACTTACATTTAAATTGTTAAGAATTGCGAGTAATGAAATCGATTACATTCTGGATCGTCTGCTAAATGAGAGGAATTGAAAACTGATTTTAGAAATTTAATGCATTCCTGAGATTGACTTTTCATTTCCATCCGCCTCTGACAGATTGGACCATAAAGTCAGCCAGTGGCTAGAGGATTTTAGCAACACTGTGTAGCGAACGTACATTGATAATATACAGACCACCTCTATCTCTCCCCCCTTCTAGCCCAGTGGATATGACATGGGTCAGTTACATTCCCTGGGAGGCTTTCTATAGTGACACGTGACGCTGGCACGTCCTCGTTTTTTGATTGGTCTGCGGTCACGTGATCTATGTGCGTATTCTCCGATCGCTTAACTATATGGCAGTCCCCAAAGAGGAATGTTGGTTAATAGGGCAATTACTCCCAATATTGTCAAGTTCTCTGATACCATGACCACAGAATGTGGAAGATACGATCTATTTTGGACCAGAGAGACCAAATTATACAAAATAACAAACCAGTAAATCAAACGATTAAAAAAGGCTGTCTGGAAGTGTTTTTTTTTTTGGAAACTGACTTTTTGAAAACTAGTTGAGAATGAGATAAGAGAAACACAATGCTCGGAATATTTCTTCTGTTCTACTGTACATCCGTTTGCTTAATATGAGTACAATTCCTTTATTCAAGTCACTCCTTCCGGGAGCCTGGATCCAGGAACCTGGACTTCTGATCTCAAAAAAAAACGACTCTTAAGATATTCCACGCGATGTCTGTTGTAAGTAGGTCAGACTATCAGCAACAAAAACATTGGCTGATTTAGACTTTATACAGCTTATGGAGCCATTCTTTTGCTCTTAATAACAAATGAATTTTAGATTTAAAAAATCGTAACATTTATACCCCCCTCCCCCCCGAAAATTGATGGTTAAGCGAATGTATAAATCTAAATGTACTAGACTTTATAATATTCTAATTCTAAATGGGTCCTTAGGTCCTTGACATAAATAAATATAGACTGGCCGATAAAAGAGTTTTATGCATTGTGTTATTGTGAGTTGCGATTATGTGTACTTTATTTATGTCTATGAGTTTTGTTTAATCTCTAATACTGAAGATCATGCAATTTTTCAATTTTCCAGAATTCGGAAATCCGAATACAATAGATATACATGTTTTCAAGTTACATAAAGTTATTTCCATAGACATATATAGACTGGAAACAGGAAGTAATTTTATGTAACTTGAAAAAATGTATATCCATTGTATTCGGATTTCCGAAATCTGACAAGTTGCACGATCTTCAGTCTTAGAGATTAAACAAAACTACACTGCCTCCTCATTTACGCAGCATGGTGTGAAAGAAAAATGGTGTATCCAAATCCGCACTATTTTCATTCACAAAATAACATAGATAGCAAAAATAAATATAGACTGGAAAAAGGAAGTAATGGATTCAGTCCTTAACTTTGAATTAGTGAAATTAGGGATTTTTTCAGCAGAATGTCCAAATAAGCTAAAATTAAAAAACAGTTTTAGAACAAAATATGAACATTGTGATTAATTGACATTAGTCACGCTAAAGAAAAAAACAATAATAAAAATATTGTAATACTTATATAGATCTAGGTTATGGCTGAAATAGATATAAATACTTAACTTTTATACTGCTCATGCTGTATAGTGAAGCGCACTAATTTGCAAATCACAAATTTTCCCTTCATAAAAATCTCTTATTGGCCAGTCTATATTTATTTATGTCTATGGTTATTTCCTTTTTCCAGTCTATATTTATTTATGTCTATGATATTGACTTACTAGACGGTGTGCAAAATATTCAAATTTTGAATGAATAGGACTGTAACATAATAGTATTATATGTACATTTGCACACTAGCGCGTCAGTTCAGCACCGCTGGTGTTTACGTAATAAATGCAGTTCCTAATATGTCTTCCCTCTTAATCACTAGTTTGTTATTTGTGTACTACAAATATTCTACATGGTGTCAGAAGAAAACTTAAAAAGCTGTCCAGACAAAGGTTTTTATTAATCTAATAATGGCTTCTTTTTATTTTGAGCAACCAATCTTGAATTGGAATGCTAAAGATCTGTATCAAGAGTTTTTAAGATTCCAACAGCAGGTGAGCTTTTGTTTCAAAGGACCGTTAGCTGGTGCCGATAGTAAACAAAAAGCCGGATGGCTGGGAATGTGGATAGGGCAACAAGGCCGTGAATATTACTGATAGTGAAGAGGGAGATCCGCAACTGCTATTAAAGAAAATAGAAGACTACATAAGGCCAAGACAAAATAAAAGAGTGTCTAGATTTAGAGCACATCAGAGAAAGCAGGAAGAAGGAGAAAGTTTTGATAACTTTGTGAAAGACCTAAAGCTTCTCATTAGGGACTATGAGTATGATAATCCAGATGATATGCTAATTGATTTAATCATTAGTGGAGTCATACACGAAAAGGTACAATTAAGACTACTTGATCAAGGACAGAAGTTGACCCTTAGCAAGGCTATAGAAATAGGACAACAATATGAGATGTCGCAAAGCCAAGTGAAAATGTTTAGGGGCCAAGAAGTTCTGGCAATCAAGAGACAGTCACACAATGTACTCAAGCAAAAGTCTAAAGACAACTCAGAAAGGCTATGTAGTAAATGCGGCAAGAACCATGAAAAGGGAAAATGTCCAGCAATAGGAACCACATGCAATTTCTGCAAAAAGAAGAACCACTGGTATCAAATGTGCAGAAAAAGACGCAATGTTAATGCAATAGGAACCACATGCAATATCTGCAAAAAGAAGAACCACTGGTATCAAATGTGCAGAAAAGGACGCAATGTTAATCTAGTAGAAGATGACAGCCACAGTGATGAAAATATTATACCTATTAGCACTGCAAGTAGCCAGTCTAAGAAGGGTAAAGTTGAGAACATCAATGTCATTGAAGACAAGTGGACTGTAAAACTGGTCGTACATGGAAAGACATTGGTTTTCCGAATCGACACTGGAGCAAGATGTAACATTCTTGTCAAGTCAGAGTTTGAAAAGCTCAAAGACAAAGTAAAACTTGGTTATTCAGCAATACACTAATCATGTTATTAAGACTTTAGGAGCAGTGGTGCTACCTTTGAAGAATAATACCCAAGAGATGAAAACAAGGTTTGAAGTAGTAGACATTTGCCAAGAGAACATTTTGAGTGGTGACACTGCAGAATGCTTAGGACTACTACAACGAACTATTACACAGACATGTGAATCTACAAATGATTCAGTGCATATGATATCTGTTAGTGATACGAAATACAGTGAAATTCAAGAATGTACAAGCAAGGAACTTTCAATGCTTCGGGAAGTAATATTGACTGGTTGGCCAGACACAAGAAGCGAGACTCCAATTGAAGTCAGGCCATACTGGGATTCAAGAGACCAGTTATCAACTTCGGATGGTATCATATACAAAGGTCTGAGAATTGTCATGCCACCAAGCTTACGTAAATACATGCTGAATCTGATTCACAAAACTCACTTAGGAATAGTGAAGTGTAAGCAGCGAGCCAGAGAAGTCATGTTTTGGCCAGGCATGAATGCAGACATTGAAGTGACAGTTAGGGATTGTAGCAGGTGTGCTGAACATCAGAATCAAAATGTATCAGAACCGCTAATGCCTACCAAGACACCAGACCTTCCATACAACATGGTTTGATGCGATCTGTTTAACTTTGAGGGGAAAAAGTATGTTCTTCTAGTTGACTACTTCTCAAAGTTTATTGATGTCAAAGAACTGTCACAGGAAACTACAACAGATGTCATCGAGGCTATGAAGAGTATATTCGCATGCCATGGAATACCTAGAAGACTAAGATCAGATAGCGGACCACAGTTCACTTCTAGAGAATTCCTGAATTTCTGTAAGTCATACGGAATAGAGCATGAAATGTCGAGTCCTCATTTTCAGAGTTCAAATGGCGAGGCTGAAAGAGCTATTCAGACAGTGAAGAAACTGTGGAAGAAAAGCGAAGACAAATTTCTGTCGCTGTTAGACTACAGAACTACTCCACTGACTAATATTAATTTGTCGCCAGCACAATTACTCATGGGACGCCGACCAAGAAATCTGTTACCATCGAGCGAGGAAATACTCACACCTAAGACACCAGATCTTAAGGTGGTGAAGAAACACTTTGACTCCGAGAAACAGTCTCAGAAACATTATTATGACAAGAGGAAAGGTGTTAAGAGTCATAATCCACTACAAGACGGAACGGCAGTCAGAATGCAACTTAATTCAAAGTGGAAACCAGGAACAATAGTTTCGAAGCATTCTAAGCCTAGATCATACAATGTCAAAAGTGGAAATCAGGTCTACAGAAGAAACAGAAAACATATCCGAAAGTCTTCTGAGAAAGCGAATAGATATGACAATAATTATGACTTTCCAGATGACATGTCAGAACAACTGGAGCCACAACATCTAGAGAGTCCAAGATTACAAACTACGCTAGATATTGAGCCACCACTACACACTGCTTCTTCTAACACCTCTAGACCTCATGAACCTTACGTAACACGCTCAGGCAGAGTAGTTAACAGACCTAAGAGACTTGATCTGTGAACTTGATTTGTGAATTGACTTTTTAGTTGACTAGTTTAGTTTGTTAGTTATTCTGATAAATAGATTTTCTAAATTAAAGAAGAGAGATGTAACATAATAGTATTATATGTACATTTGCACACTATCGCGTCAGTTCAGCACCGCTGGTGTTTACGTAATAAATGCAGTTCCTAATATGTCTTCCCTCTTAATCACTAGTTTGTTATTTGTGTACTACAAATATTCTACAAGGACCTATTGTAAAAAGGAAAGTGAATAATTCCTTTCAGAAATTGCGATCAATATGGCTGACGGTTAACGAGAGTGGCAGGAGGCCAGCACAACAACCGACCGCCTTTAATTTACCCTAACAAATGTCAGATGCCCATTACAGTTGGGCTGACTGTTTGGCGTCTAAAAAAAATTCCGAAAGAGAAACCCAATGAGATTTGAACCCAAGACACCCCCAAACCGATTCATGGTCCAATCGCTCTACTATTAAACTACCACGCCCCCGACATAAATGTACACTTTCTCTAAAAAAAAATTAAATTGTTTGGCCTATAATTTCTGTTCACATTCGCACGAATCACAAGAACAGCGGGCGTAGCCGGTGGATAACAATGAAATATCTTACAAATGCGAAATTAAATTGTTGAAAAAAAAAAAATCGTGAAGTTTTGTGTTCGTTTTTCAAAATGACGATCTTTTAATAATTTGTTCCAATGTATGAAAACTCTTCACAATGGTACACTGTCAGCCTTCCTTTCCAAGACCTTATTTCAAATGCATTGCTACCAAGGCGTAGCTAGTAATTACCATGCACCTTACGGCTTGCAACACCCTTGTTACGCCACTGCTTTGTTGCAAAGACATATTATTGTTAGTAAAGGAAGGGATTCAGTGGCGTAGCTATCGTGGGGGGGGGAGAATTTGAAAATGCCCCCCGGGCCCCCACTTGAGAGGGGCCTCAAATGAGTGTTATTTTACATTAAAAGTTATTTATTTCGAAAAATGCAGGGGCCCCCCATAGGTCAAGCTCCCCGGGCTCCCAAACAAAGGAAAATTCCTAGCTACGCCCCTAAAGGTCAAATAGGAGTTTATTTACCTGAGAAAATATTTTGGAGAAGTAAAGTGTTTGTAAATGTAGTAATACATGTTTCGGCTGTTACTTCATAGTCAAAAGACTGTCCAGTACCGCACGACTAGGCAGTATTTTAAGAAATGAAGGCATTGAAAAAAAAATATTTTTTCTGAACTACTGAAGAATAACAAGAACTGGTTATAGACCTACAGAAGTATATTGAATAAAAACAATACAATATAATGAATCACTAGCATCATTAAAGAGATTAATAACTAAATTAGATTTAGAACCGCTGAATAAGTAGGGCAGAAAACATTTTCTGAGTCGATAAGAGTAAAGAACTTAGGCTGTGCACTGTACAGAGACACTCTTATTTAAAATATATTTCTGTTACATTAATCACGTTTCTTTGTTACATTAATCACGTTTCTTTGTTACATTAATCACGTTTCTTTGTTACATTAATCACATTTCTTTGTCACATTAGTTAAATTTCTCTGTTACATTAATAACATTTTCTTGCTACATTAATAACATTTCTTTGTTACAATAATCACGTTTCTCTGTTACAATAACATTTCTCTGTTCTACGTAAGGCATAAAGTGTTACATAATACATAGACCTAAATCCCTGTATAAATGATTGGTTTGTCATACGTTAAGATGGCAGCCTTTACATTTTAAACATTACCCTCTATCAAGATGCCTCTATTATTTATAACGTCAGCCCTCATTGTCAAGGCACGGGAAGGTCTTTTTGTTCCGATATTTCATGTTCTCATTGGGAATCGCAGCTCCTTTGTTTAATAAATGAAAGCTCTCTTTCCATTAGTCCAAGGCAGAATATTGTTCCAGCAGCTCTGGACATTATGTGGAGCAAAATATTAAAAAAAAAAAAATGGTGGATCGTAGACAAGGTCACGACCTTGATATAGATGACACGTGACGAAATGTATCGTATCGTGTTTCCCATCCTAAGGTCAACACTAGCCAGTGGGTAGACAATGTGGGGGGAAAAAAGGATGCTAAAAAAAGGAGAGGAAAGGGGGGGGGGGGCTTCATGATTGCATGTGAAATGATTGGTGCACCGAATTGGTGCTGTGTATCGTGTTTGTGCGAAAACCATTGGAGAGGTGGGAGAAAGAAGGGGTGGGTGGGTATTATGTCCATAATTTGTCCCATCAACGATTATATTACTGGGTAGAGGAGGCGAGGCTCGTGTAAGGGTCATTTCTCTCGAGTGGACGGCACACCGAAAGAGTAGATGTGTAGGCCCTAATATTCCAGCACATGCTGAACAAACGGACAAGCATGACATCCAGGTGCTTTTGTTATGGAATTGAAACAAAAAAAAAATGCACTTGAAATAATTTAGACATTCATTCCCTCCTCTCTCTCTCTCTCTCTCTCTCTCTCTCTCTCTCTCTCTCTCTCTCTCTCTCTCTCTCTCTCTCTCTCTCTCTC
>JADKLZ010019686.1:19909849-19919950 GCA_021533235.1 Biomphalaria straminea
ATATATATATTAAGGATACATCAGTTGTCCTTATGTCATCAGTTGTCTTTGTGTCATCAGTTGTCCTTGTGTTATCAGTTGTTGAGCTGTTTTACATCCTTAGAATCCTTGGGCTCTGCCTCTTTGGGGGGCTCATTATTTTTGTCCTCGTCAGAGAAATTCTCTTTCCACATTTGTGTTATAAGATGTTATGATTACTAAAGCAGAAATAAATCCAAATGTCAATATAATGATAATATCAATAAATAATCACTGAAGTATTAATTCCCGCTGCCTGAAATGGGTAGTACGCATTTAAATAATTTCACGCATCTGACGCTGTCACATTCACGGGTTTGATTTCCGGTTTGAACCAATTTTTTTTTTTAATTATATTTGTATAATGGAAGAGAGAAGACCAAAACGAACTTGGCGACGCAGCATACTGGAGGAAGCCGATAGGACCGGAAAGAGCAGGGAAGCAATCAAAAAACTTGCAAGAGACCGTGGAGAGTGGTGTGTTTTGTCGAGGCCCTATGCTCCACAAGGAACACAAAGGAACGATGATGATAGTGAACGAATAATATTTTTTTTTTGAAGTATTTTTTAAAATGTTTTTCTGGTTTAAAGATGTACTGTATGTTTATTCACTTTCTTTTAGTTTGACCTTTTTAAAAAATATTTGATATTCGCACAGTTTGCACAGATTTGTTTTCCATCTTATTTCTCTCGATTGCACTATAAACCAATATTTTATTTTAGGTGTTCTGATTTTTTTTTTATTTGTGTATTTCATGTTGAACTGTTTTTCGCCATTTCCAATGTGTATCGGAAAGTTTCAGTGATTGATTTCTGTATTTTATCTGTCGTTACTGTGAACTGTCTTCATGTTGACAGTTAGTACCTGTCAAACAGATAAGACAATCAGACGACAGACTGGTCCAGACCAATATTTGCTTGCTGAGACAATTAGTGTTGATAGTTTGTACACAATTAGTGTGTCGCTGGTTTGCTTTAAGATAACGTAGCGCTCTTTAGGGCATTACAAAACATCAGACCACGTCTTCATCACTAGACAATGGTATCAACTACAAATAACGAATTGAAGCTTGATGGTAACTAAACAAATCCGAATCGAAATAAAATAAAAGAATTAATGATAGGACTTTATAATATATACTAGGGGGCTGAATGAGGGCCGGTCCTAGCCATTACGGGGCCCTATGCGACACGGATTGCGCGGGGACCAGTTTGGGTAAGGATAAAGGTAATAAGGTGAAATACAGCTTTTGTATTAGAACAAAAAATGTCTTTGCATTTTATTACTTTTTACTAAGTAAAATATCACGATCAGGTTAACTTTACGAGCCTTGCATGTATCGAAGGCTTAGAGTATATTATCAACATTCTGTTTCCTACATAGATCGCGCTCAAAAGCAATAACAAGTATTGCCCAGTTGTTCAATATATCTTTGTGAATTGTTGACCTAAAGTAATTGAATGAGATCAGGGAGATTTTTTATCATTTCAGGAGTTTTCCATGAGCCCGTGGAAAATCAGGAGGCCGCGGAAACTCTGTAATATAAGTTTTAATGGTTTAATTTAATAATTTACGCCTAGAATTTAGTGCGGGGCCTATAAAAGTGCGGGGCCCGCTGCGGCCGCATAGGTTTCAGTGGCCTAAGACCGGCCCTGGGCTGAGTAGTCCACCCAACTCTAATGGGTACCTGACGTCAACTGGAGAAAGTAAAGGGAGTTGGTCGTTGTGCTGGTCACATGATCCTGTTCATTAATCTTTGGCCAAAAAAATAGATTCCATTAACATCATCTGCCCTATAGATCACAAAGTCTGAACGTGGGAACTTTACTTTTCTTTTTAAATACATACTAATTGGGGAGGGATGGCTGATTTGAAAATCCCTTGGCATCGAACCAATAGTCACAGTTCGAATCTCCTGAAGACTTTCATCTTGAGTTTCAAGGCGTCATAGTCAGCCCAACTCTAATAGGTGCATGATATTAGTTGGGGCCACTTCTGCTGACCATATCAAAGACTTTAGTCAAATCAACAAAAACAATGTAAAGGGGTCTGTCTCTCTCTCTCTCTGAATTTCTCCTGCAGCAGTCGAAGAGAAGAAATCATGTCTATAGTGGATCTACCACTCCTGAATCCACACTGAGACTCGGGGTAGACTCTAGAAGCTATCACTTGCAGCCTAGATAGTGCCACTCTAGCAAAGATCTTGCCCACTATGCTGAGGAGAGAGATACCCCTATAGTTGTTGCAGTCTCTCCGATCCCCCTTGTTCTTGTATATTTTGACAATAGTAGCGTCACGCATGTCCTGAGGGACATGACCTGTTTCCCAACAACGGCAGAGGAGAGTATAGAGTTCGGGGAGCAGGAGTGATTCGTTGACTTTAACTACTTCCACTGGGATATCGTCACTCCCTGGAGATTTTCTATTTTTCATGCAGTTAATTGCTTTTTTGAGGTCACTAAGGCTCGGAAGCTCATCTAGGCATTCCAATACTGGAAGATCTTGTAGAGAAGCCAGGGCGACATCGTCTACTGTATTCTGTGTGGCATAGACATCGAGGTAGTGTTCTGTCCATCGTTCTAGCTGCTTGGTTTGATCTGCAACTGGGAAGAGGTGGCACTGGATAGATCCACATGGAGAGAGAGCATAAAGGAGGGGTCTTTGATTGCAGATGCCATACGCAACAGAAGCAGAAAGAAGGGTGAAAATGCATCGGCGCCTGGTGACTACATATGCCCAACCTGCGATCGCAGCTCTGTATCAAGGATCGGTCTCTTTAGTCACACAAGAGCTTGCAAGGGGGAAAGATCGTCTCTCGAGACGTAAAATGCCACAGATTAGTTGGGGATAATTAAATCGGTTGGTCGTTGACCAAAGAAAGATTTGAATGGCCTAGAATACGGAAGATGTGAATAAGAATTACAACTACACCAGAGAAAGTGGTCACTGGTCAGTCAATCTGTCATTAGGTTCAGGTGCACGCTGTTGTTACCGGTCGTTGTCCTGTAGCACCAAACTGCTGGTAGACAACTCATAAAACTTCAAATAACCTGAAACACTTCATTGTGAACAATACTAAATATAAATGTATTTATAATATAGACAAAATTAAGTTAACTCTTTCTCTCCTAATTCACGATGCCAACGTTGATTTGAGACCATTAAACTAAATGAATTTTTTTATTTATAAACAGTAATTTATGATGTGTAAAAAGAACTTGTATTGTCGTACATATCGATATCAAATAGATCATTTTCTGAGAACAAACACAAAAGTTTTTTAAAGTTTAATATTAACAGGATAGTCAAATACACATGAACGAATTTAATAATACAATCGGAACGATGAAAATAATTTCAGAGAGAAAGAGTTAATAAGAAATAAATAAATGCTCTTAGACGAGTGATGCCTAAAATACGGTCCGCGTGCCACACCCGGTCCCGGCAGTGATTCTATCCGGCCCGCCTTACACGTCAGCATAAAATGTAAAAAAAAAGTCATTGTCCACAAAAAAAAAGTTTTAAAAAATCTCTTCTCCTACGTTAGGATAATGGATTGGTCCCGACATTAAGCCAAAATATTTGTTTTCTTAAGGAAGACTGGTTCTTTTTAAACAACATAACATAAAGTGGCTTTATGAAACCAAACACATAACTAAATAATTCGGTTTTGGCCTTCCAGACACATTCCACAATTAGCAAATAACAATGTCATCAGATATAATTAGATTTGTTTCAACTGTTAGCAATACAATATGACAATAATTAATAGGTACAAATTGAATCAATATGATGGGGGTCAGTGATTTCATTCATTGATAATGCCATGAAACTGTAGCCTTCCACACTAGCCATGCTACATCGTGAGAGCTATTCGTCTAGACGAGTCCTTGTTCTCTCAGAATGATTTTTTTTTCAAGGGCAGTGGCCACTGGTTAGCGTGTCCGCTGTAATAGTCGACTTGTCGGCGTGTGATGGGTCAAACCGCTGAGTTGGGGTGGGGAAGGCGCTGATGATTGAGGGGGGGGGATGATTGGATAGGAGGTAAGGGTGGTAGAGAGGGGGGGGGGGGTTCTAGCGATTGGAGATAATGATTCGACAAGGCCCCTTTCCGTCTGATAAACTTGTCTAGACATACCGGCATCAGTCCTGGGCCATAGGGCACAGCGGAACTGTTAGAATGGTGCTGGGTATTTTTTACACGAGATATTTGACCTATTTCTGATGTCTGTATTGGAGTCATATGTATATACTTAAATGTAATATTGCAAAAGACAAGACCTTTCTTCTTGATTTTCAATGTTTTACTAAATTAATACCTTTCACTCAAAATTTTTACTTTTTTTTTTTTACTCAGTGTTGAACAAAACAAAATAAAAAAACATAAAAAAAGGCTACATTATAACACCAGCTGTATTATGTTCAAATGTAAGAGCCATCCATTTTCAAAAAATGGAGGCAAATCCATAAAACGAGTTCTGGTGTATCCGGTGTGAAGAATATGGAAGTATGTGTTCTTCCCACGTAATAATTATTATTATTATTTTTTTTTTTTTTTTTGTGAATTTTTTTTAGCTCTGTAAAGTCATAATAAATATCAAAATGTGAATAAAGCTAATTATAAACTATTACGAAAGACAAAGGCAAAGCCGTCGTCACTAAAAATCAGACTTGTGCGGTCCCTGGTCATGGCCACATTCTTGTATGCTTGCGAATCTTGGATGCTGACTGCAGAACTAGAGAAAAGAATCTTAGCAATGGAATTGAGATGCTATAGAAGGACACATAACGCGAAGGACGTAATCACCTTCTTTTTTGAAGTAAAGTATGTATTTTATAAGATCACCTACCTGGCATGCTACCCTGCCTCATAGTGGCGCCCGGGTGGAAACGATCGTAGGAGGAAACGATTAGGCTGAAGGGTAGCAAAACAAGACTCCCGTGGGGGTGCGAGAGCATTCTCATTGCACTGTCCGGAGTTGTAAAAAAAAGCTCCCACAACCTTGTCACAATCCAGGCGCTATTCCTCAAGGGGCCGTTACATAAATGGCGTGTCCCGCACGGTTAGCCTGGTATAGAAAAGGAAAATGGCGGAGTCTTAGTGTATGCGGCCTGTTGCCGCCAGTCTGACCCACCCGCCAGACAAAACAGTGTACACTGTTCTCATTCAGGCCGTTGAGAGGTAGCTCTTGTTCACTTTTGCTGGCCAAGAGTTCTAAGAGCCGAATGCTCAACTCTACCTGACAGTTTCATGAAGAAGAATAAGATCAACTACAAAAATCGCATCATAAATAAGAAGATTCGAAACAGGATGCTCAATGGCTATTTGGCCTCACGACGACCTGGTGACCACTGTCTAAAAACCCAAATCTAAAACTTTATGACGTATACCAAGGTCCTAAGTGCTCGCAAAGATCTTCCTTCATGGAACAGAAGCAGGGACAGAAGAAGAGGCAGACATAGAAATCGATGGGAAGTCTGCGTTAAATAATAGACGGACCTATCATTTCAAGAGTTTCTTGGCAAGACAAAAGACAGAGAAGAATGAAGAAAGACTGTATGCGTGGTGCCCCAACGATTCAACAGACTAAAGTTAACTATGATAAAACTTTAGAAGAAAATTTTCAGTTGCCATTGTACAGAAGTTTGACATATGCATCTGAAAGAGAGTCTGGGTATTTGTGGGTATCGCTATACCAAGATTCTGGGTATATTTCCTGAACGGCTGAACTGAGAGCCTGCGTGAGTGCGGCGTGTTGCAATAATTACCGCAATCTGATGGGATGGTTACAGCGGTGATGATGAGATCTGATGTGAGGTGATGTAGCGATGGGGGTCACTGGAGGTCACACTCGGACAGAGGAACTGTGGCGGCTGCTGACAAGACGAGACGAGAGCAGTTTTTTAGCGGATGGAAATAGTGGCTGTAGAGTAACGCGCTAGGCAACTAATTCGACGTCCAGGGATTCAGTGCTGGGGCTCTGATATATTTTATATTTGTAGACATCTTGAAATTAGTTTTAGTAGTTCTTACTTATGTAAAAATATATCTGAGCCTATAAAGGGTTAAGTACCCCTTTCAGGCCTTGCGAACTATGGGACAGACGATGTAAAGGTCATCTGTTTCTGTGGCCCACGGTTAACGAGAGTGTTGTGTTATGTGACCAGCACAATGACCAACTGCCTCAACTTTTAGTAAACTAATGTCAGGTACCGATTAGAGCTAGGTGGACTCCGAGGCGCCCTAAAATCCCAGTCTTCATATACTTAATTTAATCACATTTATCTGCATTTTGTTTACATTTGTTTTTGTTTTTATGATCTGGTTTACATTCTTTATATAATAATATCAAATACAATAATATATAATACAAAATAGAAAAAATTATGGAGAAACGTGGAGGCGATATAGTGGAGCCTAGGAAAATAAAAATAACGTAACAAAATTTAAAAAGTTAGATGGCAGAAATTTTGAACAATATTAATGATTGAATGCTGATTGAAATTAAGTGATACAAATGAATTTCTGCTACAATAGTAAGCGATTGTATTTCACAATGCTAAAAAATGCTCACAAAAATGCTTTATCAAAATACCCAGTTTATCAATGCTTGCGGTTTTTTTTTCAAACCAGATAAACCAATGACATTAGAAAATTCCCCATGTAAAAATTCGTCTAGGGTGTCTACGAGGCTTCTGTATTATTTCGGTACAAAAAAAAAAGAATACTTTTTAAAAACAAAGCTTATCTAAGGGAAGAAATCGTACATACTGCCATTTATCTGAAAAATACGGGAATCATCTCCCTTTCTGCTATATAAAACATAAAAATTGTAAGACAAATTTCCTTACGGACAATAAAGATTATTATTATTATTATTATTAATTAATTAATTACTCAGTACTGAATGATTAACTAATTGTTTAATGTTTGGGTTTTATTCGTGTATTCTTATCGACTATAAATAATTATGCAAAATTTCTACTTGAAAATTGATTCATGTCTTGTCAGGTTTAATGAATAATTATGCAAAATTTTAACTTCATCTGAAATTGGAAATGGAAAAAAAAACATATTTAGACTTCTTATCAGACAGACAGACGGGGTTCGTTTAAGCTTTGTAAAGAGAAAAAAACTTGCTACTTTCTAGCTGTGTTCCTGTACAGGTTTCTGATAAAGGACTCAGTCTCAATATAAAAGTAATAATTACGCTTTGTAAATAATTTGAATGTGTACTCTATAAATCTGACTACATAACTATACAATAAGTAATATAAACATGGAACATGCTTTATTCTGTGTCAAACCATAGTGCAAATATAGCATGGTATAAACCAAAATAAAAATTCTTTATAGGTCAGAGTTCATTTATGACTTTACATATTCCAGAAAAATGTGTTTTCTATTGTCTATTCAATAAATAGGCCTAGGAACATGCACTATGTTTTATGAGTCAGAGTACATACTTTAAAAACAAAAACAAATTACGACATTAAAAAAAAAAGAACTTGAAACGATACTTAAAGTGAAAGTTGTTTCTGTTTGTTTTGTCACATGGCATGTTTCCTTTACTGACCAGGTAGCAAATTGTGTGACTCAAAGTTTGAGAACGTTAATCCATTGTATCTGGTCTTCTGCCAGTGACGTGGAAGTTTACAGGAAGAGCTCTGAAAGTTAGATAACTGGCATTTCATGTAAATTCTTAATGATTTGCAACATTTAATTATATCATGCATTTATTCCACTACCTTAATTTTTCTTAATTTTGCATTTATTGTTTTCTGATATGGTAGTTCAAAATTTCGGAAATTAATTCTAATTTTTTAAAAATATACTCAGCGACTATATTAACACGCAATAAATACTTTTAAAACAAGCAATGGAAAAAAAAAGACTGCTTTTTAAAAACAAAACTTAACAAAGGGGAAGAACAGCTATTTACTGTCATTTATCTTAAAATACAGGGTTTAACTCACAATTAATAACTGGTTAATTGTTGGATTGTTATGTGTATTTGTAATCGACTATGGACTATGAATATATCTGCTAAATTTTACTTGATCTGAGAATGGGAATTGGGAGAAAATATGCTCACATCCTTCTACCACACAGACAAACACAGAGTTGATATAAGCTTTATACAAATACATGTGTCTGCTCCAGACAGAGTCTAGTACTGTGCAGTCTGTACCGTTTACTATTAGACTCGAATATGATCTGCATTTTTTATTAGTGATTTTATTAACACTAGCACAAACACACACACACACACATCTATATGTATTGGAAGTTTTTAAGGATAGTCTAAATGTCATGGTCACTTAATGAAACGTCTCTGATGCCAACTAAATAAAAACAGAATTGAGCTTGAGTTTAAATTATCTCAATGTCTGGCAGTTAGTCTTCCTATCCCATCTTTTATCTTCCTCTTCTTCTTTTCCCTGGTTCTGTTCCCTGTAGGAAAGTCTTTGCGAGACCTGAGGACCATCTTAATATGGCCATACAGTTTTAACTTCCTCAAAATGTCATCTTTGGGCCCTATCGCGATTGTCAACTTGTTTCGATTTCCTCGTTTGTGATAATATTCACAGCATTTATAATACCGGAGTATTGTAAAACATTCGGAAGATTTTTCAGATGCATTGAGTGAACTATCTATATTATAGCTTACAAAGTGATCTAGATCATTGATCGTTTATTATCCATTACCTATCCATTTCAATGGAATGATTAATGTTCAACAAGTTGGGTTAGAACGTTGAACAGAAACGATTGACGAAGACGTCTTTAGCCTTGACTATTTATAGACTTCAGGAGAAACGTCTGCTCTCTTGCACAAATAAAAAAAACTTAATTTGTTTTTACACTGACTCAAAAATATTCCCTCGCGCGCAGAGCGCAATTACCTCATCTACAAATAACTCCTACAACGAATTAGAAATATTGAAAATAAAGATGATGATCTCCACTGGGGATGTATTTTGGGGGCGCCGGGCGGCCATTGTTATTTACCTTGTAGGTACGTTTCCAGTTCACCTGTTTCCCTGACCTTTTCAGCAGACGACAATCTCAGCTCTCGCAAACGTGCGAATGGGCTTTCTTTGTTATTGTTATAAATACTTTTTTATGTTGAAAATAGAGCACGTTGTGGAGATTATTGGGGAAGTTTTATTTTGGAACAATCTTCTGGGACATAGAAAGAAAATATACTAAAGATAAGACAAAAGTGAGAATTTTTATAAATAGCGGAAAAGAAACGGAACAAATTTTTAAAGAACGTGAAAGGTAGAAACAAAAAAAACAAACCCAGACATCATTAGAGAAAGGAAATTGAAAGAAGGGGAAAAAATGGCGAAGGTAGATCTACAAACCAGTCAGTCTGCAAACGATAAAGTGAACTTGAGAGAGCGGGAAAACCCTGAATATGCTCAATGGCAACTTTCAGAAGGTCGTAAAATTTTGTCTTTGATGAAAGCAAGGATTTTAGTAGCTTTTGTATATATGCATGTTTAAAATACATTTTAGACAAAATAATAATAATTGACTTTTTTTTTTGCTTACTCTGACGTGTTGATATTAATGTTGTGCTAAGAATTATGTTAATTCGTCGTTTCTTTGTATCTGTATAATTTTCTGCTAAAATTTTTTTTTTTTGTGATGTTCTTAGAGCTAGTTAATTTTGTGATTATCAAATGACATAGTTATCACCAAGCCAATGGACTTATCTAGATCTAGTGAATCAATGCCAGTGGCGTAGCTAGGATGTGGGGGGGTTGGGGAGAATTTGAAAATCCCTCCGGGTCCCCTCAAGTGGGTACCCCCAAATAAGTATTTTCTTTTTACATTAAATATCAATTATTACGCGAAATGCAAGCCCCCCCCCCAAAGAGGTGAAGCCCCCGGGCCCCCAAATGATGGGAACTTCCTAGCTACGCCCCTGATCAAGGCCGAAGAATGTAGAATATGTTTGAAGTGTTTCCTCGCAATATGCATCTTTTTTTATGAGCAAAGATCAGAGAAGTATAAACTAGAAAATAGATAGATAGATAGATAGATAGATAGATAGATAGATAGATAGATA
>JADKLZ010019686.1:19919960-19941303 GCA_021533235.1 Biomphalaria straminea
AGATAGATAGATAGATAGATAGATAGATAGATAGATAGATAGATAGACAGACAGACAGACAGACAGACAGACAGACAGACAGATAGATAGATAGATAGATAGATAGATAGATAGATAGATAGATAGATAGATAGATAGATAGATAGATAGATAGATAGATAGATAGATAGATAGAGGACAAAGAAGTGGTCACATGATTTCTCTGTACTATGTGTTCATAAAGAAAGCATCAGTCATGAAGTTCTGCTGTTACTCAACACCGGGTCAATATCAGGACGATGTGGTAGATAATTTGATTGATTCCCTGGTCACAGTCTGGTAGCCATAGGGAACATTTAGGTGATGTGTGTGTGTGTGTGGGGGGGGGTAATAGTTCACACCTGAATGATCAAAGAGCATTACAAAACCCAGATCTTATTGCTTTGTAAGTAGAGCCTGACCTAAAAAAAAGTATCTCAGTATAGTTTCTTTTTACTTTGTGCGGGGATGTTTGTTTTTTATTCCCCACTCATGCATGTTGTACTAGACCACAATATCTGCACCGACTGAAAGCTACTTTATGGCTTTGTTTGACATTGTGCTTAGATTAGACAGGCACGGGGTTGCACGAGGGGAGAGCATTCAGGAAAAAGGTTCCAGATCAGATGTAAGAATGGGTCAGGTGCTGTTCTCTGAGTCATGTCCAGGTCATGTTATCACACGGTGTCACTGTGAGGGTTGGCTGGTTTAGTCATTGCATGAAGGTTACAAGGTTTAACAAAGTTCAAATTTTGACCTGACACAGGAAGTGCATTTAAAACAATAGTCTCCCAGTCTAAACAAGGGAGATAATTTCTTTTCCACATGTACCGAAATAGTTCGTACAAAATAAATTGTATTTCTTAAGATAAAATAGTTTACTGTTTAATTTTTGAAAGAATAAACAAAAATTAATAATAGTAGTTGAAAATACTCACTTTTAAATATTCAAAAGCATTTTTTTATTAATAAAGAAATTATTCATGCTTTTTGTTGAAATAAAATAGTACATTAAACATTCAACTAGATATTACTGATACTCAATTGACCACTTACAGTTGTACACAGACAGATACACGACACATCTTGTCGAGAAAAAAAAATATTTTGGTACACGAGTAGACAACCTGGTCATTATTTATGATCCGGACAATGTCGCCACACGTCAGTCCCCCCCCCCTCCACGCAACTTATGTGTTCAAAGCAACCACAAATATCCGATACAGTTTGGGATCAGCAGCATTGCAGGTTCAGCCAGGTTATAGCATAGTGTACCGCAAGCTGCCACAGCTTCACCAGATCCAGATGTTGCTCAGGGCTGTCTCTCTTGAAGTCCTTACCATGTTTGACTATAGCCGCAAGGCAGCGGAGGTTAGGTTGGATTTAGCTTTGCTTCTCCCTGGTGGGTAATTAGGTAGCCAACCAAGGCTAACGAGGCCCCCCCCCAGATTACTAATTTCGGCGCCAGTTGCCCATCTTTGCCCTTGTCCGTCGGGCTCACTATCTGAACCGCTGGTGCACGTTCCTAAGTTTGACTGGTTGTCAGAAGGTATTTGAGACGCCTGTTATTGAAAGCACTTTGTAGGTAATAGTGGGCTTAAAACCATTACCACTTCCTGCGCTAAAAACCATAAGCACTCAGTAATAAAATAAACATTGAACACAATTAATCATTTGCCAGAATCCATAGATGAAACACAAGGTATTAACGGCTTTCAAAAAAAATCATGAATTCAAAATTTAGGAAGTGATTTTTATGAAATTTTGATAGAATGTGTTGTCATACAGAAGTAATTATGTGTATATTTTATCTCGATAGGCGAAGGAAAAGTTGTCCAAATAAAGGAGTTCAATTGTTGACTGTCACGAAAGTATGAGTTAATAGTTGAAAAAAAATAGCCTATTATGTCATATTCTTGTCATATTCTTGTCATATTCTTGTCATATTCATGTCATTTTCTTGTCATATTCGCGGGTTAATCTTGTCATTTGTGTCCATCGGACTAAAAAATCAGAAGTCAATGTCAGGAGACAGAAACCTTTTTAGTAATTTAAAACTTTAGAAATTAATAAATTTATTTCAAACAGTTATTGTATGTAATAGGACAGATTCACCACAAAGGAAATCATATTACATTGTAATGTTCTTTTTATATTAACAACCTTTCCTTTTTTTGAAATTCATATTTATAATTAATTATAAATATATAGGCAAGTATTTGCCTTACATGACTATTGATTCTTCTAAGAGCAACCCTAACAAGCATGACCATTGTATTGAGAAACGTATAGAGTTAATACGGAGTCTAGACGTAGGGACCCAAAACCGATTTTTTAAAGTGGTCACGCAGCTTATTTTTTTAATTATTTGGATAGAACTCGTGATTCTAAGACCGAGGATACCAAATTTATGTCTATAGCGTAAATATTAAGAAAGTTACAAATTTTTAAAAACGCGTTTTTTTTGATATTTTTTTTGGCCTTCCAAACCCGTGTTTTTGAAGGACATTTTAAGAGAAACTATAATGCCCCCAGCAATGAAACTTAGTAAATTCATTCAGGTGCACACAGAGAACACGCTCATTTTTTTTCAAGCTTGTCAAAAAATTATTTGAGTTTATTTACTTGTGCCGAATGTTGCATGTTATCATTTTTGGCATTTTTCAAAAAGGGAGGTAAAAAACACAAAAAATGTGCATTTTCAAAATTTTGTAACAATAAAACTATAAATTCTACATGAATGTAATATATGTCAAAATGCGGGGAATTTATAGATCTACAAGAATAAAGTACTATAAATAATATTTTATTTCAATATTTTGCTGTACATATACAATAATATGCAATGGTTTACTAAAACTCTAAAATAAGCTAAACTTTAATGAGCTAAAAATATGACACCAGTATAGCAAAAAGAACAAGTCATAGATCATATTTTAGATAATTCTCTATTCTTCCATAATAATATTGAAAAACATATATTTAGTTATAGGGACCTGTGTAAGTGTATTGCAAACCAATGATAGTAAAAAAAGGCATACAGTCCATACATTTACTTATGTCTTCTTGACATAATAATCTATAAAGCCATTCAGCTGAATGCTATTCTATTATTCCTTATTGAATCTTTTAACTATATAAGCTGATTTGATAAACTGAAAATCAGAACTCAATTTGTGTGCAGAAAAATTTTTAAACAAGGCTTTTTTATATCTGCAATGTAATGACCAGTAAATTCTTTTCAGTAAAGTTCAACTATTCTAAACACATAATTTTTGGCATATTCACTGTCTAAACAAAGAATTCTACATGAAAATATAGAATATAAACTGTAATTCCCCAGGCTACTGAATTTTACCATAGAAACACATATATTTGTCATTATTTTCATTATCTTTTTGTAGCAAATTTACACTGATTAGGTTGCATGAACTAGAAATATAATATCAAGCTTGAACTTTTTTTTTCTAAAATTCACAAATTTTTAACTAAAATTAACTCCTTCAAAGTATATTTTAAATTTAAATAAATTTAATATAAAATATTAATACATCCCAATGCTAATGTGCTGTTATTACAATCTCAGCCATCAAACTGTGAGAAGTTTGCCTATCAGAAAAAGAGAAACATTAGTATTTATAATACTTGCATAAGAACAAGTATCTCAATGACATGTTGATCAAAATAGAAAAATTCATTTTAGTTAGCTACTTTCCATATGTTCTTCTCAATTTAAGATTTTATTATGATTTTAACTTTCAACACATCTAGCTTAGTCACTTTTTTCCTTCAACATGATCAACCTTATAGACTTTTATGTAGCCTAAATCTTTTAGATGTCAAAGTTTCACTTTTTTTCTTAAAAAAATATTAAAGTTTTTTAAAAATAGTTTATGCAGCTATAACTATACTTTATGAAAAATAATATAATAATTAGGTCCTAAGTTTATCATTGTTTTATTGGAAAATACTGTCTTGTAAAGCATCAATAATTAATATAAATAGTTAGATGTCTTAAAAATATGTTCATATAAAACCTAGTCATCTACTGATCTTAAGTTCATTACAGCATTATAATCCAATTTTTTATTTAGTAAGAATTAAAATGAATTAATATGAATATGAATTAATTCTTGGTGTTTTTTTTGTGGATATTTAGTTAATTGAAGTCTACAAAACAGGCTTATAGTGATATTGAGAATTTTTAACTGTGATCAGAAGTCTAAATATAATACCTATTGACTTAGGACTACTTCATTGATAATAAAAGAAGATCTTTTATTGCAACTAGAGACTATAAAACATAAACACATAGATATCTTTCTAGATATTAAAAATTCTTTCCTTGGACCTGTCTGAGCTATCAAATTAAAATAAAATACTAATATTATACTAATATAGCATAGATGTTTTATTCTTGAAATGGGAATTATTATTATTTTTTTTAATGCAGTTAGTTACTAATCAGAGTCTTTATCTATTATATTAGACCTAGGAAAACAATGGGAAGACAATATAAAAGAATGTTCTGACCTGTCATTAAAAGAAATTCTATGGAAAAGGACGTAGAGGAGTGGACAAAGACGTACAGTCATATAGATATTGTGCGGTGCCCCTACGGTTCGTCAGACTATGGGATAGTTCACAGTGAAGTAGTGTATGATGAGCTAATAAAATCATCGAAAAGATATTTCAAATCTAAAAATTACATCTAGATCTATATAGACAATTAGACTTAGATCTTGATATATATCATATGTATTAGGCCTATAATGTAGATCTAAATAGCCTGCCATATAAGCTATTATGCCTAAGATGGTTTCTTTATAAGCTATTTGCCTTATTTGGTTTTAAGTTTTAACGAATAACGTGAAGGACCCTCATTCCAGATGTCTAGACCAAGATTAGATCTAGACTCTAGACCAAGATCTAGATCTAGGACTAGCCTCTAGATCTATATCTAGATATATACATGGATGTCAAAACTCTCGTAGTCGTACTCTAGGTCTAGATCTAATTTGTAGTCCCTAGGTCTAGAACTCGAGAAATAGGTCTAAATCTAGATTAAGACTTTATCTTTGTGTACTGATGTCAATAGATTTAATTTAGTCTTATATTTTATCTATTTTGTATATATAATATAGATCTAGATCTAGTTAAAAGATCAGATCTACTCTTTATTAGAATAACTTCATTCGATGCCACAATTTGTTGATATTAGCAACGGATTAGGCCAATATGTGATGCGTTTCTATACATTTATTACAATTATAATTATTTATTAAATATCTTGAACCATTACTTTTTTATGAACTGTAAATCCTCCTCTTTAATCTGTATCAATTACTTTTACAAAATACGTTTTTAAAAAAAATAGGTTTACTTTCGAAGACATGACCCCTTAGAAACACAAAATACTTACAGATTTGTTACACATTAACCTTTCATTAACGTTGGAATATAAATTATTTTTTAAAATTCGGAATAAAAGAAGGTGAAAAAACAATAAATCTCTTATGGTTAACATCTTATTGACCCATCTCAGACATTTTTATCACAAATTATACGATGTAGATTTAATAAAAATAATTTTTCTATAACGACTCATGTGTTGCTAAGGAGCATATTTGCACATTCTAGCAGACTACGCACACAGGCGAAATCGCTATTTTATGCGTCTTGTTCGGTTTAAAATGGGGAGCATGTCAACGCTTGTTTTTTAAATAAAATGTACACACTCTTAAAGAAAAATAGACGGGCTTTTCAATGGTGACATTAACTAAACGATTACATGTCTTTATCGTAAAGAAATTCCATTTTGATTTTTATTTTTTAAAATTCTTTATATAAAAACAATGTTAATCAATTAGATATTGGTACCATTGTAAAGCTCGTTCATTTTTCTATAAAATACATATGTTCAAAAAAAATATTCATTTGTTGACGTATTCCCCATTTTACGAAAAAACAAACAAGGTATAAAACGATCACAGCCGCTAGCACGATTATTCGGCACGGTGATGTTACGCGTAAAGGATTATCACCCTTATTTTTTAACCTATAGGAAAAACGTTCTATATATTATTAAAGGGCTTAAAATAACCTTTCTAACGGTACCATTTTTACTGCAATCGGATGTTTATACCTTAAGATATAGCAGGGTGAAAAACGCCTAAAACAAAAAAAATGTTACGCAATTTCTTGAAAAGTGCGATTTTTGCTTCGGTTTTGGGTCCCTACTAGACGAGAGACAAATGTTTAAGGTGAGGTTTGATTGGTACAACGGTCTAATTAGAACTGGTCAAAAGATAAGATCATGACATTTCACGGAGATTGTTTCTCATGGTAACATGGGACATATAATGATATTAAACAGAGCCTTGGAAACAGTTTTGATTGGTTGGAAATTTTACTTGTTCGTAACGAGGCTCCGGCACGCGATGGATTCTGTCGTCTGCCTGAAGAACAGACAAGAACCCAAAATATTTTTAAAATAAATAAAGGGGAGGGGACTATAGCTAATCTATCAGTTGTGATCAATAAACAGACATTATATCAGAAGCATTATTAAATGTATGTATTGAGTACTTAGATTTTGAAAAGATAGAGAATTCCAATCAGGGCCGACCATACAGATTGCGTAGCCCGATGCGAAACGGATTGCGCGGGGCCCAGTCTGGGTAGGGATAAGGATTATAAGTGAAAAGTAAGATTTTGTATTAGAAAATAAATTAGTTTTTTGCATTTTATTTTTACATTACTAAGTACAAAATTAACTTTACCAGCCATCATTGTAGTTAGTATTTTTCCAACAGAAGCCAATACACATGCAGATCTGCCTTTCAGATTTACTATCGATTAGCAAAATACCGCTTTTGGTTGTTTTTTAAGAGCTGGAGATAGATTTAGATCTATATTTGTATGAGTAAATTACGTATTTGAACTTCTTGTTTTGGTTAAAATTCGCTTTTACATTATATTCGCGAGTAGGATTGGCATTATCCATATTGAATGACACTCCGACAATGACAATTTTCTCTATTCGTAAGGAAATTTGAATGGGTTTTCAGAAGATTTTCATGACTTTTTCGTACCTTTGCAGTTTCAGGAAAATTCCAGGAACCCTTTAATAATAAGCTACAATGGGTTAATTTAATAATTTACACCTAGAATTCGCCCGGGCCTATGCAAGTGCGGGGCCCACTGCGGCCACGTAGGTTGCAGAGGCCTAAGACCGGCCCTGATTCCAATCTCGTATAATGGTGCGTCTTTTATTGACTATGTTTTTTATTGTTCCGAAAACAAAGAGTTAGGTCCGCGATAGCTTGTGTCGTCTGTCTGTAGAGCAAGACGAAAATCAAAAATATTTTTTTAATAAATAAGAGGGACACTAGATAGTGAAATCTGTCCATACTTTACTTATTCTATAAGATGTTCTTTCCTATCAAAACACAAAGATCCACGCTTTGACTTATTCCAGTTATTAATTTAATATCTTCCACCGTATTTGTGTATAACTCTATCAAAGCCTCAAAAAGACTCACACACACACACACAACACGCACACACACCGGTATAACAACTGTTCTGTAGTTGGGGTGCGGGAAATATTCTCCTCAACTCATCACGTCTTGCTTGTCGAAAACCGAAATACACAATCCATTCACCCGTGTCGTCGGCCACTGGCTACCACCATGGCTGACACACAAGGTACTGTAATTACGCACACGCCGACCTCGCCACGTCAGTTCAACTGTGGTTTATATTTCTCAGATACGAAGGTCTCGAGGTCCTGCTGCAGTTGTCTCCTGCCGCCCTGCCGGATATTGAAGTCATCGATTTGTGATGTTTGATTGGTTGCTTCTAGTAGACGCGATCAGAGATAATTGATGGACTACGAGAATGTCGCATGAAAAACTTCTTTAGTTCCTGGCTTGAACTTGATTTTACATTAGTTCCTGGCTTGAACTTAGTTTTACATTAGTTCCTGACAAACTTAGTTTTACCTTAGTTCCTGACGAACTTAGTTTTACCTTAGATCCGTACGAACTTAGTTTTACCTTAGTTCCTGACGAACTTAGTTTTACCTTAGTTCCTGACGAACTTAGTTTTACCTTAGTTTCTGACGAACTTAGTTTTACATTAGTTCCTGACGAACTTTGTTTTACATTAGTTTCTGACGAACTTAGTTTTACATTAGTTCCTGACGAGCTTAGTTTTACCTTAGTTCCTGACTAACTTAGTTTTACATTAGTTTCCTGGTTGAACTGAGTGTAAAATCCTTAGTACTGCGCCTACCTTTTTTAGTTCCTAACTTAAATTGAGTTAAATTTCCTTGAATTCATGTCTTGCATTGACCTTAACTGGTTTCTTACGAGAATCGAGTTTAACAAAATTAGTCTCCGATTTGGATTATGTTTCACTTCTTTAGTTAACTTAAGTTAACTTCACGTCTTTAGTTCCCAACTAGAATCGAGCTAAATTTAATTTAACTTTGTTTAACTTCCTTAGTTCTTGTCTTGCACTGACCTTAACGACTTTGGCTCCTGACTAGAATCGAGTTTTACGCTTTTAGTTCCTGACTAGAATCGAGTTTAACGTCTTTAGTTCCAGGCTAGAACCGGGTTTAACGTCTTTAATTCCTAACTAGAATCGAGTTTAACGTCTTTAGTTCCTGACTAGAATCGAGTTTAACGCTTTTAGTTCCTGACTAGAATCAAGTTTAACGTCTTTAATTCCTGACAAAAATCGAGTTTAACGCTTTTAGTTCCTGAATAGAATCGAGTTTAACTTCTTTAGTTCCTGTCTAGAATTGAGTTCAAGTTCCTTAGAGGATGTATTTGTAGAAAATGATGTCTAATTAGTTGAGTTCTAAAATTCTATGGTAGATTTAGTTTCAAATCAGCACAGATTGGCGATGTCCAATACAAAATGTAGAGAAGAATACGAAATACCACAGTTTAAAAAAAAATCTTTGCTCGTAGACAGTAGCGGTCTTAGGGGGTGGCAAGTGGGGCAACCGCCCCAGGCCCCGCGCCTGAAGGGGGCCCCGCGCTGGGAGATTTTATTGTCACCAGTCACCTATTCGAAAACTATTTCTCAATATTTTCCCAGTATATTTATTATACCAATTGCCTTTTAAGCTCTCAACTTGTATTTTTGATTTCAAAACACCGTTCAGTTTCAGTAAATACAGCTTATTCTAAGAGGCTATCTTCGTCGAACAGTTCACAATAAAACACATAAATGGAAGTGTCACCAATGGGTTTATATTGTGTGAATGATACTGCAGTAATACGTTAACTGTAGGCGTGGTGGTGACATTATCTCAGAGTGCCGCGACGGCCTCATGCACATACGGGGGAGTTGTGCCCCCCACGACAACCGGCAGTGGAAAGTGGAAAGACGCTATTAGTTTTATGTGGAATTTATGTCCGTCCGTCCGTCCGTCCCGTTAAGATCTCGTAAACTAGAAACGATAGTGAAAATCCGACATCATAATATTTTAGACCATTCAAATTTCTGATGCAGCGTCTACTTTTTTCTTTTCTGAAACCGAAAAATCTATTTTTTTAAACACTTATGCAAGCCGTTTCTTTCAGAAAAATACATCACTTTTACAACTATTCACTATTAATAGTAACAAACACGGGAAGTTCTTTATATAGGTTATGACTAGTTACCCTTTTTTAAACAGGTTTATGCAAAAGTTTTTTTTTTTTTTTTTTACATTTTTATTGCTAAGTTAAGTAACGTAAGTTCTGTTATACTAACTACTACATTTACACATAAAAAAATGTTTACTTTTTTAAAGAGAAAAAATCTATTTAGTATGTATATAAGTTGAACATAATTTATAACAACAAGTAATAGGTAGTTTTTCATATTATCGCGTTTCATAATCTGGCAGGACTCATGAGAAGTAAACATCGACTATATTTATAGTCTACCTTTACGGCTAGGGGCCCCGCACATGACGCTCGCCCAGGGCCCCGCGCACTGCTAGGGCCGCCCCTGCTCGTAGAAAATATTCACTTGTTTTAGAAATCACGAAGCCATAGCCCTCGTTGTGTGTAATGATACTTTGTCTATGCTTCTCGACCAATGTATATTAATATGTAGAACATGTACACAGCTGTCTGTATTCAGCACTATATTATATTGAACTAATCCTTGCACTGAGTAATCAACACGTTGTGTGTCTGGGATGTAAAAAAAAAAAAAAGAGTTTATTAAAAATCTTTGACGATCTAATTACAGAGTAAATTATATCATCAACATTTTTTTTAAATATTCGTCATCATTATTTCCCTTCTGTATGACATTGACAAATTGAATTTTTTCTACTTCTTCTTCTTCTTCTTCTTCTTCTTCTCTCTCTCTCTCTCTTTACATCTTTCTCTCTCTCCCCATTCGTTCAATCTATTTCTTTTTACCATTCTCTTCCATTCTCTCTTTTTTTTTCTCTTTCGCTCACACACCCCTCTCTATCTCTCTCTCTCTCTCTCCCTCTCTTACTCACAAAAATTATTATTTTGTATCACTTTATAAAAAAAACTGTTAGATTACGTAGAATGTAGAGTAATTGATCTAGCCAAGACTTCTTTAGTAAGGGAACCCTTGCGTATTACTAGATAACAAAAGATATATACTTAGAGGTTTTGTTGCAACTTTGACGGGTGACATTTCACAAACTGAATCATTGACAACGAAATAGTAAGTGCAAAGGTCGTGGCCAACCCTTCTAAAACACAAAGACCCAAGACAACCACACGTCAACCAATTTGTGGCGCAGCCCTACACAGTCAGCTTTCTTGTCATGCCACACCAAAAAGCTAAACGCCTTCCATCTTTGCTGTCTAAGGAGTATCCATAAGGTGCGTTGATCTGACCACATACGAGATACAGAAATTCTAAAGCTGTCCAACATGCACAGTATCAATGCGACAGTAAAAAGGTCCCAACTCCGATGGGCGGGACATGTAGTCCGCATGCCAGACAATCGCCTTCCCAAGCGACTTCTGTATGGAAAGTTATGTACAGGAAAGCGCTCCCAAGGCGGCCAATACAAGCGCTACAAGGACACCCTCAAGAGCTCCTTCAAGGAATGCGGTATCGACATTCATGGCTGGGAAGCATTAGCTCTAGATCGCTCTGCATGGCGAGAAGCTGTGAGTCTCGGAGTCTCGAGATTTGAAGCAAGTAGAGTGGCCAGTGCGATAGAGCGCCGAACAGAAAGCAGAAAGAAGAATCAGCCCCATCTGCAACCGACAAAACACACCCATGTCACATATGCAGCCGGCTTTTTAAAGCGAGGATTGGACTTTACAGCCATCTTCGAGTCCATAGGAAATGAGAAATGTGCTCATCTTCGAACACGGAGGAGGAGCTATATATATATACATGCTGGTGCGCGCGTGCGTGTTCATCCACCTCTACACATCCACATCAAAAGACAGCGATACATGCCTTAGTGGGATAACGTCAGAGAATACCAACCACTGCCAATCACAGCCTTCAACCCTGTATACTGTGCCTTAATCTAGATGCTGCTACGGCAAACTCCCTGTGTGTGTGTGTGGCTCCCTGGCGTAGCAGGGGCGTAGCTCAGGTGGGTGAGAAGGGGGAGAATTAGAAAATCCCTCCGGGCCCCCACTTGAGGCCCTCCCCAAATGAATTAGTTCACATTAAATATTACGCAAAATGCATGGGGTCCCCAAAGAGGCCAAGCCCCCTGGGCCACCAAATGATGGAAAAATCTAGCTACGCCCCTGGCTGGTATGCTCTGCGGATTGTCGTCACGGTGGGTGGCACCGGGTTCGAACCCTCCTCTCCCCTGGTGTCATGCAGAAAATTTAGGACATAGTCACATTTAACTAGAGAAACACCTTTAGTAAAATCACTAAATTTAGAAAACCTTTAGAAGAGAAGACTTAAAAGTAAAGTAGCAATTATACATAAAACTCTGAACCCTAATCTTCAAACACAAAATCAAAATCTAATAACATACTCAGAAAGACACAAAGATTAAGGCACATTTCTCGATCCACATGCTAGGACAAATTTGTACAAAAGCTCCCTCTTCCCTAGCGCTATTAGAGCATGGACTATGTTGCCAGAGCCAGCCAGGAAAGCCAATGACTTGGCAAAATTTAAGTCATTTGTTAACATACTTAACATGCATGATTAGATGCATGACGCGTACCGTAGGACGTAATCATCTTTTTTTCATTATATAAGATAAGAAGAAGATAAGATAATAATCTTCATTTCTGAAGGAAAGCATAAAATGTGTGTTCGTTTAGATCGGTGTGTGTGTGTGTGTTCGTTTAGGTCCAATATGTGTGTATGTGGTACAAATGGCCTATATAAAAAGTTATGAGCTTTACTGCTCTTAGTGTGTGTAATTGCATTTTTACGTGTGTGTGTTCTGTGTATATGTCAGCGTGTTCATCTATTTGTAATTTCCGACTATCCTTCTATCAGTCTAATCCTTAAAACTCGCTATCGCCAATAAATATTGTGTTTTGCTCGGTGTCAACCGATGAGATCAATGAAGCTGACAGATTTCAACAACAGAAGAAAAAAAGTAATCACCGATTTGTTTATTTAAAGTATTATTCAACTATTATAGTCTAGCACACACACACACACACACACACACACACTCCTTTTTAATTCCTCACACAAAGCTTGTCAGGTCAAAGAACAGATAACTCGAGCACCGTCTGGAGGACTGAGTATTTGCCCTTCTAATTAGGACACGCCCCTCTTGCGACGCGATTATCAGTTTCAGGATGTCGCCAAACTACTTCACCGGTTAAACGAATCGCATCTGATGTTGATAATAATAATAAAAAAAAAGGTAATTGATTTTCAATTTAAAACCGGCAGATATCTCTCATGGGCTAAATCCATGATTAATTTACGACTACTGGATAGACTGATTTCATGCAGCGCTGGGATATAAAATGATGATGAGCTAAAAGAGGGGGGGGGGGGGATTATTGTTTTTCATTTGTTTTGTTCCAGATATGTGTCAAACAAAAAAGAGTTTTAAAGGGAGACAAAAAAAATGAATACTATTTTGTTGATAAGTTTTGCACCATGCAAGGTAAATGAATTTATATTACGGGAGGGGGTGTCAGGGAGCCCTTAGACACACCTTGCCGCCACTGCGAACAATGTAAAACAAAGTAACCAATGAACCACATTCTATTGGCATATAGAGGGCAATGATTGTCGGGGTGGCCCTATAACTCAAGGGTTTCGTGTACGAGCCTTATTCGCTTCTACCCACTGCCACCCGTTATGAGAATACGTAACGACTATATATAAAAAAAAATGTTTTGAAAAGCAAATATGTAAATAAAATCTTTGATCTAAGGATAGTTTTATAAATATAAATGACATAACATTTACATTTTATTTTACTCAACCAAAAAAACAATATTTTTACAGTAATTTTTGATAATGATATTGCCTATGAGAAACTAAAAATATACAAGGAAAGAAAAGTGTGAATTTATTTAATTGTGTAATTAATATAAAGGTAGGTCGAGTTATTCTTCTTGCTATCTAGCTGATTTGTTCTTCACTTCACAGTTACACCTGTTCACGTACCTGATTCTGTCAGTGTTCTCGTGACTCACACTTGCCACTGGTATCACACAAATCTACCTGGAACATCTGTGAGTCATATCTAGGACAGGGTGATGTAACTGATGATGTGTGTGTGGGGGGGGGGGGTAGTCGAAGTGACCATAGATGGCGCGACAGGTACCCAGGTAGAGAAGCATGATGACAGATAAGAGTTTTAACAGATAATTATTCATTTGAAAAACGTTTTAATTAAAAAATAAAAAAGCTCTTGTTTAATGAAGGGAGACCACCGTTCAATCGCTGCCATATTTCTTAATATTATAACTTTTATCTCCCCTTTTCTACATATAAAACAAAATTAATTAATTACTAATTGATAACTGGGTTTTTTTTTCATTGATTCAAGTGTTGTCATCCATACAGGGGTGTAGCTAAGAATTTCCATCGTTTGGGGTCTGAGGGGCTTGACCTCTTTGGGGGCCCCTGCATTTTGTGTAATGTTTAATTTTTATGTAGAAAAAAAAAACATTCATTTGGGGGGCCTCCAATGAGGGCCCCGGGGGGATTTTAGAACTCTCCCCCCCCCCCCCAGCTTTGCCACTGCATTAATATTTAGTACTTATGCAAAATGTCAACATGATACAACATGAGAGATGAAGAAAAAAAAACGTGTAAAAGAATAACTTTTGTAAAATAGAATAAATAAAAATATGTTTTTGTTTTTTTAATTTACTTTCAACAGGAATCATAGAGTAACATAAGTTTAAAGCTTGGGGGGGGGGGGAAGTGGCCATGTGTAGAGAGTTAATTTTGGGCGTGTGGACAGGGAGATAATTCATTTTTCTGTTTCATGTTGAAAGGGAGATCATTCATTTTTTTGAGGGGGGGGGGGAGAGTGTCTGTGGGAAAGGAAAGGAATTCATTTTTTGTTCGTGTGTGAAATTAATTTAAAAACATCAAAAGCCTGATATATAGAACACTTAATACCTTTTTTTTCTTTTACACCTAAATAACCTTATACTTTGTTGTTTTTACTTTTGTAATTTTCTTCATTCAATGAAATGTTCTTGTGGACACTTGTGGTAACAGTTCAGCTACAGATGTTGTAGTGTAAGTGATCTGAAATGTATAGCTAGTATTAGCTACCCTGTAAATCAAACTGTGTAAACTGATCTAAACAGTGTTATACAATAAAATTATAAATCAAGATACAAATAATGCTGAATGTAAGGTAAAACTCCTACAATGAAAATGAAAGGACACTGCAAGTATATGTATATTAACTGAACATTTGGAAAAGACATTGCCTTCTTTGAATCCTGGACCATAGGACCATAATAGTACTTCTTCGTTGGATTCTGTTCGGGGCCATTCCCCTCGGTTGGATCAATGCCCATTCTGCCATCCTTGCTAGTTTGCTGTGGTTCCAGTCCAGAGCCTGTTTTGAAATCCTTTCTGTTGTTCTTCACACTGTGTGTCAGACCCCATTGACCTCCTTTGATTTCATTCTGTACTAGTGCTTACTTGGATGCTTACTACAGAATGAAGTTTTAAAAATTATCAACAATAGACATACCGGTACATATAAGAAACTCGGCTGAACCAAGGTAAAAACACTGGACATTTGGCCACTAAGTAAAAAAAATAATTTTACAGAGCTCTGTTAACAAACATAATGTAGTCTCAAGGCGCTGTGGTAACATTCTTTATTGTAGATGCACTGATGACAAAGTGTGGCCACCTTGTAGTCAATTCTTGCTTTCACAGGAAGCCATTGGAGTGTATGCAAGAGAGCAGCAGAAGAACCTCCTCTTGTTTTTCATAAGACTATTCATGCAGTGTTGTTCTGAATATATCTGCCAGCATGGTGTTGCAGTAGTCAAGGCAGGAGGGTATGTTTGCTAGATCTAGCTTTTTGTTGACTGGTATGAAATATAGATTTATAGTATAGGCAATCAATACAGACCTCTGCAGCTTGCGACTAAACCCAAACATGGAAAAAATTTTGTCAACCATGAGGAAAAAATGAGAGCCAGTGACCCTTAGGCAGCTAAAAGCATCTACAAATTTCTTCTCTCTGGCAGAAACTGTCATGCAGCTGAACACAAACTGTATTGAAACCTTCAGTTTCTCAGCTGCATGAAACTGCAACATAGTCAAGACCAGACTTTCATCAATCTTCATGACAAGACTAAAACCATGTCGCATTGTTACCTGTTACCTATCCCTTAGTCCTGTCACATTAAAAATGATAAAAGAAACTTCATTCAGAATACAGTCTTTGTTTTTTTTCTTGTTTGGTAATGTAAATATTTCTCTAGTTGTCAACTCATACAGGCAACTAAGGGAATGCAGTGATTTTGGTGCTTTCCCAATTCAATTAATAAATTAATCAACATTTTAATGCAGATGTAATTTTTTTCTTAAGTATGAAAGATGTAAAGGTTTCATTTTCATTCAACACATTCTGAAGTTTAAAAAAAAACATAGAACTAAGTAGAAAATACAAAGTTTTTGATTGTAGATGTGAAACATTTATTTTGCATTGACATTAGAATGAAACCATCCATAGAATCCAGATCCATTCTATGTGAATGTACAAAGTCATTGATCACAAACATTCAGAAATAGATTTCTATTTAGTCATGGCACTTAGCACTTTATCACATGATCATGTTTCTATGGCAACAATAAGGAAAAGATGTAAAACCTATAAAACAGTTTGCATTGTAGCATCGCTAACATATATACAAGCTTTGAAAAAAAAAAAATATCTATAGTGTATAATAAATATAAACTTGTGCTCACCCCCTCAAAATGTGTAACTCTAACAATACAAACAGATAATAACTTATAATGGAGTTGATGTATTCAAGAAAAATATTTCAACTTTTTTTTGTAGGGTTCTACAATTTTGTACTAAACTCTTTAAAACACAGTTTGACATAATTGTAAAAACCCAAAATTGTAAGGAAATAGACCACAATTCCTTTTCAGAATAACATTCTAAACTAAGAGTTTTACAAGATTTATATTTTATCAAGCCTAAATCATTATTTTGTATAATCATTGTCTCATATTTTTCTGTCTGCATAAAAAGATAATAATGATGAAGTATCGATGGATATGAAAAATATTGTGACACATAAAATATGGAATAAATCTTGTAATATAAAATTATTTCATTTTGTATATATTCAACAATAAGCAGTAACATTTTTTTAAATAGCATTAGATAATAAATATTATCAACAATTCTATTTTCTTCAAATATCCTGATCTGATGATGTGACTACTATCAATAAATATCACCAAAACATTTCCACTATCAAATTGACATGCCAACATGTACTCAACACAAAACCAGTTGTTACCAAGTTGCTTAGGTCCTTTTTTTTTATAAATATAAAATTTGATCTCTTGAGCAAGTCAAAAAAAGTATTTCATTTCTATATCTTACAAATTTAGCAGACGTCACATATAATCACTGCTAAAACTGTCATCTTTAGCTTTGAAAAATTCCTATTGTCTAGAATCCCAGCACATGTCGATGAAAGACACCACCAGCACCAACTGCCTCTTTAGAAATTGTGGCCAGACTGTCAAATATCTTTTTAGCATTGGGATCTGTGGCTTGAGTTAAATTGGTCTTGATTCTGTCAGCAGCCTGGGAACAAAAAAAAAAAAAAAAAGCCTATCAATGTGAAGTGTTTCAAACAAATAAGAGAGACCTACAGTTTGTATAGACTGTGGAAACATGGTATGTGAAGGGGAGAAAGTGGTCACATAAAACAGAGGCTTAAGATTGTCAAAATATTGGTTGAAAAATTTAATTAAAAAAAGAAAAAAAAGTCTAGACAAGGGAGATAATAATGCAGAAAAGTGATTTATGGACATTTCCTATCATTTTATTCATTTCTTTGAAAAGCTAGATTGAAGTCATTACTCAACTAAAACAAAATTAAAAAATCTAAAATAGAATCTAAAAATCTCCCTTTCATAGTTCACTCAGTATGTAAATTCCTCAGCATGAGCATAACACCTGAGGTAAATAATTGTAAAGAATAGTGTTTAAGACTAAATAAACAGCAATGTCACACTACACATTATCATCATGACTTCTTTATATGTTTAGACTATTTCCTAAGACGAACATTTTCCCTGTATGATGTATATCTAAATGTATTAGACTCATGCTCAGAGGTTTCAATGTAGTCCACTTTTTGAGTAACACAAAAACTTATATTTTAATTTTTTTTTTTAAGGAGCAAATAAGCAGATGTATTTAAAATGGTGTTACAAATTAATAATTAAATATTGATCTCATAGAAAAGAATTACTACAAATGTATAAAAAAAAAATGAACAAAAAGACAAAATAACATCCTCTAAATAGGACTTCACGTTTTGTGATATTCTAACAAGGTCGCTTATTTTAAAGAAGATATTTCAATGTGTCTCCAGCTATGCTTTTCTACCAGTTTTTCTCATGTCCAAGCAGTTGAATTTCTCCAGTGTGTCAATCAGTGACCTATTAATGTCTTTTGGGTGACCGAAACAGGCCATGTACAAGTTCTCTTGCGGAACAGGAGGAAAATCTTAGGATGAACAAATCCATAACAAACATGCACGCACTACAAGTGCCTTCAATGTCTCTAAGACTTCAGTATCTCTGCATGCATCTTCTAAACTAAACTTTATTTGACCTACTCTCTTTTTACTATGTAGAAGAGTGCCATGAGAATGCCAAAAGAAAGTTAAACTCAAGCTAAGTTAACAGAAAATACTCCATACCAGACCCCATAGAAAATACTATGTACCAGACCCTGTAGAAAATACTCCATACCAGACCCCATAGAAAATACTCTGTACCAGACCCCGTAGAAAATACTCCATACCAGACCCCATAGAAAATATTCCGTACCAGACCCTGTAGAAAATACTCCATACCAGACTCCGTAGACATTTTTTTTTTAATGCAGGAAGGAAGTACAGTGTCACAAGTTGAGAAACGCTACATTAGTTAAATTGGTCACTTCGCATAGCTTCAACCTCATTCGATAACAATGTGTTGTTTGTTGTTTTTTATGCTAATCAATTCTAGTATTATTTCATAAAAATGAACAACTGACCTCACTGCACCAAACATTACAAATAGTTGCCTCATGAGTAGCTGAGATGTACTTGTTGTTGAGACTTAGAGATGCCCTGGACAAAACAGCAACCATCCCGTAGATATCAATGGCAGCATCTGCTAGCCTCTTCAGTATAAACTGTTCATCTGTGTAGGAGTACAAGTAGGACATTATAACAATAGAATAAGCTTCAGAAGATATGGTGCAAAGAAACCAAAAAATGTTTTAAATTTGATTTAAATTCATATATTTATTTCGCTTTTTATTTCAAATGCAAATTATATTTTCCATTCCTAAAATATTGGAACACACAGGAACATAAACATTTTGGTTCTTATAACCAGCTTGTCAAATGACAAAAATATGTTCCTTGTTACAACAAGTAAGTCACATATAAAAATGTCACAAGTTCTGACATTTCTTGTGCTACATGTGAACAAACAATTCAACATACACACAAAAACTGTTGCTGCTTCTGAAAATTGTGCTACGAAAAAACAAAATGTTCAAATTGATCTACATTATAAAAGTGTAAAATCTATTCCAAATGCACAGTTCAATGACTAAGGTTTCTGGTGAGAACTTGTTATTTCAGGGTCAAGATATAGATGGGGGGGGACAAAACAGTCACCATTTACAAGGCTCTAAAAGCATCCAATAGATATCAAATTTAAATTTCTTGAAATAAAAGCATGGTGAAATGATAGCTTTCTTTTATAAACTTGTTTATTTTTAAAATGTGATTGTCAGAAGGGAATTCCATGCACATGTAATACTAGTTGATACTGTAACGAACTTCACTTCTCAGGCCTTCTGCTCACACTGCTTAGCAACAACACAACACATCTAATACAAGAACTTAACGACAAGAGCTTCAATAACACAGTGGCGGTTTATTAACAAATACAACACCACAGCCAATACGACACAATTGGCTCCACTATCTACAAATGCTTAAAAACAATACAACTGCCTAACTAACACAACAGAACATCTAATACAGCGCGTACATGCTACATTTTCAAAACCTTCTTCTTAACACCAGTCCTAACTGTCTCTCTCTCTAACTGTACTGGACTACCACTGTCTCTCTAACTGGACTACAATTCTGACTGTCTCTGTACAACACACACAGATCCCACATTCTCGTCTGTCCAAGCTAGGGTCATGCGCAGAGCACAGGTGTAATGCTAGGGACAACAGTTGACCTGTGACCCACCTTCGTCTGTGCGTGTCAGTGGGTCTCACATGTAAACACATTAAGTCCACCACTGTAGAGTTGTAACAATACTTAAGTATATTGTACTATTGTTTAGAAGACCTAAAATCCGTGGGCACCAGTTGGGGAAAGGTAGAAGTCACCTATGACTGATCTCTGTGGAGAGAGCTTGCTGTCCTATGCATGCACAGGAGGACCTAAGCCTTAGTAAGTGCAGTAAGTGCATTTCAACTTCATTTCACAAAAAAAGTAAAAATGTATAAGCCAAAGAGTTGAATAGTGGCTTCTTTTCCCTTAGATTTGCATTCGTTTGGTTAAACAGAAGTTCAGTCCAATAAGTAAACAACATGACATTTGTATAATAGAATTTATTTTGATACTGTAACTTTAGGATTCAGTGTGACTAAGCTGTGAAATGAACCAGATTATAGAGATACTTTCACTTACAAGCAAAAAAAAAATTCTGAAGCTTTTAGCAGAAATAAAAACATTTTCATGTTTTAAAATGAGTTTTATAATGCTTCTTTAAAACACAAACAACCAAACAATCGATAAGTAAACTCACCAATGATTCTTTTGTTGTATTTTATCAATAAATCTTCCACAGTTTGGCCAAATGAATCAATTGCTTTAGCTGTCTGTGTAAGAAAAGAAAGTCTCATTTCAAATTGAGCAACTGAAGACATTAAGTACTAATGTTTTAATTCTGAACAAACAAACAAAATTAGAGCTTTTATACAGCACTACTTTCATGCTTATAGCATACTCGAGCGCTGTGGTCCAATCTCATTTGTGGACCAGTGGGAGGGAGGGGGTATCTAGGAGAAGGTTTTCTGTGCTGCCATAAATGCTCAGTAAACACATCTCTGCTTAAGTTGGGTGTTGAACCTTGAGTCCCCTTCATAGGTAGCCAAGACAAGCCAAGTTCAAGCATGCTTACCTTCTCGACCACGCTTTGTAACAAAACTTTGTAACAAAACAAAGTATTAACAATACACAGGCCTAGGCAATAATATAAAAGCTCACCTTATCACCAGCAGAAGCCAAATCTGAGTGTACATATGGGGACAGAGAAACATTGCCAGTGGACATGCCAACTAATCTTTGAAGATGAAAGAGAAACAAATTTTTACCAAGTTTATATCAACTGATTCTGTCTGTCTTTCTGTCTGTCTGGTAAAAAGCGTTTGCACGTTATTTCTCCCACACCCATTCTTGGATCAGGCTGAAGCTTCACACAATTATTCAGTGACATAGACAAGACTTGAATCAATTAAAAGATTCACTGACATAGACAAGACATGAATCAATTCAAAGATTCACTGACATAGACAAGACATGAATCAATTAAAAGATTCATTGACATAGAC
>JADKLZ010019686.1:19944479-20010062 GCA_021533235.1 Biomphalaria straminea
TTTCGCAGTCTATCAGAAAAAGACTTAACAAATTGTTTGAATTAAAAATCATAATGAGAAAAACTTTTTTTAACTTCAATGGACATACATTCAAAGTAAAATATCCCATCAAACACTAGACGTTATTACAAACCTGTATTCCAGTCAATGCTATAAATAGCCGAAGAATGTCATTTGTGCCTTCAAATATTCTAAATATTCTGATATCTCTCAGGACTCGCTCAACACCAGTTTCCTAAAAGATAAATTATCAAAAATGTATAATATATTACTGTGATTAGATCATCAACATATATGTTTGTTTCCAATTGTTTTGCTAATTAACTTTTTGTATTAGTTTCAAATTTAAAAAGGTCAACCTTGAAACTGGTACATTTTGTATTAATTTTACTGCACTTGTGATGTGAAAAAAAAAGAAATATAAATAATATCAACTCACCTTCATGTAGCCCATACCACCAAGAATCTGAATGGCTTCATCAGCACAGAACCAGGCACTCTCCTGTTAAGGGAAACACGCAAAATATTGTCTTGTTGTCACTGGTCTATATAATCCAAAAACAGATGAGACTTTTTTGTTTTTAAGATAAATAGCATGAGTACAACAAAAGTAAATGTAGAAGATTTTTTAAATTATAAATGAATTCATAAACAGAAAGAGGAAAGTGGGTAGGCTCAAGAAAATCTGGAAGATTTCGGTTATCAGTGAAGATGAGGATACTGGAATGACATGGGAGCAGATGAAGAAAACTGCTCAGGACTGAGTTTGGTTCTGAAGTGTGGTTGCTACCCTATGGTTCCATGGGGGTTCACACGAATAAGTCAGATAATTAACAGCACATAGTCTATAAAGGTACACAAAGTAGTTAAGGACATACTTTGTGAATTTTGATATAGATGAAGTCATTGTCAAGTGAGAAGTCAATTTAAAATTTAAGTAAAATCTTTTTTCTAAGAATTCTCCAATTGCCTCTTTTTAAAAGTTAAACGTTGTCAAATATATTTCTCGTCCCAGTATGATTAGGTCACTTCAGAGATGGTCTTCAAATAATATAAATTGTTAAGTAAAAGTTAAATCTGATGAACCAACCAATAAAACTCACAGAAGCAAATATTTTACTAATGGCTGCCTCAATCTGAAACTCAGTGGAGCCTTGATCCATGTTGGCAGAGATCATGTAAGCCATCGACTGAAACAAACCAAACATTTTTTTTGAAGTTTTCTAATACAGTATCTGTCAAAGGAAGTAGAACACAGGACATTTTGTACACCATCAATTAGTCACAGAGACATCTTCAAACAATTTTAGAAGTCAGAAAGAAAAAAAAAAGACCTATCAAGTAATACAGTAAAAACCTATTTAATAAAATAATTTAAAAACTTATCTAATTAAGTCAAGATACTAATAATTATAAAATAAAAGCTATTTATAAAAAAATACCAAAAGTTAACCAAAATGAGGCAAAAGAATGAATTTTTGTGAGTGGAGAAAAAAGATTGGAAGATTGGCATGTTGACACAAAATATCTTATTCCCTTTTTAAATATGTTTTTAAAGAAAACCTACAAAGTTGAGAAGATAGTCCTCAAAATGGAAATTGAAAAATAAATGCATTTATTTAATTTTTTTGAAATTGTGAATGGCAAACTCATACAAAAATAATAATGAAATACTCAATCTAAGTTGTGTACTAGTCTTATTTTCAAGATTTTTTTTTATTAATTCATAAATTGAAGGCACAGCTTTTAATAACATGGCCTTTTGTCCTCCACATTACCCTTACATGCCTCACATGACTATGACAACCTAACCAGTAACTGCAAGATAACCAAGTTAGTGGCATTAAGGACAAAGGACAAAGTGTCCTACACAACAAAATCCAAGCAGCAAGAGATGCTGCAGATCAAAAGGAAGACAACAGAAAATATTCTCTAACATTAGAAGCTGAGTCCTGAAAAAAGTAGGGACGTAAATATAGAGGCGGCAGTATTCTGATTTTCTTCTTACAGCCAATCTGAGTTTCTGCTAATTTGAAATACCTCAGTCACATATTGTAGTATAGTCATCCTGGCAATTTTTTCTTGTATGGCACCGAAAGATTCGATTTTCTTTCCAAACTGTGTTCTGTTGGAAGCATGGTCTACCTAAAGAAAAAAGAGAGTTTTAATAAATAACAAAAAAATTCAATGAACATATTCTACAGAATTAATAAACAAACACTAGCTCAATGAATGTATTCTACTGAATCAATAAATAACAACTAGCTCAATGAATGTATTCTACTGAATCAATAAATAACAACTAGCTCAATGAATGTATTCTACTGAATCAATAAATAACAACTATCTCAATGAATGTATTCTACTGAATCAATAAATAACAAATAGCTTTAGTTTCTCTCAAATTTCAAGTCAAACCAGATCAACAAAGTTAATTACCCACTATAAACAAAATAGTACAAAAAATGGTGTCCTGTGCTTTATGTCTCCCCCTTTTTTTTACTTCAAATATATATTTAAAATGTTTTAGAATAATGTGAGTTTTTTTTTGGCGAAAGGTACTTTAAATTAGATTTAAGCACCAAGTAACCTTTACTCTTTTAATTTAGAATTTGTTTGGATAATACTGTCTAGTTAGGTAACTTAATGTAGAATTATAATTTTATCTAATTTGAATGTGGTGTACATGTTTTAATGATAATTGAAATTTCTTAGAGACAACTCAGAAATAATTTTCCTATTTTTACAGCATATGACTCACAAAATGGAATTTTAAACTTTTTTTTTTAATCTTTCTTATTTATTTACAAGTATTTTAGGAAAGAGCCAAAATACTATGGAATGCCTGGATTTTTTAGCTTTTGGTGCTTCAAATAGTTACATTTTTATCAACATCTATAAAAAAAATCTTAACAGATGTTAATAGATAAATACATTTACATTAAGCTATTTCAATGTTTAAATTGTGTTTGAAAACCAAAATAACCTGTTGGACATAGATGTAAAAAAAAATACTTACGGCTTTCTTAATACAGTATTTCATTGTGCCTGACAAAGCTGCAGCCATTCCAAATCTTCCATTGTTTAGAATATTCATGGCAACTTTGAAACCATTTCCTAGACCTGGTTCAAATAGTGTTATCATACTAAAAGCACTTTAAAAAAAAAATTATTACAATGATAAATGTTTATAAACATACAGTTGTAAAGAGTGGTATGTTCCTACATTGAGAGAGAAAGACAACATGATTTTTTTTCTTGTATTACGTTCATTGTAGTTCAACATTTTGTGAACTTTGGTTAAGTTTTTATTTTTCTGCTCTTTTATTTTCTATTTTAAAAAAAAAAAAAAACTGTTACTGGGTAGTTTCATATTTTAAAGAAACTGATAATTTTAATGCTTTCATAGAAATAAAAGACATTTTTAGCATATTAAAAAAAAATATTAAAAAAATAATAATTAAAAAAACCTATCATACCTCCAAGAACATTTTCTGCAGGTATTTTGACATCTTCATAATAAACTTCCGCTGTGTTGGAAGCCTTGATGCCCATTTTTTTCTCTGGTGGACCACTGAGGATAAAGTGTACAGTGAACACTTCAATAAGCTTTATGTTTCATGATCCCAGGCAGAAAGAATTAATCTTTAAAGACATTTTCTTCTATTGGTCACTTCTTCTACTCTTGAGCAATATCATCACCAACTTTTTCTATTTTTTCATAAGTACTAGTAACAGTCTTTTTCTTCTATATCTGATTTGTATTCTCTCCAAGGGATCAGTAGAAGTATTATGTTAGAACTGAATTGTAATAATGAATAGGTATAATACCAAGAGTTCAGATCCGGGTGAAGACTAGGATTTTGAATTTCGGGATTTCTAGGGCCCCCTGAGTCCACCCAACTCTAATGGGTACCTGACTTTAGTTGGGGAAAGTAAAGGCAGTTGGTCGTTGCGCTGTCCACATAACACCCCGCTCGTTAACCGTTGGCCAAAGAAACAGATGCCCTTAACATCATCTGCCCCATAGATTGCAAGGTCTGAAGGGGAAACTTTACTTTACTTTTTTTTATAATACTCAGAAAAAAACAACAGTCTCCACATTGTCAATATGGGATAATATTAACAGCCAATAAAATTTGCAATCCAATAGGGCAAAAAAAAAAACAATACAAAATTTCAAAGCGCATGACGGTGTACATCATTTGTCATTGGTAGGTAGGTGTAGGCTAAAAAATCTACCATGAAAGGTGAAATTTCAAAAATGTGTTTGTCATTAGTTTCTAAAATGAAAATAATAATAATAATATCCTACATGTAGACCACTCTAAGATATAAACAAATCCATAACAAGTTTCAACTATTTCTCTCTTATGTAATTCCAGCAATGACAGCCAAGAAACCTTGCGTGCCAAGGTAAACATAGAGGACTAAGAGAAAGCAAATATCAATTTTGCCTCTAGTGATTATTTCTACCAAGGTATACATAAGAGAAACTGGGGAAAGAGGTTTCACCAATACATCCTCATCAGTAGTGGGCAGCAGTTGAAAATTAAACCAAGCTTTTTTTTTTTTTTTTTTGTGTGACACAGTGCAAGAGAATACACTTCATCAACAACAAAATAATACTCTCCACATAAAAGGAGAAGAAAATGTAGGCCTGAATTTACTCTTAATAAAAAGACAGGAACTTGTTACGGAAAATAAAATCCAGTCAAACCAAATCTGTCTCTATTAAGATCTTATTCCGCATGCTTGGACAAACTTGTACATGTGCTGCTTCTCCCTTAGTGCTATTACAGCATGGAATGGATTGCCAGAATCAGCCAGGAAAACTAATGATTTAGCAGAGTCTTTAATTTACATGCACAACTAGATTAAAACATGGAAACATTTAGAAAATTATTATATTGATAAATATTTCACTAAAGAAATGTAATGCTTGTATGTGCAAACAAAAATCTTACTTTGTGACACCCCCAAAACCTCGTTCCACAATAAAAGCTGTGACTTTATCTTTGACCTCTCCAGTTCTATCATCTTTTACAGGACACTGTGGAGAGAGAGAATAATAGAAAGTGTTTTTTTAAGCACCTGAAGTGTTTTTAATAATGTAAATAAGAAATACATTACCCAGAGTTTTCATCAAATCCAAAACAAAAAATATTTAATTACAATTGAATGTACTGACAGTGCAATTACTTGAGTGTTATGAAGATGTTGAAGATGTATGGGTTTTAAATAACAAATTTACACATAGTCCATGTCAGCAAATTATTTTTTTTTAACACAATAGCTCCTATTTCTGGTTACGAAAAACCCTTCTGTAGTCCTAAGCAAAGAGGGATAACTCTGTATTTAAAAAATCCTAAAAAATATTTATTTTGAAAAAAATAATCAAATTTAAGATCTAATACATATAAACAAACAAACAACTTTAAAAAGTAGAGCTATATGTTTAGTTTTTAAAAAAATATATATATGTTTAATACCACTAGAATATAAAAAACTACAAAAATGCTCATTTTGCCACATGGGGGCTTATACACTGGGTCTATGGGCCTGTTCGTTTGAAAATTTTTTTTTTTAATAAAAACCTTCCAGATTTTATTAAAAATAGAATCAGTAATCTCCAAAATCATGCTTGCAACGAGACTAGAAGAAATCTTCTTTTTAAAAAGTTTAAATCAAATATATTAAATAGGGGGTTTTAGAAACGTTCTACAACGGTTTAGGACAAAAACAGGAAAACGTTTCCAACTGCATAAGGAGCTAATGGATTAATGTAACTGAAAGTAAGTCAATGCACTTTCACCTCATGGAAATGTAAATAAAAGTCAATCTGTAAGTGAAAACATTTACATGGTACCCTTCCCCTATTAAAAAAAAACAACTAAACACCAAAACTAAAACTTTTCACATTATTGTATTTACCTGAGCAAACACAGTGAAGACCTCAGCCAGACCACCATTACTTATCCATATTTTACTTCCATTAAGAATATAATATTTGCCATCATCTGATGGTACAGCTCTTGTTCTGATAGACTAGGAACAAAAAGATCAACATATAAAATATGACGATACCATTATTAGCATTTTTCATAACTAATGTTTACGCATAATGTTTTAATGTATACTTAATTGTGACTAAGGTGTGAGCCTAGCACCTAAACATTAGATCTGAAGGTAACATTAGATTGTAATAATTTTTAATTACACAAATTTAAAGTTGCACTGATTGAATGACTGAATGAACATGGGTAGTCGGATCTGTCAATCTTAGAGAATTGAGAAAACAAAAACTGTTAAGAGACTACTTACACTAGCATCAGAACCACTGGATGGCTCAGTCAAACAGAACGCTGCTATTTTATTTCCAGCTGCCAAATCTGGAAGATATTTTTCCTTCTGCTCCTTATTTCCAAACAAGAGGATGCCCTTGAAGCCAATCGACTGATGTGCCCCAAGAGTGATACCTACACCGAGATCATGGGCGCCCACTATTTCAACAAGCCTGGCGTACTGTGTGTTGGTCAGTCCTAGGCCACCTAAAGATATGTTATCAGACATATTGAATATCAATGCACTGGGTATCAAAGGGAATAAAGACTAAAACTTTTTACTTAGTACATCTAGAATGTTTGGGATTCCATCAAAGTTTCAAGATAATCTGTGGTCTTTGGAATTTAAAAAATGTGTTGTTCTTCAATTAACTTTATTCCAATTAAAAAGTATGGTCCGAATTTTCACCAGGACCAGAGGGGGGGAGTTGAGTCTTCATGAGACTCTGTCAAGCACTCCATGAGACTCAATAAAAGTCCAGCTTTTAGCATCTGGTGGACTTCACTGTTCCCACATGCAAAAGGTTTACATTGTTAGCTCTGTAAGAAAGAAAGTGAGAAAATGGAACTTCCAAGGTTCATCATGCTTAAACTAAAATAGCAACCTGGCATAGTCTTGCACATTGCTAACACCAAATGCATAAGAAGTTTAATGAATTAAAAAACACACCAAACCAACTCTGCCTAAAAAGTTGTTTTTTTTTTTCACAACTTACTTAAATTAGACCAATAATGGATTTAAAAATATTCTAAAACTTTAAATCATCTTACAATACCAAGCTCATCACTCAAATTTATGTACTAATTCCAGCTACTAATATAATTTTAACTCAAAACTCAATAGCTTCTACCACATCAGAATGCAATGATTACAAAAGTCGACAAATGTGGTATGATGTGATATGAAGTTACCACCTGTTTTTTGTTAACTTTAGTAAAAGAATAACTTTTTATGTCTTATTCAGTAAAAGAAAGAAGATAAATAGTAAATAGCTGGGGAGTTGTTTTTTTTTTTTTTTTTTTGGGGGGGGGGGAGGGTGGATTTCGTTTTATTGAAGCAGAATATAAGGCCAACTGGAATTGTTTTTTACATAAATATTTGTTAGCTTTTAGCTCACAGTACCTAACTCTTGAGGAACTTGTAAACCAAAGGCGCCCATCTCACGCAAGCCTTGCATAGAGGAATCCTCAACTTTTTCTAAGGAATCATTCTTCAGGGCATCATTTTGTTCCTTTATTGGAAATGATGTGAGAAATGTTTACTATAAACTTTAGAAACAATGCGCAGATAATCCGGTTGATAAAATTGTGATCTATTTTCTAAAAGGTTGGATATTTCATTTATATTTATATTATATATATTACATTTACATATATTTCAATTTTATTGGTAAAATATTGCCTTTTTTTTTTTTTTTTTATTTTTTTTTTTTGCATTACGAGTTCCTTTAAATTTGGATATTGATTCATAACTATTATACTCTTAATGTTTTTATTTAAATTGTAAGATCAAGTTTTGACATGAGACTCACCTCAAAGAACTTAGCACAAGGATCAACAAGCTCTTGCAATGTTTGTTTCTGTTCAGATGTTAATACTAAAAAAGATTTTTAATAATATTGTTTTGCAATTACTTAAACATATTTTTAAAAAGTATATCAAGAAATCATTATTGAAATAAAATATCTCTTTAGGAGGTCAATTGCTTAACTTGATAATTAAGTCCATGAACTTAATAAAAATGGGGTTTAAATATTATAGAGTTGCTATTTATATTAATTACATGTCCAACTAGTAGAATTTGTAAAAAGGACAAAAGAAATTTTTAAAGCTTGCATTAACTATATCAAATTATACTTTTTCGTTCAATTTCAAATCTTATGGAAAACTAAACTTTAATCTCAAGTTTAAAAAAAAGGAAAAGAAAAAAAAAATGTTAATAGAAGATATGAATAGATAAACTTACTTACTGATATGGAAGATATGAATAGATAAACTTACTTACTGATATGGAAAAAAAAAATATAAATTAAAGATCTTCTAATGAGAAGTCTCTCTTTCTTAAAACTAACCTTCTGGAAAAGGAAATACTTGATCAGCTGAAACCTGACCTCGGAATAAATTGAGACCAAAGGATTTGGATTCTGGTTTTTCTCCTTTGCCTGTGCCCTAGTGATTTAGAAACAAAAATAATTTATATAACAAATACAGTAGAAGACAAATATAGAATATGTCTCATAACTACCATTTAATATTAGTGTAATCCTTATTTCAAAAATAGACAACCATATAACCATGACTTAGAATAATTACCATATTAAAAAATTGTCGTGAAAAAAAGGTTTAAAAAGTTAAACGACATCAAATTATAACTTGAAATCAATAAAATTATAGGATTGAAAAAGGTAACTTTTAAAGTAATACTTTTCTGTGGCAGTTTTATAACAGTCCTTTTTTTTTTAATCAATCTATGCAACGTTTTAGATATGAGAACCAAGATAACATAAGTACCTTAGGTGATGTTGATCCTGCCATACATCGTACATCTATCTGTGAAATAAATCTGTTGGAAAAATAACAAAAAAGCACAGATTTTTTAAAGTGAATTTACTAGATAACTATCTAGCTAAAGATAGCAGCGGTTTGAGCCATCGACACACATGAGTTTGGCAGAACAAGTTTCTTTATATACTGACAAAAATGTTTATGAGCCATGCAGTAGTTTTCACAAATCTTTTGAATGGCTGTGAACCAGAGGACTTGAAAATGTTGAGAGTCATTAACATTTACAGTACCAGCTTTGAAGACTAATACAATACAGTTTGATCCAAAAAAATATGTACCTTTTTAAAGAAATGTTTTAAAGTTGTTGTTGTTTTTTTAAAAGTCACATTTTTTTTTTTTAATTAAGATGTATGTTTTTTTTAAATATAATTCTGATGGTCCTTGAGAAAAAAAGATTATGTTCTAACTTAAACCTTCTGCACGATGGCACGGCCTTCAATATGACAGTCCAAAGTGCATCTATTATCATATCATAACAGACCAGACAACCACATACAACAGCCTGGTATGCGCTATGACTGTCATCCCAAAGGTCTCAGGTTTGAACCCTGTCAGTTGCCCCCTTCCATTGTATTGCAAGACATTTGGGCTAGGACGTAATAATCTTCATATCTAAAGGAACATCAAAAAACATTAAAACAAAACAACTGGCTCCTGTAACACTGTATAATAAAATATATTAAAATAAACAAGCTACAATTTATTAATGCTAATTCTCATTAATTCCATTGGCTACAATGTGTACTTGTAGAAAATACTTGAATATTGAAAATTTAAGTCTTTGTTTTTATTTAAACACATTTCTAAACATTTTGACCAATATATTCAAATGCTGAGACACTGCATAATACAATCTCTCAACAACTGAATATTGGTGATTTTGTTAAAAAATGTGTTTAAATAATAAAAAAAAATAAAAATAATAAAATATACTTGATTTATATAGGCTTACATAAACTCTAATTATAATAAAGATTTAGAAATCTATATTAGTCTACGCCTTTGACAATTTATGAAATTAAATCTAAAATACTTAGATCTAAAATGTCAATCTAGACTTTCAATTTTATTAATAAGTCTAATGAAATATTTAAACTTTACCCTAATTTGTTATTTCCAAGTGGTCTTCCTACTTTCAGAAGTAGCTGAAGGCCTCGGAGCATTTTGAATGATTCTGTCAAGAGATTGAAGAGATATTGATTAGATTAGATCTATCAATCTATTATCTATTAGTATCTAATAGATACTAGATGTATACAATCTATACTTATAGTATAGGACTTAAGTTATAGATCTAGATTGTAGAATATTATAGATTCATACTAATCATCTTTCTAAATTGACTAAAATAAAGTAAATTTCAGTAGTCAGTGTCAGTAGTCACTGTAAAATGACAGTCAGATGAGTCTAAGACTATGAGTATGAGGCACTTCAAACATGAATGAATGATGAATCAAAAATCAAATGAATGAGTTATAAATTAAAGTTATTTTTCAAATTCAATTATAAACTATTTTAAAATAACTTAACAATGTACATGAACAAATCTCCTGACAGTCCTGAATTCTAAAGTCTTAATAAAGTCACTAGACGTGACTAGAGAGTATAGATATACTAGATCATATTAATTTATTATTTTTTAGATTGTTAGATCTAGATATATAATATAGATTAGTACTATTTGTCTATTATTATCTATTATATAGTAAATAGTAATTACAAGTAAACAGTTACAATCTTATCAGACTTATTATGATCTAACTGAATCTAACAACAGTCAACAGTAACAACAACTAGTAGATCTAGTACTAGTTACTAGAGTACTACTAGTACTAGAGTCTAGTAGAGTGACTAGAGTCTAAATAATAATAGACTTTATAGACTATCATCACTATGAGTATGAGTAGACTTATATCATATATATCTATGTGAAGTATGTGACTAGTCTATACTGTCTAAGTATAGATTATAGATAACTATAGTCTATAGAGTATTATAGAGTCTACTACTAGATCTATACTTTACTATATATTTGTATAGTATAACTATAATATAATAATACTATTATAAATACTATGACTGTCTATACTTATATTATAAATTATAAGTTAGAATCTATTTATAATATAATCTAGATTATTCTAGATTCTAACAATTCTAGATAATAATAATAATAATATTAATTTATCTACTATACTATTATCTAGAATTTTTAACTATGACATTGATTTGTTGATTTGATATATCATATACTGATTATACTATACATAGACGTCATAGACTCTTTCATAGACATTATTATTTTGATTATACTTGTAGAGATAGACTCTAGCTAGTTACAGCTAGTATTAATCTTAAATCTAGTAAGATCTAATTGTAAATGTAACATAACACTGACTAGTAGATCTAGATTCTAAGTTTAAAGTTGAGTAACACCTGCCTTCAAATGAAGTTCAACCTGGTAAGGGCTCGTAACTCACTGTTTACAGTTTCAGTTTGTCAAATTAAGTTAAAGTTATAGATCTAGTTGTTAGATCTACTTGACTCAGTTGAACTTGTAGAACATCAGAAGACAGAAATTTATTTAGATCTAGATCTAATATTATGATTACAATTAAAACATTCAGCTCTACAATCTTATCATATTAAACTTTGGCTCGAACGTGACACATTTAAAAATAAATTTGGACTTTGTACAACTTCAACTGGCCTGTATAGACGTCTGGATCAAGATTCTAGATTACATTCTACACTAGATCGAAACATTGTTTACTATAACTTGGCAAGTTATCAACTCTGATTTCGGAAATTCCCGTATAAAAAAAATGCCAACTTTTATTTAATTGTAATAAAAAAATCTACAGCATGTATAGGCCTAGATCTATATAATGTATATATACATATATCTACATATTTATGCGTCCCGAACTAAGTTCGTTAAGCCATTAGAAGGGCAAAGCCTCCGCTACCTATTCACACAGGCGATCAAATTTTGAGGGTGACCAAAACATCATTGCTGGTTACTTTTTTTTTATTTTAAATTATTTGTTTAAAAAAAAAATGACCGTTTTGAATGGACTCGGTACTAAGCTATCCTAATCTTGTGATGGTCCTATTTCATACACATTCTTCAATACTTCATTATCTCTTCTGTGATTTTAAAATTGCTTAAGTACCGCGAATAAGTATTAAGAGTTGGTGGCAATAGAAAACATTTCGAACTCTGCTGCTCTATCTCTTAGTTTTAAATTGAGATTTCTAACTTTCATACGAAAAAGGGTAGTGGCTTCAACTGCATTTTTTTTTATGAAACGACACATTTCTTCCATCACTGATAGTAATTTTTTTTTACGCATTCGCTGTCGAAAAAAGGCTTCATTTCACTACTTAAAATGTCAACAACTCTGTAGCATATTGCCCTTATTTACCGTCGACTCATTTTCTTGTCCCTTTTTTGTTAAATATTATCGTCAAATCTCTAGCTAATCTCTATAGAGGTTACTTAGCAATCTTTTCTTCGAGGCTCAATAAACTGAGAATGCCGCCATGTTTTTTTTTATTTCACAATGCTGCGTTTTATAGAAACAGACACAAACAGCTCTATATAATATATTGGCTAATTATATTCATGTTTTAAAAAAACGTAAAGATATGTCCACTTTTCCTTGTAGTTTCTACATTCAGAGTCTACTTTTCGTTTCTTAGACTCTCACATTATAGGCCTATTAACGCACATAGGCCTACATTAAATGGTAAGACACCCTGGAGCTTCACGGTGATACAGTTCCATGGTGATACCAAAAGAAGACAACCCAAAATGATGCAGGAAAGACACGAATACAAAGGCACATTCCTCGTTCCATATGCCAGGACAAATTTGTACGAATCTCCTTCTTCCCTAGTGCTGTTAGAGCATGGAATGGGTTGCCTGATCCAGCCAGGAAAACCACAGGATTTGGCAAAATTTAAGTCATTGGTTAACATGCATGCAGTGGCGTAGCATCCATGACGCGAAGGGGTTTAATGAACCCAGGCCCACACTTGATGGCGTAACATAAGGTCTAGCTAGGACCGCTAAGAAATATTTAGTAGTTTCATATAATATCTGGATTTATATGAACCCCAAACGTCCCATATCTAAAATAGCATGTAGGGTCTTTTCAACTATAAATCTGATCTGTGGCATTTAACGTCTCAATGGATGACCTTTTCCCTTTGCAACTTCTTGTGCGATTAAATAAGCCAATCCTTGATACACAGCTGCGGTCACAGGTTGGGCATGTGTAATCATCAGGCGCCGTTGCATTTTCACCCTTCTTTCTGCTTCTGTTGTGTATGGCATCTGCAATCCAAGACCCTTCTTTTATGCTCTCTCTCCATGTGGATCTATTCAGTGCCACTTTTTCCCAACTGATAGTGTCGATTTCGAAGAGCGTTTGCATACATCCGTATACCGTAAAGGTGGGAGACCTGCTTTCTATTAGATCGCCATAAAGAATGTCTTGTGGAAGTCGAACTACCGGCTTTCTACGAGCGTGGCCAAGCCAGCCAATTTAAGGCGCCTGCTGCTGATAACAGGGCGGATGTCCTGGCTTCCTTCTCTTCGTATCACTTCCTCGTTTGTTATTTTATCTTGCCACCTTATTTTAAAGATCCGCGTTAGGCATCGGAGGAGGCAGATATTCAGCTTTTTTTCTTTGCCATGAGTAGTTTGGCTATGTTTTGTATAGCAAAGTCACTCATCACACAGGTCCAGTAGACTAAGGCTTTAGTATTGTTAGTCAGCAATATGTTGTCCCACACTCTTTTCTGCAAATGTGACATGGTGCCCATTGCTTTGGCTATCCTGTTGTCAATAACTGTCACTTTATCTAGTAGAGCATCGTTGGATATGATGGAGCCAAGATAGCAAAAAGTGATCAACAATTCCTAGTGGTTGGTCATTAATGCTCACAACAGTTAAATACTGCAAATACGCACTGCATAGCGTGTAGGGGTTTCATTGCGTTTGTGCCCATTACTATTGACCAGTAATTGTGGCTTGCCCTACAGGGGGATGACAAAAAAAAAGTAGGGAAAAATAACTGCAATGTTGTAAAAACAAATAGTTTAAAAAGAATAAAAAGTTTCCGTAAAATATCCTAAACGCCATATTAAACTTTATGTTAAGTTCAAAACATTACACGTGGTCTCATCTAGAGTCACTATACAAGCGGCTAGAACGGAATTGATGTTGGGTTTATGTAATGGTGTTGACGGTGAGTTGTTGGTAACGTTTTGTATCGTATTCTTTTTTTAAAAGTCTGCATCTTATTTTCATTCTTCAATGTCGATTTAGACTTCACGTTAGAAATTAAACCAGCTCAAGTAACACCATATTCTGTTACCTAGGGAGCGGCTAGGGAATCGTTAAAGATGTTGAATTTTTGTGATACTTATCGTGACCGAATTGGGGAGGAGCCAGGAGGTTTATAACAAACAAAAAATTTAAGATAATCGAAAATTACATTTCATTACATGGAATAGTGTCCTTCATTTGAATGGCTCACTTTTCTATGGTAAATGCACTGGACTGTTCTTGGATGGTCTTGGATTTATACACTGGGACAGCATCAATAGGGGGCGTGGTGGTGGAACGGTTAAGCGCTTGGCTTCCGAACCTGAGGTCCTGGGTTCGAATCCCGGTGAAGACTGATATTTTGAATTTCGGGATTTTTAGGGCGCCCCTGAGTCCACCCAACTCTAATGGGTACCTGACTTTAGTTGGGGAAAGTAAAGGCGGTTGGTCGTTGTGCTGGCCACATAACACCCTGCTCGTATAACCGTTGGCCAAAGAAACAGATTACCTTAATCATCTGCCCCATAGATCGCAAGGTCTGAGGGGGACACTTTACTTTTTACTTACTTTTACAGCATCAATGTTGTTCGTTTTCCAGCCGAATCTTTAAAAATAGGCCTACTAATTACTTAACGTCATCAACAAGCTTGCCAAACATACAGACAACTTGAACGACTGAGAACGGTGGATGATATAAACAAGGAGCACATTGAAGAAGTCGATTATTTCCTACTAACGGAAAGTAGGCTGATTGATTGCATAGTGAATATCAGCTTCAACCTTTCATTTCACGTTTAGCACGAAAATTATAGGGCCTATCTTTTAGGTGACATAGGTAAAAACAATTGCTTTGCAGTTATACACATTTTTAAGAGAAAAAAAAACTATCATCGAACCACAGATTTAAAACGAGATAATAGACCTGTTGGGCACTGTAACTTTAGCAACAAGGAAGACATAGACAATACTTTTCAAAAAAATAAACAAAGCTTATACGAAGTTGGTTTTTTTTTTTTGTATCAATTAGTTTGGGCCAGTCATATCATTAAATTAGTAATCTATACCAAATAAAATAGATTAATGCGATTTATAGGCTAATATTTTTACCAATTGTTTTTGTTTAGCGCTATTTCATGCTGTTAGCTGTCTCACTTATGCTGGACTAATTGGGCAAAATTAGAGCGGCGACCTGTAAATGGAACTAATTCAGCTTATAGCCTACCACCACTTCAGTCAATTACAATTTCTTTCCCTTGTTTGAGATACCTAAGAAAATAATTAATTACCAATAGTTAATTGGTAAATTTTTCTTTATTGATTTTTGTGTTGTCTGTGACAAGTAGGTCAAAGATGGTGGCCGTTTAGGTGTCTAGGCAGTCTAGGGGGTTTATAGAATTTGAGGACCTTAACTTGCACATAGGCTTACAGGCACAGCGTTTAGAATGCAGGCAACAACTACTATTAAGTAAAATATATGTACAGTTTATTTACATAGAGAAAAATAAGTAAAGATAAAATGATGTACAGTGTTAGGATGGGGCCTAACTATTTACATAAAAAGGGACTATCATCATGAGATATGAGAACCAAGTGATCTGAGTGTCATTAGGCTGGTTGCTTAGCTTAAAGTCCTATGCTGCTCTGACGAGACTGGTATGGCTGATGCTGACGTTGTCTGCGGGTGGGCTGGTGTGATTGATCCTAGCGCACGGCTCAATCCAACGATACGTAGCTGCAGTGACGGGTCTCTAGCTAGCGATTGTTGATCGGACTCTAGTGTGTAGTTGGTAAGGCTGGTATCTTCAGATCTGGTGTCAGCAGACTGGTAACAGCGTTACGTAGATAGGGCTTCAAGTAGATGTAGCCTGTAATAAAAGCACCAAATCCAATGTAAGAATATATAAGAAGGAATAAGCGTAAAGCTCAACTAAGGATATGTATCTTCCCTCTCAGCTCTCCAGAAAGAAATGACATGAAAATAGTGTCCAGAGTATAGACACAGGGATAGGCACCTATTGAATGGCCGACTCGGGTCCCTTTGAGGTGACCAGTCCCTTCCGACAGGGGAGGATGAGGAAGGTGTTATCTGATGAAAGAGGAGGAGGGGCCAACTCCGTCCAATGAATACAACAAAGACACCGCGCAGGATGTTGTCCGGATAAGAAAGGGGAGCAGGGGAGCTTACTCCTGTCGATAGACTTGCTAGACATGTGTCAGACTAGAAAGATACAATGTGACATCGATGCCTAGAGAGAGAGGGAGGGGTGGAGGGGTGGTAAAAGTGTTTTTAAGCGCCAGATGACTAAGTTACGGACTAAAGATAAGATTTAAAAAAAAAATTAATTAAATGCCTAGACGCGAGTGATACCTAAAGGGGGCGAAATTTATTTTGTCACATTGTCAAGTAAAATAAATAATTGTGCAAACTTTCAGCTTGATCCGAGTGAGTTGATATGCCTATAAGCTTTGTAAAAATATTAAAGAAATCCAATCTGTGCCATTTTTCCCTATCATGGTTGACTCTATTAAATATTAAAAGCTGATTAGATTAGCATTATTTTCAGAAATAGTTTTATGAGCTCCGATGAAGAAATACGCAAAGAAATAGCAATCAGAGAGTCATTTCTAGGTTTTCCTATTTCTGAGAACCAGAAGCCTGCAGAAGTGGCTGAACTAGTAGGCCTACTCCAAAAAAAATAAAAAAAATAAACAATCACAATCTTTCTTAAAAAAAATAAACAATCACAATATTTCTTCAAAAAAATAAACAATCATAATCTTTCTTCAAATTCCTTGCGAGGCCAAGGCTATGACAGTTTTCCAATACGAGTGGACAGTACAGTACCGTGGCTTTGTTGGCTTTGTAGTATAGTTACATCAAGACCAGCCGTTTGTGCTTTATGTTCACTGAGCTAAACAGTTACAAACAGACTCGATTTTTGTCACACACAATATGTATCTTATGGGGGGGGGGATCACCATATTCTTTCCCCCGGGTACCTTGCTACGCATGACTAGCTTGACATAGAAACACGCGTAAGACGTAATAATCTTCTTATCCGAAGTAACGTCTGTATTTTATAAGATAAGACACAAGATGTCAAAGACAAGGCCAAATTAAGAATTTTCCAAGAATTAAAACTAACGTCATCTCGCCGCAAAAAATATTTTTCTTACAAGAATTTTGCAAAAATTTAATTCAGTTCGATTAAGGTAAGAACAGTTCGTTCGGTTTGTACAGTTCAGTTTTAACGTTTTGGTTCAGTTCGGTCGTACGTGAGGTTCAAGTTCGATTCGTTTTAAATTCCCATCTCTAATCTGTTCCTCCATGTAGTCTTCCAGGAGACTGAGAAGATAGGTGAAGCTTTCAGCAGACTTGAGGCTGGGTTGGAAGCAATGTTCAAAACGTTGGAATGGGTGGAGGAAAGAGTCCGAAAAACGATCTGTGCCAGCTGATGACGTAAAGTCATTTTCACTCGATTTCCTCCCTAGAGGCTCTAGAAGGGCGCAGTGTGCATGTGTCAGAAGGGGGGGGGGGGCGTTCCTCACGGTCGTGAACCGTGCACTTATCAAGTTGTAGCCTACTATCCCTAGCCGTCAGGCATTTGTTAAATTGGCACTTTAAATTGGTAGGACTACGATGGCACACGATGTCGCCACTGCATCTAGGACGAAGAAACAGTAGACCATGTATTCTTTATGAATGTAAATGCGTTCTGCATGAAGGGCAATCCGGACAAAGATTTGATATAGATCTAGAGAGAACTGATTTGGGTGCGGACGTTGCCCTGTCCTTGTACGGTGACAATATGCGACCTTAAAAATCACTGCCCGCTTCCTTTCACGTGCTCCAAGGAAGTTTCGTTACTAATGGGGTTTCTGATTCGGTGAAGCTTTCCAGCTCTTCCAGCGTCTCTCGATCTCTCTAGAACTATGCAATATAGCCTAGTTGATGGGCCTACTGTCCCCTACATAGGCAACACGTAAAGCGCCAATATATAGACTCTATCTATTAATATCTAATACCTGGACTTATAAAAGTCTCCAGAAAAAGGTCCATATCTCAACTAGGGCCTTTTCAAGTCTATTTACGGCACTGGATCTTGACTCAAGATCTAGATCTAAATCTAGAAACTAGATTCTTTATTTGTATTCTAAATCTAATGTAAGCAATTTTTGTTACACTCCTTGCAAGAGGGTCAGAGGTCATTGAGCTGGCTTGCACCGGCTGTGCTAAATGGCAAAAAATGGCTGCGGGTGCATGACCTCCTTCTTGATGTTCCTATAGTAGACAGCACTAGACTCTAGTTAGTCTTGAACTATTGCTGAATGGAATTTAATGAGGTGTTAAACATGATACAAGTGATAGATAATGAGAAGATTAACTATCAACATGTTTTTAGTAAGTGAATATTTATTATTCTAGATCAAGTCACAGTAACTTGAGTAACTGAACTAACTCTCAACTGTCGTAAACTGAGTCTGAACTTACTGAAGCTAGATCTGAGACTGAGAGTAATGAGATGACTGTAGTCAACTGGGTGTGTGTACTCAGTAGTGTGTAATGTCAGTAATGAGTTAAACGACTGAGTCTTGAGTCGAGTAACTCAGACTCAAGTAACTGACAGTAACAGTATTACATTCTTTAATGATTAAACTGACTTGACTGACTTGTTGGTCTTACCGAGTTTACTAAAAGCCAAAAGGAGTATAAAAAACTATAAATATAATGTATACTAGATCTAAGTAACAGTAATACAACTAACTTACTTGACTACTTCTTACTAGATTTATAGTATTGGCCTATTTTCTATTAGTTGAGTATTAGCTCTCCATGGTAATGTATCATTTTAGAATTTAGAGGCGTGTTCACCATTTTGAAAAAAGGTACAACAACAAACCAGATGAATATACCTCTCAAAATCATTAATAAAAGTACTCCTGAGGTTTTAAATCCATCTGTGCATAAACTTAATGACTTAATTTAAGTTTGAGAGCTAAAATTCAGGTAAGTTAACAAGTTTGCAAAGTTAAAAGTAATGTTCGTTTGTAACACACTGCACAGCTACAGACTCAGTCACTGAGACTTCATATTAACTTAACTCAGACTTAAAAGCAAAACTTTATTGTCTTCTCAGCTTTGTTGCAGGCTTCCCTTGGTTTTGCTAACAATAGAAATTGTAACTATAATTATAATACTAGTATTGTACTATTCTATTATTGTATTGTATATTTTTAGGCCCGCCCAACACTTGTCTTGGCTGCTATACTCACTTTGTGCATGTGCTCTCTACTTGTGAGCATGTACTACATTCACAACATTGCCATGGCTTCACCCTTAGACCTGATGAAAGCCAACAGAATTGTCAGGCTGAATGGAAGAGTTATAGGAGAAGATGAATCCCCTGACAATGCTCATTCCCAGTTGCATTTATTTAATTCATCAGAAGTAAGTTACATAGTTACAAATGTTCCTTCAGAAAGGAAAATTATTATGTCTTAAACACCATATAAACAAATCTCATACTTAAAAATAGTTATTTTAATTCTTTTTTTTTTTTTTTTTTTTTGTATTCTAAACAAATGTGTTTTTGTTATAATCATATACTAATACCATTGGATTGAACTTGCTGGTGAACTCAGGGTCAAGTTGTCTGGGCTGTCACCAGGATGGTCTCAAGGTTGAACCCAGCTTTCCGTTGTCCTGTAATTTATTATAATCTTCATTTCTGAAGGAACATCCAAAACTGACCTCACTGATCCTTAACTGGCACCACTGATGTAGGACGGCCCTGACACTCAATGAACGCCAATCTGGCGGTGACACCCAAGACTGTAATATATTTCTGAGAAGACAAGCTCCCCCGTACTGGCATAGGATCAAGTTCAGTAAATACAATTCCAACACTGCCACCCTATAAACGAAACTAGAGACAGCGACAACCTCATATAACATAAAATAAGAGATATCACCACAAAGTAAACTCGCCGTAAACAGGGGACCAAAAATCCTACTGAAATAAAAGTCCAAGAAACTAGTAGGCTAACACACCGTCTGTTTTAAACCAAATTTAGAGGGTGAACTGTCTCAGGACCAATGACTTTGTGACGTATCAAAACAACTTAGAACAAAAATACCAGGCACTCTCACCCCGTACAAGTAATACAAGTAGAGGGGGGGGGAAACTGCATTTAAAAACAATCAAGTAACATTTGGTAGATCCCCCCTTCTTTTTCCCCTTGTCCAACTGGTCCTGACAAGTCAATACACTAGCAGTACACACTGGCTATGCCCCTTGATTTGATCTGGTAAAGCTAAAAGCATGCAATTGTGCTAAACGAAAATAATTAATAAAAATAATATCTTTTGGCATTGATTTATTATATTTAGTTGAGATCTATTACAATTTAATTACTTGATTTATCCAAACAAATTGATTCAATTAAACTTAATATAAGCTTCTTTTTTTTTCAAGTATTTTTTTTTTATTTGCTTATTCTATTCTAATTCTAATTTGTTTTTAAATATATTAGTAAAAATATTTTTTAGAAATTTAACTTTTCAAAACAACCTTTAATTTATAATTCCTCAGAACCATGATGCCAATGCTCACCCAGTACTAAATGATATAGATATAGCCCTGCATATTGAAAAAAGGAAAGCAAAAAAGGGTCAAAGTGAAGATGCTCACCCGCCTAAAAAGATTAAAAAAGAAGATATGTGGCCAAGCCATGAAAAGGCACAGAAACGAAGAAAAACCTTTGTTCCTTTGGCCATGCAAATTTACAACAATCCCCAGAGAACAAGGGAGAACTGGAATGGGGAAAGATACATAGTTTATTTATGCCACAGTAACTTAACTTGTGCTGGTTGGGGTGACCGACAGCATGGTATACTATCAGCGTACCTTCTGTCCATAGTCACCAACAGAACGTTCAAAGTGGACATGCAAAGTCCTTGTCCCTTGTCTAAGCTGTACCATCCACGACTTCTTAACTGGAGAATTAACCAGTCAGAGCTGGAAGGCTTGTCTAGCACTCACTTGTACGCCTTAAATGACCGCCGCTTTCGTGAGTCTATGAGGGAGATAGACTTTGACGAAGAGTATCCCCAGGATGTCGTCTACTTGACAACAAACTATGATTATTTTTATAACCTGAAAGCTAATCCCAAATACAAAAGTATTTTTAAACAGAAGATTAAAGGTCGACCAAGACCAATATTGTTTGCCGATTTGTGGCAAAGTATATTTAAAATGAACAAAAGAGTTGTTAAAAAGTATTCATCAGCTCTAAAAAATGCCTGGCCTACCAGTCAACACAAACTGGCTTGTGCACATATCCGCTTTGGAAGGAATCCAACAATTCCAACTGACTCAGACATTAGAAACTCATTAACAACAATAAAACCCTTGTGGTCTTACCTGGATAAGCATTCTGATCCACAGAAATATCGGATGTTTGTGGCCAGTGACTGGCAAGGCTTTCGGGATAAAGTCAAGAGCATGTATAAAAACATTACTGTGGATGTGGAAGGGGACATCATTCACATTGACAAGTTAAAAGATCAGCGCAGGCGGGACAATGTTACCAGTCCTGTCGTCCTAGACGCATGCTCTGGGTTTGAGAAGGTTATTGCGGATCAGTATGTTTTAAGTAAATGTGATATTCTTTTATTGACTTACAGTGTGTTCGGCAAAGCTGCTGCTTATTTAAGGAGGTCAAACAACGACTTGTACCTGATGGAGAATGGGACAATAAAACCCCTGATGTTGTTTGACGAGAGGAACCATTGATACATAGAAGTGTTCATCGTTCTGGTGGAGGATTTATAATTTGTCTTTCACATGAAAAGTTTAATGTTTAAATGCAATTGTTGTAGTTTGGCAGTACTGTTCATACTAAATGTATACACCTCATGTTTTGTTTTTTTATTCGGTCTGAAATTCATTAAAATCATTTTGTAGGATCCAAAATTGCTTTTTGTTCCTAAACTAAGCTTAATAAATTTTAATTTTCGGTGCATTGATATTGACATAAGTTATAATATTTTTTCAACCCAAATAATTTGTGTGAATATTTTATTGCATGCATTTTTATTTCTCCTTTTTTTAAAGGACGTGTACAGACTTTTTTTTTTTCTTGTGAAAATAAAGAGCATCTTGTTTCAAAGGTTTTTGTTAGAAAAAAAAGATGTTTCATAATTTTGAAAGTGTAAAAAATATGTTCAAAAGTTTGAGTTCATTGCCTCTTTTCTTACTTGTTCTTTATTTCATTGCCTCTTTTCTTACTTGTTCTTGATTTCATTTCCTCTTTTCTTACTTGTTCTTCTTTGACTACTTGTGAGCCAATACTTTTCTGGGTTTATAAACTCTGGGTTGATTTTTAGTTGACTAGAAGTTTATTATCCTTTTGACATTTAAGGTACATCTTTACCAAAATGGCTAATATTTGGATGAAATGATAAACATTCTGGAGCTGATGAGATATCATTATTCCAACTTTGCCTAAAACACCTTATTATCTTACTTTGCATTAGGTCAACTATTAGTCCATAGTCTATCATAGTGATTCCTAGGCTATCCTTGAAATGTCCAAAATGCTTTACTTTCATCATGATCTTGTAAATCATTTGATCATCTATAGATTGTTACAGTATCTCAATGCCATTTGGGCAGATGTGAAACTATATCATCGCTGTTTACCTGAAACATATTCCAAATCAAAATAAGACTTTTTTGTCAGAGTTCAGGATCACACACATATATAAGATTTACATTTCTTTTATCAAGCTGCATTGCGAAACTTAAGATTTGAAAAGAACAAATGATCATAACGTCACTTAGTTTGTATATATACTGATGACAATATCATGAATAAAAATGGCTTTTTCATGAATATAGCCATTGAGCTTTGCGTCTGCTCATGTTTATATATATATATATATTTAAACTTTTTTTATTTTCACAAGGACTGTGATTCACACTCAAAACTTGAGACGTGCAAATCTAATTGACTAGTGTTTTGTGTAATCTTGTTATGGTTTAGAGATTTGTTTTATCATACATTGGTAAGTAGGAACTGAATTGTGGAGGCTGTTTTGTTTACTTTGTCAGAAATTGATCCCACAAAAAAAAACAACAAAGTTGTAGACCATTTCTTCTCTTTTTTTATTTCATTTTTATTTTCATCAGTTTTGATGTTTTTTTCTAATTTTTTTGGTAATTAATAATTCTTCAGTTCAATATTATGACTCTCGTTTTTTTCTCCCACTCTAACACACATTGTGGTTCTTCTGTGAGAGAATCTGTAAACAATACACCTTAAAGAACACATTTTTGTTTTAAAAATGGTGGCATGCTTAATATAATCTATTTTAATTTCCATGTAATAGTGATTTTGTTCATCTCATACTTAATCATTGTAAACATAAAGATACTTATTCATATCTTTTTATATTTTGTTACAGTTGTCTAGTAAAATTATTGAAAATGACAAATGTATTCTTTCCATATAATATACGCTGCTTCAATCTAGTCATGTCAGTTAACAATATTAAACTTTTTATAAAGTAATAACAATAAAGATGATGATTTTTCATCTCATAACTCAACATCCACAAAGCGATGTGTGCTTTCATGGTTAAATAACTATAGTAGAGTTTTTTGTATTAAATGGTTCCTTTGAAATTGTAACAACTTTGACTACACAATTATTTACCATAAGTTTTGAAATGAAAAGCATTTTAAATTTAAATACAGAATAACTCGGCTGATATGTTTTCTCAACAGATCGTTGTTGTTTTTTATGAAGCTAAGCTTTTATATAATAGATTATTGCAATGAAACGTTAACTAATGATTTTGAAAACATGTTAAAGAAAAATTTTCATCTAATTGGTGCAGAATAAAATAGTCGGTTGTCATGGAAACAAAGAGTTTCATCACCAAATGTTTGCACATTTATTGCATAAACATTTGTTCTGAAAATAACCAATCCAATGTACAGTATAAATCCTTTGACTCAAATGTCAACATAAAGTAAAGGTTTAAGACGCAAGTACAATCATAATAGCGACAATATTTTTTTTTTAAATGTCCCATTTTGTAGTAATTATCTTGTAAAGACACAATTGTTGTATACAAAAACACTCCTGCACACATTAATTTTGAAAATCTTTCTAATTTTCATAGAATTAAAGAATGTTTTTTTCTTAAACAATTTTTTAAGAAAAAGATTTACTATTTATAATTTTTGTAAAATTTTTTAGATTTTATAGTTAAAAGCTAATAAATTATTTCAATGGTATATCTAGTTTTTGTATAATTCTTATATTGGTTTATGTCAAGTCAATGTCACCACTAGACCATGTGAGTAATTTCTGATCATTGAGGTGGACAATATTTTGGTGGCATGGCTTGTTGCACTACATCATCGAGCAAGCATCTCACATTCCTAGAGGAGTAACTCAACGGAACAATTCGATTCCATTGTGCCATCATGATGATTTTATACAAAAGTTGGTTGAAGACATAGTTTCTTTACATTTATTTTTTTTTTTCAAGAAATATGTTGTTGTTTTTTTTGTAAACTACATTCTTCCTTCCCCACCCCTCTTTTTTAACAGGATTACATTTTATTTATTTGTTATTAATACTGTTAGGAATAATAGTAATTAAATGATTTTGCTTTTGCGGCTTTAGTTTTAAATATAAAAATAAATTGACAAAGTTTTACATTAACATTGTAATGTACACTTTTTAAAGTCTTTCTATGAGCCTCTTCATTTATTTGTTATGAACTAGTTGTTTTAAACTATTATATATTCTGTTAGGATAGAATGGCTTCTATTATATTGTTTTTGATTGAATCAGATTCATCTGAAATATTTTTATTTAAACATTGCAGACTCGTACAGTAAACAAAAAAAACGAACTAAATGAAAGGATCCTGATGGCCATCTATCTATTCATGCTTAATTTATTAATTTCACTTTGTGTACATTGAGATTCCAGGTATTTTTAACTGTGTATCTAAACTGGGGGTCTAAATCCATAACATTTGCAACAGCCTCTATCATTGTTTCAAACATCCAAAGTTTATAATAAAGAAGTGTCTACTATAAACATTTACTATAATGTTTGTTCCCTGATGTTAATCAATCAATAAAAGCAACTCTGCCTAAAACTGTCTGTTGAAGCTTGCGAAAGATCAATTGTCTAACCATTTACTAAAATATGCATTAGTTTGAGTTATTTTTACAACTTTAGATGTTTGCTATTTTTTATGAAAATTGTTTTAAATACTTGCTATTTTGATAAAATTTAGATACAGTGATCCTCGTTTTTCACAGTTGATGCGTATCAAGACTGAGTAATAACCAAATTTCCTCGTAGTAGAGGAGAGATATTTTTGATGTATTTAAAAATTATTTAAACTTTTAAAACTCTTCCTGTACTGTTCGTAATCCACCCTTTGCATGAACCAAGTCATTTCTCAGCTGGAACTATATGTGATATCCTACCATTTTTTTTTTAAATAGACTAGTTCCTGAGTTGTGATTTGGCAGGTCAGTACATTTGGATGTAGAGGTGAACAATACATCTACTGTACGTATGAAATACTTGTAAATGATTTATTTTGTCACCTACAGGCCTAGTCTAATACTTGTAAAAAAAAAACTTTAAATAAAATTCTTTTTATATACACATAATAAGAAAATATTTTTGGGCACTTAGTTTATTAAATACTTTATAGTACACAATCATTTTTTTTTAAGTAATGTGTGTATTTTATAAGCATCTACACACCTATTATATTCTATTACAAAGGGATGCATAGGCTCCACTGCATTACTTAAATTAATTACATAAAAGAACAAGAATTGGACTTAAAAGAAGAGGAAAAAGATGTAAAAAGAAAATCATAAAGATTTGTGCACTCTTCTTTGATGATAATGGGCAAGGGCAAAAAATGTTGACGAGATTATGAAATTTTTATGGATTTAATTAAATATTTCACTGGTTTTTTTACTTCAATTGTCCTTCAATATCCACAATATAGCAGCCATAATAATAATAAGGCATGTTTCGAGTATAAAGACTAATCAGGAATGCAGTAGTTTCCATGGCTACACTAACCTAGCTCTAACCTACTTACTTTGCCACGTCATAAACCCCTCTGAAAATCCTTCAAAGTTGCGAATCTGTGAAAGATGAACCCCGAACTAGCAAGGGATTACTGTATATGCTGTCGATGAATTTAAACACATGGCACTTCAATGAAATGGATTTCAACCTCTTCTTTGGACTACTTACAATTGGTTTTAAAAAGGGTGATTGCATTTCCCAGTACTGGAGACACTAGTGAAAGAGAAAGAAAGCTGCTTGACACTTGTGAAAACATTTGTTTTAAAATGTTGAAAGCTGTACTCTTTTTTTTTTTTTTTCTATTTATAATTTTTTTTTCTAAAAGCTTTTGTGTTCAAACATTCAATTTATATTTCTTGATTCCTTTTTTTTTAAAATTCAAATACCTTCCATTGTCCATAGTCCTACTATTTGGTGTATTAGACATGTACATAGTCAACCTTGTTTTGTAACAGAGGTCACTCACACCACCAGCTGGTCAAACAGTGAGAATAATTTAGAGATTTTTTTTCTGAGAGTAACTAAAACTGATCTTATTGATGCAGATCTTCAATCTGACTTCATTAATGTAAAGCTACATGTTTATACATGTCTGTACCATAACAATTTCTTGTACCTGAACAAACCAGTTTCTTAACAAGTGAACTGGTAAATAGGACTTGATCACTGTATCTTTGTTCTATCTGATGAATCAGTCACTGACATTTGATATTTGTTTAATAAAGATGGTGACATAATGCATACATTTCATGTTTTTTTTTTTTCTGTATATTCACTACAACAACAACTGTGTTTTAATAGCTTGCAATCAAATAGCTCATATCTGAGATGGTATTTGGCTGCTGGTACTAGTATTTCTTGAAGTACACAGGAGCAGTCAATGTAATTAAGCAGGTTAAAAAAATATTTGCTTTCCAATTACTAACAAATGAATATAAAACATGATCATTGTCATGTTGATTGTTGTGATACTTGCCATCATTGTATTTCAGTCTGATCAATGGTAACTAACTAATCTTCCATAAACTAGCTTATGTTACGTTGCAAGCTCTAAAGGAGAGAGGATCAAATAATAGCACACTACCACCAGATTGAATCTTCAACAAGAAATGTTCCACAGTAGAGTTGAGAAGAAGTGTGCCACACTTGCATAATGTCTTGAGAGACAAACTAAATTTTAAATTTTTATGATAAACTTAACATTCCTTAGTCTGTTGGGGCACCATACAAGATATGTTGACCATCTTTATCCATTCATCTTTCTTTTGACTTTATAGTCTCTTTTTAATGACAGGTGGATCCATTCATGTTATCTTCCCATCACTCTGCTTCATCTTGTTTTTCCTGGTACAGTTCCCTGAATGAAGATCTTTGCATGACCATGTGATATGGTCATAGAGTTATAGTTTTTTTTTTTTTTTCTGTTGTTAGCAGGTCACAGTATGTTCCAATATTAATCTTTTCTAATCTCTTCATTTATGATGCAGTCTTTGTAAGTAACCTTTGCCAACTGAATTTAAAAAAAAGAATCGAGCTATAATTTGTCTATCTGAAGGATTGTATCACCTGCAAAATGCATGGAATTAAGTTGTAGCCAAAATGATCCTGGAACCCATATAAAAAAAACTCCAGAGAATCCTAAATGCTGCTGGTAAAGTCATTGGAAAGAAACAAACCCCGCTTGGGCAGCTGTTTGAGACAAATATCCTTACAAAATCTAAAAAGATTCTAGAAATAAATTTCTAGAAATAAATCACTCTTTGGGTCAGGATTTTGTGATTTTACCATCACAAAAGAGATACAAGACACCGGTAGCAAAGACAAACAGACACAAAAACTCTTTTGTTCCTCTGGCAATTAAATAAATCATTAAACAGAAACAATCTGATGTAAACTTTTGACATGTACATTGTGAGTTCTTCTGGTGTGAATGAACATTTTGTTTCTCTTTATAGTTATAAATGTTTTGTTTGGTATAATGCACAAATTGTAAGACAAATTTCCTTATGGACAATAAAGATTATTATTATTATTATTATATATGTATATCCTTCTTCCTAGTCAAATATGAACTCATTTCCTGTGAACTTGATGACTGTAGATATTGTTTTAAAAATTAATTGAACTTTAACAGAAAAACTTATGGATATTTGTTTTGATGTAGAGTGTGCTTTTGAAGTTCTATGCCATTCATATTTATAAACCAAGATAAGTGCTTCTTTCATGTTTCAAATGTCACTGGTGTGTTTATAATAGTAAATGTTAACAGCAAGTAACAGGTAACCTTTAGAAATTCTGAACTACAAAATAGCAACGTGGGAAGCGTGGTCGAGAGGCTAAGTGCAGCTTGAGCTTGGCTACCTAGAAGGGGGCTTGAGGTTCGACACCCGACTCTGGCAGAGTTGTGTTTACTGAGCGCCCAAAGGCAGCACGGGAAACCAACTCCTAGATACCCCCTTCCCCCAATGGTCCACAAATGAGATTGAATCAAAGCGCTCTGAGCATGCTGTAAGCATGAAAGTAGCGCTATATAAAAGCTATAATAATAATAATAATAACAACCACAGTCCTCCATACAAAATATGCATTTTAATCTTGATAGCTTGTGATGAAATCCAATGCAGAAACCATGTCTCTGCACAAGGTCCAACTTGTCACCTGCCTGAGCCAGCAAGGTCAGACCAAGTTTGATTTTTATATGGACACTATATTGTCAGTTGCAGTAGGACTACAGGGGAATGAAATGTAGCAATTAAATAAATGCCTATAGATCTTTTTTTTTTAAATAAAATCTGTAAATATTTGTATCTTTAACTCTTTCTCTCCTAACTGATACCAACATTGATTCCACCAGAATGTGGTAAATAATTACGGAGAGAAAAAGTTAAATATTAAAATAAAAATGCAGCATTCTGAGTATCTTAGTGGATGAAGAACACAAATATAAATTTATTTACATAAAATTTATTGTATTCCGTAAACAATTGTATATTTGTAAGGAAAAATTATTATATTTTTTTTTCTGTTCTTTCAAAAGACATCTATAAAACTATAGAAGACTATCACATGTTTCTCAAATGATTTTTTAAAAACCTATAGATATCATTTGTTTTTTTAAGGAGCCATTTTCAGAAGACCAAAAAGTAACAGTTGCACCTATTTTTAGCACATAACAGACTTAATTGAAATGTGATTTTCAATGGCCCTTAAATTTTTTAGTCTGTTTATGACATGGAAGTCTAAATCTATCACACTAAATATACATCACAGCATTAATGCTTCATACTTTTTGGTTTCTAGAAAGAGAATAAAACACTAATGATAGCAGCAATGGTAGGAACATAATTCAAATCTTATAAAAGTTGAGCAACAATCAAGATTACTGGGTCTTACAATAGTAGAAAATTATCATCTAAAAATTACTAGGAAACACAACTTTAAATAAAGGTATTTAAAAATATACATATAAACAATACCAGCTAGATTTCAATGCATGTTGTTTTTTTTTACCTCCTTAAGTTGTAGAATGATAATGGTTCTTTTTTTTGTTTTATTTTAACTGTCTATGATACTCTAAAGATATCTATAAGAAAGAAAACAGAAAGAAAGTGGAGATGGAATCTCTAAGAAAAGATGCCAACGACAGAGCTAAACAGACCTTAGATTGAAACCCCAGGGCACAAGATGTAGAACGTGGTGACGCAGTGAAGCCCAGAGGCCAGGAAAGAGCAGGGAAGCTACTAAAAATAGCAAGAGACCGTTGGAAACTAACTTGTTTTTACTGAATCCCTATATTCCATGAGGAACACAAAGGAATGATGATGATGATTGTTATAAATATTTTATATACCGGTATAATAGAACTATTTTTGTTTTTACAATATAAAACTGATTTATACTCTTACTCTTGCTTAAAATTCTAAGATGTCTCAGCTGTTATAGGTTTTGTTCCCCCAACTAGATTGCTTAAAGGTTTTATTCATTATTCAGGAAAAGTGTTGTGTATGTCTAGTAGCAAAGTAATTGTAATATAATGTCAGCCCTGTGGTACATGCTCTGTATTGTAACTCTATCATCCAGAGTTAGAACCCTGCCCTTTGCTAACAACTGTCATCCTGCAGGGATAGGATGTATAATTACTTTTTAAAATATGAAGGAGCATCTGAAACATGTAAAACATTAAAAAAATACACATTTTATACTAACAAAAACAAAAAATATATCCCTGAAAAATTTTGTTTTACAATTGTGCATTACACATAACAAAATATATATTGAAAGCAAATTTAAATATACAATCGTACCACAGTTTCACTACCTTTATATGGCATGGAACATTATTTACTAACATGCCTTGTAAAAGAAGAGTAAATATTTTTGAATCGCAAACATTCATACAAGAGGCAAATTTAAAAAAAAAACAACTAAAACATCAATAGTCAGCGGAGTATTTCACTGGTTACAATTTGAAAAACAATATATATATATATGTATGTAGTCTATCAGTTCAACAGATAAAGCAAGTAAGTATGACAGGTGCAAGAAATATATAATGTCACTATTTTGAAAGAAAAAATTAACCGCAAGATACTTTTTGTATTATTTATTTGTGACAATTTATAGAATTTCTAATTAAGATAGAGAGCTGCATACGAAGATTCGTTGCTTATTGAGAGGAAACATTTGGCTTCGATGTTTACTGAAATCAAAACATTTTTTTTTAAGAAGTGTGTTCAATATCCAGAGTTAATGAACTATCCATGGATGCAAACATAGTTGTTACCTATATGTCAGCTTAGTCATACATCATAAGGGAAAAGAATATAATATTTTTCAATGTAGAAGAAATTTTATTTGAAAACAAATTGACACTTTTCTCTGAAGATTTTGAAAGAGAAACTCTTTTTATCTTTCCTACTTATTGAAGTGCAGTCGAGAAAATAATTCTTATATTGATTTAAGTGAGAACATCACAGTTGAAATAAAGAAAACTTTTCTCAGCAGGTCCAAAAACTTTATATGACAGAAAGATGACACTTGTCTTTCAAAATTTTCTCTGAATGCTACCGTGACAGGAATAAATTGTTTGCATTTTTATTTTGATATTGGCAGCTTTGAAACTAATTGCTGAATTTTTTTAAAAAAGGATTGTTTACTTAAAAATTCAAGCAGTCTTTTTGCTACTTTAGGGCTCTCTGATAAAAATAAATGTCAATTAAGTTAACATCACGATTGGCCTGAAAGATCTGCTGGGGGAAGATATGTTGATTTTTAACACCTGAAATAGTATACTTGACTCCTAAGCAGAGGCGTCACTAGGCAGGTGCGGGGGGTGCGGTCCGCACCGGGTGACACCCGATAGGGGGTGACACCCAAGTGTAAAAAGGCACTTTAAAAAATAATTTTAAAATACCAACTTTAAAATGTGACAGAAGCAAAATCAAAAGCTTAGAAATTGTTGAATAAAAATATTCTAAATGGGAAAACATCAATAGCAAGATTTTATTCTCAGATAAATAGTGGACATGTCCACAACGAGAAACTCGAGAGAAGACTGAAGAACATTTATCAGGCTTTCAAATTAGGAACATTTTGGGAGCAGGACTTTAGCTTCCAAAAATTGACGTTTAGATGGGAAAACAGAGGAACATCTTGTATTATAGATTGCTTACTATCGCATTGTTTCTAGCAAAGAAAAAGTTTGTATATGGTGGCGAACTGAAGAAGACTTTTCATTGAATGATGAATTTTTTTTCTCGGGATTGTGGAAACGTTATCCAAATATGAGCCAGTGCTGAAATAATAACTTATACGATCGCAAGCCAGCGATGGAAAAAAAAAGTTACTTTCCAAGCTTGTACCAAACATATATATATACCGGTATATATATGTTAGCAAACCACTTTAGGGATATACTTATCAGAGATGAGACATAAAAACTGCAAGGTACTCTGGTATCTTGTATTACAGCACACCTAACATAGATCTCTGAAGTTGTAAGATATATTAACAGTAGCAATGGTAATGTTGAAATGACAGAAATGTAGGATATTCCTCTTAATGTGGGCCAAATCTGGTGTATCAGTTCTGATAATTTAAAACGACTGAAAAGAGATGGACTTAAGTATCGATATGATGAGCTCAGGGACATGGTAATGCAGCTACAGTGTCAAGGATTCATGAAGAAGTGCAGGCAGTAATAAATGAAGAACAGAAAAGAAACTTGAATGGATGTGTACACCGTTTACTTAAGTCCAAATTCTTAATCGGAAAATATTTTCTAATTATACTTTCTTGGTTCTCTAGAAAAAGGGTTTTCTTTCTTTGCCACTAATACTAATAGATAGGATAATATAATTAATGACCCGTGTCATATGAACAAATCGCTGGTGTGCTCATGGTGAGCTGTTAGACCCATAAAAGAACGATTTTATGAACGTTTGACGGCGAAAATTTTTGCCGTCTGTCTGAAAATATAAACACTAGAGGCGCAGCACAAATATGATTGCCAGCTGTCTGTGAATACACGCATACCTTTCATTGCTTGACTTTCTTATTGGCAGATGTACTCAAAAAAGTAAACTAAACACACAAGTACCTTCAAATTAAAGTGTTAATTATTTTCAAAGTGGTGGCTAAGCACTTAAACATTTACTCTACGAAATATGTGAAAAGTTAGCTCAAAATGTTATTAAGATAACTTTTCTCAAATCAAACTAGCATGTTAATGAAAAAGAAAAATACGTTTTAACAATATGAAAATATCAGGAAAGTATTCTTAAGATTTACTATTCAAATAGAGAGCAAGAAGTTTATACTGAGTGCATCAATCTCTTGTATATTGGGCCTGACGGCAAGATATGTGAACAGAAATACTAAAACTAGAATACTAGAATGCAGCAAAATTTTGAAAGACTACAACGAATCTATACCAGCCTTTGAATTAAACCTTTAACTGTTTCTTGCCAAATGCATGTTTACGAGGCGTCATGTGAAAAGAAGCTTTGTAAAACTAAATTTAGCTAACAACGTTCTCTGATTAAAACATCAACTAACAACGTTCTCTCATTAAAACATCAACTACCAACATTCTCTCATTAAAACATTAACTAATAACGTTCTCTCATTAAAACATCAACTAACAACATTCTCTCATTAAAACATCAATTAATAACCTTCTCTTATTAAAACATCAACTACAACGTTCTCTAATTAAAACATCAACTAACAACATTCTCTCATTAAAACATTAAGCAATAACGTTCTCTCATTAAAACATCAATTAACAACGTTCTCTCATTAAAACATCAACTAACAACGTTCTCTCATTAAAACATCAACTAACAACGTTCTCTCATTAAAACATTAACTAACAATGTTCTCTTATTAAAAATCAACTAATAACATTCTCTCATTAAAACATCAACTAACAACTTTCTCTCATTAAAACATCAACTAACAACGTTCTTTCATTCAAAGATTAACTAATATCGGTCTCTTATTAAACATCCACTAACAACGTTCTCTCATTAAAACATTAATTAACAACTATTTTTTGAAATCAAATCAAGCAATTCTGTCCATTGAAAACGAAGTGCAAGATATATTGAGTTTAAAGTTTTTTTAAATAAGTTTTCTAATTTGAAATCCTGAAAAGGAAATTTAAATATTTATTTTCTAAGGTTATTGTAAACTTTTATATGTTAAAAAAATTCTTTAAAAATTTTTGTACCAATCAATATACTTTTCATTAAGTTGCATTTTTCATTAGTTGTCCTCATGAAAGTTGTCCTCACTATATGTGATTATAATGTTCAAAAGTTTCCATTAAGAGCTGTTTAGTGTTTACTTAGGAAACCATGCTCAGTTGGTTTTCAATTTCTTTCTATTTAAAAAATCGTAGATGTTAATGAATGTAATGAAAAACGATAATATGTAAGAGAAAAAAACTTTGTGTAGCAGCAATTAACGAACTGTATTATTGCGCAAAAAACAACAACTGAACAACGATAGTTTTTTATTTGAAGAATAAGTGGAACACTGGGGAGGGGTGACACCCTGATTTTACTGCACCGGGTGACACCCACCTTAGTGACGCCTCTGCTCCTAAGCTCACCCGAAGAAACTAGCATTTTTAAACATGAACTTTATCAAGAGTGAATTGAGAAACTGACTTATCAATGAGAACTTGAATTACAAACAAAATACAACCTGAATTCCCCTCCTACTTTCCAAGGTAATACAAGGCCATAGGGTTAGGGGTTATCGTTTGTATATAAAGAATTGGCAAGCCATTGACATCTGTAAACAGCTACCATATCATGAGCTCAAAATTATCAACATGTAAAAGAAGCCCTAATTCACCAGGAGTGTGCTACTCAGGATCTTAATCTCATGCTTTTCAAAAATGAAAGACCAAAGCAAGAAGATGATCCACAGATCTCTGTCTCTAACAATGTGGTTGGACATGTGGACATCACTATCCAAGAGAGACAAGACATTTGAAGCCTTGAGAGGATACATCTTAATTGATTACATTACTAATGCTTAAGACATTCAATCATTTATCACTGAACAAAATCCTAAGGATCTACAAATTCTGACACACAAGACTAAGGCTGCCTTCAAATCAAACCAGAAAAGAATTTTGTTTGTTTCTCAAAAAAACACAGAACGTCACAATCTTTTAAGAATGACAAAACAAAGTCTTCAAATGCTAATACAAAGGTCAATAGGCTTTACAATGTCCTATCAAGGCACACAGAGCACCTTTTGACACATGAAAGGACTATGTTAATGAATGCATAAAGAGACAACCCCCCTGAAAGAACAACTTTAGAAAGTCACTTGCAAACTCAAGTGTACATGAGAAAAGAAAAAAATTGAACATTCAATAATGACTGTCATTGCCAAGACAAAAGGACTTCAATTCTATTCAGGTCTTGTTGGCGATCATTTTGTGAATTTCCCTGAAAAATTAAATTCTATTGTGAATTAGTAGTGTGTGTTTAAATATGTTCATGATGCTAAGTTGATGAATACAGGTGTTTTATTTCGCCAATGAGGTGGAGTTATTATCAGAAGGCATAGGTCTGAAGAATAGGAAGACAGTGTAACACTACAATCCTATTGTATCATTAACATTGCACTGGTGCACACCATAAGCATTGGTTCATGAGCATATTACAATATTTACAAACCTGTTCTTTTAGAATTTTCTTAAAACTAAAAAAAAGGTGTAGCGGTAAAGAATTATGTAAGCATCACGATTTGCAGGATGCATTAAGAAAAAAAGAGCATAGGCCAAAAAATATTCTAGCGCCTATGAAATATTTTGATTAAGGACTGAAAAGCAGACAAATGGTCAGGGTAAATCAAATAAGACTATTTATTAAGGCAGAGAGATGGGGGGTGGGTGGAGAGTGTTACTCAAATTTATAGTCTGGTTCAATTCAACCTAAAATATACTATAATTCTCTGGAATGTATGTAAAGTATAGTAAAGTTCCCCTTTCAGACCTTGTGGTCAATAGGGCAGACGATGTACAGGGCATCTGTTTACGAAGGTGCAATGTGGCCAGCACAACGATCAACTGCCTTTACTTTGCCCATCTAATGCCAGGTACCCATTAGAGCTGTTCTGACTCAGTGATGCCCTAAGATCCTGATTCAAACCTGGGACCCCCAGTTAGGAAGCCAAGCGCTTTACCGCTCAGCCACAGCACCTCATAAAGGAATGTATGGAAGAGCGTTTACTCAAGGAGTTCTTTATAAATTTGAAAATGAAGGACAATATTAGCTAAACAAATAAGAAAAAAACTTTATCTATTATCCTTTGACAAATCAGAAAAAATCTCTATTAGTTCCTCTTCTGACAGCTCCATTAGGTCTTCAATTAGGACTTCTGTTTCATCATCTAATATATTGAATGTATCATTGTTGTCTAATATGTTTAATGAATTTTCAGACGATAAACAAGAATTCACAGTAGTTGATGAGAGTAATGTTGGCACATTAACATAATCTTGTGTTGAGTTAGGATTCTCTTGGCATTGCTGCTGTGAAGATTGCATGTTACTGTTAATATTCAGTGAGGCTAAGTCCGGACTCTCATTGGTTAGCTGCTGCCCAAGCAAATCAGTATTCAATGGTAAGTCAGGGCCCTCATTAGTATCCTGATAAATTCTGTTGTTGTTCTCCAGTGGTAGCAAATTAAGAGACTGTGCACAAGTTGGTTGACAAGTTGAGATTTCAATAGCTGGATGAAGTGACTGAGGTGAATCCATGGAAGGAATTTGATCCATTTTGCTATTTTGTTTGTTATCTAATTTTCTTGATTTTGTAAAAGGTTGGGCATCTTCAGATTCTGAATTAACTTGATTAAGTGGATTAAGTGAAACTTTTTCTTTCAGCATTTGACACAAGGGCTGCATTTCATCTCTGAAATGAATTAGGAAAATTCTAAATACAAAGAGTTTATTATATTCTGGTAAGGGCTTCTGTAACTTATACAATGTTTAGTTGCCTTTTTAACTAAAGAGAGAAATGGAGAAGGACGGTCGACGAATCTTGCATGGTGCCCCAACAGCCTAAGAGATAAGTAAAAGGTAAAAAAAAATTTTGTTTTTCTTAATGTGAAGTTTTTACAAATCTTTGTAAGCCCATTTTAAATACAACTGGGAGATGATTGTTATACCTCAACAGTAAAGAAATCTGAGGGATAATTGGTTACAAGTTTTTAAGAGTTTGGGACTTTTTATGTATAAAAATGACAGGAAATGAAATATAATGTATGATATAAGAAAAATAGTTGCTTCAATTTATTCAATATCTTGTAACAACATTTGTATGTGCTGCTGTTCCATAGAGTTGCAATAATGATATTATAAATGCAAATCAAATGAAAAGTAAAATACTTAGTTATGGCTGCATTATTTGAAATTTTGTATTTTTACAGCTATTTGTAACACAAGATTCAGAGACAATTTAGTAGCTAAATGATATGTTGTAACAAACAGGGCTGGCTGTCTAGTTGTGTGATTTGCAACAAGGACTGTTACAGTCTTTACTTAAAGTATAAACTGAGTTTTACAAATTCCATGCTTTTCTAAGAGCCAACATCACATCTTAGCAAAGACAGTGAAAAACTAAGATTTAAAAAAAAATAAATATATATATATAAAACTCACCCATGTATAATTATGTCTCCCTGAGTCACAAATGCTTTTTTGCCATAACCATTAGGATTATCCTCCCTATTTTGCTGTTTCACTGTTGAATTATGAAATGTATGTTTAAAAAATAAATAATTCTTTCAATTTAAAATGTAATATTTCAATCCAAAAGATTGATGATGAGATATGGTAAATGAAATGCCTGATTAGATAAAAACATCAGTGTGACTGTTTACTTTCCACTTAGCTCAAGAAGAATGATAGATTAGAACATATTAACATGGACATTATTTTGTACTATTATTAGTGCATTTCTGTGGGCAGATTAATTTCATTTGATGCCAAACCAAGAAAAATAGTAATTGCAGTGCCACTGATATTTAGTCTATAAATTCTAAATAATTTACAAAGATCAGAAGGGATGCTTGGAAATAACTATGGTACATTTTTGTTCTAGCACAGGTACAGACTGTACAGGAAATAATGTCAAGGTCTGTCATTTAGTCTACAAGAGTACAAATGGTTTTAGAAGCTAATTCACCTTTTGAACAGCTTCTATATTTATCCATCGTTAGACCAGAAGGGAGAAGGCAAAGGACGCTGACAGTCTGATGATTCTCTTCCACTTTCAGATGCGACAAAAAAGTGTAAAGGTTATCTATCTTGACAGGGTCCTCCACATATGGTGCTAGTTATATGAAAGAAGGATGTTACTAATTTGGAAAAATATAACACACACATACACAAATCTCTCTAAGAAATTATTCTTATAAATTCAATCAAAAAGTAACTTTATTATGGATAAAAGAAATAAGTACAAATAATTTTTTCAAGATTAACATTCTCAAGGGCATTCTGATTAATTTCTCTATTACTTAGCATGCAAAGCAAGGAGACATGCTGTCTGAGCGGTAAAGCACTTGGTTTACGAACCAGAGTCCAGGGGTTCAAATCCTAGTGAAGAGTGGGATTTTTTACTTCAGGATCTTCTGGCACCTCTGAGTCCAACCAGTTCTAATGGGTACCTGACATTAGTTGGGTAAAGGTAAAGGCGGTATGTCGTTGTGCTGGCCACATGACACCTCATTAACCGTAGGCCACAGAATCAGATGACCTTTACATCATCTGCCTTATAGACCACAAGGTCTGAAAGGGGAACTTTTACTTTTTTTTTTTAGCATGCAAAGTCACATTTTAGAATGTGTTATTTTTGGTCAACCCCTTTAGTTTCAAAACTTAAAAAATTAATTTATTATATCTCAAAAAAAAAAATCAATAAAAATTAGAAAAGTTCATTAACCCTGCAATGAAGAAGGTTGCAAATATTTAGAAGACAAGTTAAAGACCCAAAATACCAAAGCTCCATAAACTTAACTACTCAGGCTATATGCCCAAAAATATCTTTGTAAGCAAGAATTAAGAGATTCACCCCATCCCAAAAAAAACAAAAACATAAATGATGAAAAGAGCAGTAGCACAAGTTTTTTTTCTTCTTCTTCTTCATGAAACTGTCAGGTAGAGTTGAGCTTTTGGCTCTTGGAACTCTAGGCCAGCAAAAGTGAACAAGAGCTCCCTCTCAGAGGCCTGAATGAGAACAGTGTACACTGTTCTGTCTGGCTGGTAGGTCAGACTTGTGGCAAGACGCCGGGTACACCAAGACCCCCGCCATTTTCCTTTTTCTATACAAAGCTAACTGTGCGGGACACGCCATATATGTGACGGCCCCTTGAGATACAGCGCCTGGATTGTGACAAGGTTGTGGGAGCTTTTTTTACAACTCCGCACAGTGCAATGAGGATGCTCTCACACCCCCTTAAGCACCCCCATGGGAGTCTTGTTTTGCTAGCCTATAGCCTAATAGTTTCCTCCTACGATTGTTTCCACCCCATGCGCCACTATGAGGCAGGGTAGCATGCCCAGGAAAATGTTTCTCTAAAATAAAAGTCTGAAGAGGAGAAAAGCTGAACAAGTGCTGAAGAAAATGAAACCTTGCTGAGGTCAATCTACAATTCTAAGAAAATAGTTTTAAAATTAACGGATAAAACAAGATTTTGTATTTCACAGTTAAAATGACACAAATTATGCTGGTTAGTTTTAATTAACACTACCACTGAATGGTGAGAGTAAGAACAAATTTAGGGATTCTAGGACTCTATGAATAAACTTACAAATATTAGACATTACCCGGGGCGTAGCTAGGAATTTGCCATTATTGGGGGAGAGTGGGTCTTGACCTCTATGGGGGCCCCTACTTTTTGCGTAACATTTATTTAATGTAAAAAAAAAACTCATTTGTGAGGAGACCAGGGGAATTTTCAAATTCTCTCCCCCCCAGCTACGCCACAGGGCTTGACATGGTCTTCAATACAGTAATGATTATTGTTTTCCATTATTCTTCCTTTCTATTAATATTTCTCTTTAAAAAAGGACATGATTTTATTTATTTTCAACATTAAAATATAAATATCCCATTCTCAAAACAATAAAAAAAAAAGTTTTGCTCATTTCTGAAAATAAATAGGTTTATACCAAAAATGAAAAGTCAGACATACTCTGTTTATGACCTGTTGCAATGTGTACAGTAATGCCAGCCAATGGACGCTCAGACTGCTCATTTTTGACTGTGTTTCGAGAAATTCTAATTATAGTGCTGCCAGCTGGTTGATTCCTTAGCATCTCTTCACATTGATCATAGCTTAAAAAACTTGACAAAACTCTAGGGGGGAGGACATGAAAAAATCAAAATTAATAATCTTAATGTTTGAAAGTGTTACAAAATAAAACATTAACATTTTCTTCTTCTTTTTTTTTTTTTTTGTTACTGTCAACAAGTTTCTTAGTTCCTCACTAAACCTAAAAGTAAATGAGAATTCCCAGTGAGATATTAGAATTCTCTTATCTGAGATGTTTATTCTTACCCTAGTTTCAGATCTTCTGGAAACATTGCCAGTGTAAAGCAAGCAGCAATGAACCAAGTGTAAGTTGAAAAATTATTTTTCTGACAGGAATTTTTTCTTGTGTTGTGCAATTTTTCTTGTAAGACGTCTTTCATTAGTACATCATCTTTCATATTTGGGAACGCTGGAGATAGCCAATACTTTTAGTAGCATTGTAGTTGAATATTATCTATACTAAAAAGTAGAAAGTAAGGGGTATGTATGTATGTTACCAATAGAAATTAAAAAAAGGGTTTCACTCGTTCTCTCCGTAATTATTTACCACATTCTAGTGAAATCAACGATGGTATCGTCAGTTAGGAGGGAAAGAGTTAAGCAATCTAGATAAAACTTGGCATAAATGTTCCTTGGGTACTAACTGGGACCATATTGTATGTATTGTATCCCTAAAACAAACTTAAGAACCTCAAAAAAAAAGTTGACCAACCCTATGAAAGCATAATTTCATCAATCTAGGCCATGTTTACCATGTTTACATGAGAAAAGATTGAAAGGATCTAGATCTAATTTCAAGAGCTACACTTTGCGCATATAGTTTTTTACTTTGACACATGAAAATAAAAATATAGTCCATTTATTTCATTATTTAATAAAATTATCCTTCAAATTTGTGTTTCAAAAGCATTTTTTACATAAATTCATTCCATATATCTGCGAATTTAGAATTCCTGTCGTACATTCTTTCATTAGACAATACAGTAATGTTACATATCTTTCCATTCCTAGGTCTAAAACTCTAATTCAACTCAAAGATGTTATAACTTCTCTTCACAAAGATAGTTTTATACTTTAACACACGAACATAGTAATTATAGGCCATTCATTTCATATTTTATTCAAATTAACATTCAAATTTGTTTTACTAAAGCATTTTTCATACATTTGTTCGCCAAAGCTGCAAGTCGTGTTGAGATATATTCTAATAGTTTCATTCATGAATCGCGTATATCTATTAAAAAAGGTCATGCATGCGCAGAATGAGCTCTATCCAAACCAATATGTGTAGATAGTGTAGATCTAGATATATGTATAACTTAAGATCAACTTTATACTTTAACACATGAACATACAAAATTAAGTCTATTCATTTCAAATTTTAATCAAATATATGTAGGCCTACAAGCAAATGTTTTTATTTGAAAAAATGGATTTCAGTCGATTAGCTATTTTGATAGCTCCCCATTCATACTATTTTTACATTTACGCATTCCGCATTTGCTTTACTTATAACATTATTATTTCGTTTTATTTTTCTAAAACACTCTCAGTGACTATATCAACACTGATACGCAAATAAAGACTCCCGGACAATATATGCCTAGTGTTTTGATGATAATAATATTTATCATCGATAAGGAAATTTGTCTTATGATTTGTGCATTACACCAAACAAAACATTATTATTATAGAAAAACAAAATATACATTCACACCAGACTCACTCATAATTTATATGTGAAAAGTTTATTTCAGATAGTTGAATTTTATCTAATGATTTGATTGCCAGGGGGACAAATGATAACCATTCTATTTTTATTATAAATTTCTTTTTCTTAAAAATCAGGAAAAAAAAACTCTTTCTCTCCGTAATTATTTTCCATGTTCAGATGGAATTATTTATTTTTCTCAATAGTGTTTTTCACCATCCTGTTACGATTTAACTTCCAAAACTTTTGGTATGTAATCAGGAAATGTTATTTAAGGTATATCACTGCAGGAGAATGCATGTTAAGTAAGGTATTAAAGCTTAAGTTTGGATAGCAGATAATGTGTTGTCAAATTGAAATTGAAAATAGGATAATTCTTGTATCCAGACTTTTGACTGCATTGATGAACTAGCCAAAAATAAATAAACCCAATAATTACCTTGCCTTAATAAACTTTGGAAAAATTGAACATTTTTTTCAGTGAAGTGTTGTGAAGTGATAGTGTAAAATCTTTCCTGCAACATGGAGATGAAGACTTTAAGGGGCATTGTTGTGGAGCAATGGAATCGTGGCTGGTACTGATGAAAAATATTATAGACAAATTAAACTATTTAGAATTACTATAACTTATAAATATCGTCAAGAGGAACCTTCCACTTTGTAAATATTTATATTTTAATTATTAGTGATAAATTTAAAAACTGAATGAAAATCATAAAGAACTCCTTCATTTTAGAGCAAGAGTCAAAGCCCCTAGAGGCCTTTTAACCAATGAAAATACTTTTTTTCACTACCAGTACCAGGAATGAGGTAAAAAGTTTTCCATTGTTCTGTTTAAAAGAGAGATACAAGCTACTCATAGCTAATCGCAAGCCTGATGAAATTAAAATCTCCTTTCCCTTTGCTTCAGGGACCTTTGGTAGTAGGGCAGATTTTTAAACAAAAATTATCACAGCAATTTTATTGATATATGGAATTCTTAGGTTACCTTTAAATTACAGTTATATAATGCCATTAGATTCATTTAATGTCACTTCCCTAGTTAAGAAAAGGAGAAATATCTGATCTAGGAAACTACAGACCAGTATCACTAACCATGTAAAATACTAGAACACATAATATGTAGCAACATCATAAACCTCTTATAAAAAAATAATTTACTAACTCCATCCCTACTGGCTTTAGGAAATATATTTCATGTGAAACACAACTAATAGGACTAATGGATGATTTTTCAAAAAGGTTTAGATCATAATGAGCAAACAGAAGTTATTTTATTAGATTTTTCTAATCATTTGACAAATTTCACAACCATTGCTTGCTTAAAAAAATTAAAATATTTGGGCATTGCTGCATCAATGGATTCAGGATTTCCTGATAGGGAGAGAACAAACTGTAATAATAAATGGCTTAACACCAATAACTGTTAAAGCAGGTGTTCCTCAAGAAACAGTCACACACTGCTGTTTCTCAGCAAAATCAGAAAAATCTTAAAAGACAACCACCACCCACTCCATTATTACTTTTGTCTAGTCATCTGCAACTTCTGTCCATTACGGCTAGAAAAAAATGGTAAAAAAAAATTCATTTGTTCCTTAATCTGTAAGACTTTCAGTGCTATTCATTATTATTATAGCTTTTATATACTTCTATCTCTCCTATATTGTCTACTTTTTTTTTTTTTTTATTATTATAGCTTTTATATAGCGCTACTTTCATGCTTATAGCATGCTCAGAGCGCTTTGGCCCAATCTCATTTGTGGACCAGTGGGGGGGAGGGGGTATCTAGGAGTTGGTTTCCTGTGCTGCCTTTGGGCGCTCAGTAAACACAACTCTGCCCAAGTCGGGTGTCGAACCTCGAGCCCCCTTCTAGGTAGTCAAGCAAGCCAAGCTCAAGCCGCACTTAGCCTCTCGACCACGCTTCCCATTGACTAGGAATTGTTAAAAGGATCAAGACGTGTGTATAGTCACTCAATGAACCTCTTGGTATGTTGTGTCTGTTCTATTTATGTGAATGTTGTTGAGTCCTTAAAATCACAACAAATAAGCAATAAGGATCAATGTAGTGGTCTTAGTCTTGATAACAGGTTTGATTAATTTTATACTACTAGGACTGTCCAGTTATTCATGTACTACTCACCAAATCTGTTTGCACCCAACAGTACCAGTGCACTGCTCCTATGTAGTACCATAACTGCGTGCTGCCTGATCGTACGGTGAAAGGTAATGACAGACACTGGGAATAACAATATTATTTGGTGTCAACATTTTACAAGTGATCATGCACAGAATTTAATCTGAAACTAAAACTTCTAACAGTATTTAAGTTAAGTAAAGGTAATACACTTTCAGACCTTGAGGAAATGAGGTCTAAAGATTTAAAAGCACATCTGTTTCTAAGGCCAATGGTTAATGAGGGTATACGTGGCCAGCACAATGATCAACCAGCCGAATGTAAAAGTTGGGTAGAAGACTCCAAGGCATCCTTGATGTTCAAAATCCCAGTCTCGCCAGGATTCAAAATTGTGTCTCCTCAGTTAAAAAATCAAGCACTTTACCAATAAGTCACCATGAATGTCTACCAGTATTCAGAAGATACAAATTTGTTTGAGAAGTGACATCAAGTGGAAAATGATGGATAAGATCAGTAAAGAAGCAAGATTTTGGTTAAACGACAAATGGTTCCCTCAACAAATGGTACACTGACAATTCCTTAATGACAAATGGTTCAAATAACAAATGAATCACAAACGATTGATTCACAAGATATAAATATTTGTTAATATTTTTGACGCATTGTTTACACAGATAGTAAATAAAGGGGATTTATGCATTATAACTTTTGTTTATATTTTTTTCCAAGAATTTTTTATTAATAGTTTAGCTCAAAACTGCATTTAATCAGAGGTTGTTGATTATTAAACAATCTCAACCATTGCAAATTAAGAGAGTATCTTATCTTATATGTTACAGACGTTACTTCAAAAAAGAAGATGATTACGCCCTACGTGTCATGCAAATTATTGCCAGTAGAGACATCAATCAATAAAAGCTAATTAAATATTAAATATAAACTTGCAAGATGATCACTTAAAAGAAATGTTACAAATGCAAATTAAAATATTATAGAGACCTTTATTGTAGGTGCATTGGGATCTTTCAGCTGCAGCTCCCATTGGATTCTATTAAAGTGATCAAAATCGGCATTGGAAGATCTTTTGGTATGTCTTTCAAAGTTGGACAACTGAACTGTCACAGAGATGGTGTTGCCAGTTTCTAAATTTACTTTGAATTGACATTTGGAATGTTTCTGAACAAAACAAAACAACTCATGGCAGAAATATGATTTACATCAAAAGAAGTTGAAGATAGTTGTAAAGTTTATGATTCCGAAGTATGGTTTTAAGGTTTAGACTTTTAAGATAAAATTTAGGACAGAATCCTTGAAACAAAATTGCATTCATTCCATAAAGCAAGCTAAACCAATTGAACTAGATGATCACCTTTCAAATAGAAAACCTGGTGATTATAAAATCTTAATAGTATAAAAAGTATGCATGCACATGCCAAAGGATTTAATATCAGTGCACTTATAAATATTTGAATGCCTATAAATTGTATGTGTCTGTATGTGGCCACTAGCCATCAATTAAAAATAAATACAGAGGAGTGTTATCAAACTACAAGAGAAACAGCTCACAATTTTTTTTTTCTCGCAGGACAAGTCTATGTATATGTAGTCTTTACTCTGCTGCTATATACTAATTGTTTTTTTTCTAGTTCATGATTTCAAGTGTATTGAATAGAAGCAGACTATGACACGGATGTACTGAATTACGGTACATGAAAAGAAATATTCAAACTCACGTTTCTATTTTTTTCAGCAAAATAACTGATATCCTGTGACTTGATCTGGTTTACAGGAATGCCTAACAGACTGGAATTTTTAAAAAATTGAGTGTAAAAAAAACAGTTTGCAATTAACAAATCAAAAGCAATATTAATAATTAATTATTTTATTTTTTTGCAACCTTTATATTTTGCTTATTTAAATAGATCTGCTAGAGCAACTATTAAGTAATGAAATTATTAGAAAATGTATTTTAAAAGAAAAAGGCAAACCGAATTTTGAGAATGAAGCCCTCAGAGTTTTTTGATGCATTAACTCTAATACATGGGGAAGGTTGCACCTCAAAGCACCAAGCTCTGAAATCAAATGATAGAAGGTCAGTGCATAATTTCCAAAGGATACAGCCTTAAAATAGCTCATCTATCAACCTCCTCTGCCATACAACTAATGACTACGGACATGTTTATGCTTCTGGTGGACAACACAAAATGATTGAAGTCACTCTAGGAAATAACAGAAACTTAAAGGTTATAAGAGGTACAAGAAAATTATGAGTTTAAGTGGAATCGCTACCCATCACAATGTCCAAAGCAATATCTAACAATATTTGTCTTACATCTCTTTGATAGCAGAATTGAGAGCTGAAAGGTGTGTATTTAAGTTTTCAATAGTCGATGAAACAGAAGCCAGTTTTTCAGCAACAAGACTGCTTTCTACTTCTGTTGGTTGAATCAAAGCAAGTTGGAAGACCCGACTAAATCTGGAGGGAAAAAATTAAATGCATTTTTTTAAACATCTAATAATTATTAATGAAAGAAAGAATAAAAGAATTAAAATTTGACATTATGAGAGGTTGATTGAAAGAATCCATAAAAAGAGGTAGATTTTTGTTTTTTCATGTTAAGACTATGATGGCTGTCCACAAATAATGTGTTGCTCCATGGAGCAGTATTCACCTGGCTGAGTAATTAGTTATTGATACTGGTGACATGATGATCCTGAATTCAAATCTCGCTTACCCTCATCCCTTGATGTACTAGAAGGAAACTATGAAACTCACACAACAACTGCACTGACTCTGCTCTGTAGTTTACAGCTTATATTAAAACCTGGTACTTTCAACAAGCATTTAAAATTATTTTTATTTATGGCATGGGGCACCCTGGACAGACGAGTATGGCATGGGACACCTTGGAAAAAGTATGGCATGGGGCACCCTGGACAGAGTATGTCATGGGGCACCTTGGAAAGAGTATGGCATGGGGCACCCTGGACAGACAGAGTATGGCATGGGGCACCCTGGACAGACAGGGTATAGCATGGGGCACCCTGGACAGAGTATGGCATGGGGCACCTTGGAAAGAGTATGGCATGGGGCACCCTGGACAGAGTATGGCATGGGGCACCTTGGAAAGAGTATGGCATGGAGCACCCTGGACAGACAGAGTATGGCATGGGGCACCTTGGAAAAAGTATGGCATGGGGCACCTGGACAACAGTGGAAAAGAACAATGTAAGAAAAAACAATCCAGAACCTCTACAAGCAGGCCACTAGTGCAGAGTACTTCAAACAATAACATTGGGGACTGGTTTTAACAATCCAGAACCTCTACAAGCAGGCCACTAGTGCAGAGTACTTCAAACAATAACATTGGGGAATGGTTTTAACCCACAAACAGAATGAGACAAGGCTGTCTAATTTCATCAACTCTTTTCAACATCTTCCTTGAAATACATAATGGAAGACAGCGATTGGACCTCACCTTGACCAGCTAACTTCAAGGTCCTCAGAGCTCGCAATGACCTTCCTTCAAAGAACACTACCAAGGAAAAGAAGAAAGGTAGACAGAAAGCGATGGGAAGACGACATAAACAGATGAACAGGCCTGTCATTGAATGAAATTCTATCCAAGACAGAAAAACGGATAAAGATAGTGAACCGATCTTTTTAGTCCCCCAACGGTCCAACAGACTAAGAGACAGGTGAAGGTGAAAACCATCTAGCAGAACAGGAAAAATTAAACTTAAGACCATCCTGATGATATCCCATAAAGAATCCCACATGACCAAACAACTGACTATTTTTTAGCTAAGAATTCAGGAACTAAACTATCCATCACATCCCCCTAAGTAATTAGTGGAAAGCAATTAAAAGTATAAACATCAGAAAATGTTCACCATCAATTATAAATAAAGTTGGGAAGAGAATGGTAAATTAAAATGCTTACAGTTTGTCTAATCTGTCCATGTAAACTTCTGTGTGAAGAGAAGGAATATGTCCTACATAAGCTAGAGCTTCATAGCGTCTCCACTTGCTCATCATATTAGGCAAACAATTCTTAAGGAGGTCTGTTGAATCTTTAGTCAAAGACTGAAAAAAAAAAGTTGTTTGTTTTGCTTTTCATCATTTAAAAAATTATTCAGAATACGTGTATGTAACTCTTTTGACTCTAGAACACCAGCGCCATTCCCAGCATTGATTTGACCCCTGGTTTAGCGAGCAGACAGTGCCGTATCTAGGGTGTGGGGAGGAGGGGGGGGGGAGAATTTGAAAATCCCCCAGGGCCGCAACTTGAGAGAGAGAGCCCAGAATGAGTCATTTTTACATTAAAAATTAAATATTAAGAAAAATGCAGCGGCCCCCAAAGAGGTTAAGCCCCCAAGGTCCCAAAATGATGGAAAATTCCTAGCTACGCCTCTGTGAGCATATGATCACTGGCAACATCATTGCTTTAAAATTTCTTTTATTTTTTTAATTGCTTATAACTTAATGGTAAATATTTTTCCTTGCTAAGCAACCAGAATTCAGAATTTCCTTCATTCAGTGTGCTTTTACAGAGAAAGTTTTTTTTAAAGAGTTGGGGGGGGGGGGCTTTAATTTCTTTAGAATGAATATCCAGATAGTAATAATATGGGATAATGATCGTGAATGTGTATCTAGGATCGGCCTCTTAAGGCTACTGTAAGTATAAATATATACACCTAAAACCAGCCTGGAAATCTCCCCACATCTCTAACAAGACTAAAATAAGAATCTCTAAAGTCAAGGAAGTCCTAATGTATGGTTCTGAAACATGGAGAACAACTGAAGCAACAACAAAAAAGATACTAACATTCATCAACATCTGTCTGAGAAATATATTAAAAATTCACTGGTATGAAAAAGTAGAAAACACCAAACTGTGGAAGATGGGTGGACAGAGAAATATAGAGGTGCAGAACTTAGAAAGTAACTGGAGATGGATTAGTCACACCTTTAGAAAAGATACCAACAACAGAGCTAAAAAGAGCCTTTGAGTGGAACCCCCCAGCACACAAGACGCAGAGGAAGACCCAAAAAGAACATGGCAACGCAGTCGAGAGGACAGGAAAGAGCTGGGAAGCCATTAAAACTAGCAAGAGATCATGAAGAGTGGCATGTTTTTACTGAGACCTAATGTAACGAGGAACGCAAAGGAAAGATGAAGTCACAAGAGAAGTTGCAAATGGATAAGGATGGTGTCTCTAGACCTAAAATTACAAAAGGTTTTAATTATAATTCTAAATTGAACAAAGCATTTTGATTTAAAATTGTTCTTTTAGCAACAATCTTCAATAAAGAACCATTCTTCTTCTTCTAGCCAGCTTTATTCAACAATCTATTACATAAAGTAAAACTATCTTAAATAAACAACCATTCTTCTTCTTCTTCTAGCCAGCTTTATTGCTGCTGAGCTATGAGTTCTTTTGCAGACTGTGCCAAGGAAAAAAAGTGTTCTTTTCTTCCGTTGTTCAGAACTGCCATAAAGGGTGTTGGTTATGTTGGGCTGTAGTGGAAGTAGGGTTTGCCTAAGGTGGATTAGGGAGGGGCATTCAAGGAGGATATGGCTTACATTTTCATAAGGGTGGGCGCAGTGTCTGCAAAGGGGGAGTTGTGTGGAGTTTATTTTGTTCAGATGGTAATTTAATAGAGGTGTTTGTCCTGTTCTTAGTTGGAAAATTGTAGATTGTTCTTTGCGGGGGAGGAAGTTAATACTGTCCAGTTTGTTAGGACTAGTCATTTCTTTGTACATGGCTCTGCCTGTGTTTCCTGATGCCCATTGGTTGAGCCAATAATCTTTGTGAAAACAACCATTAAAAAAAAATAAAACTATTACAAGTATTGCATCAAGTTTTTTTTAAATTATGATATTATAACTTATGCCAACCTGACATTGTTCCTGTAGCTTAACTTCCAAATCATTATTTTCACTCCAAATGTCCTCTTCTGTTTCATAGGAAGCTACAAATGGATATAAAGGTAATGTAAAGTAAAGGAACCCTTTCAGACATTGCAATCTACAGGGAAGATGTTTCTGACCAACAATGACCAACCGCTTTACTTTCACCGACTAATGTCAGGTGACCATAACTGTTGGGCGGACTCCCAGTCTTCGCCGGAATTCAAACCCAGGACCCCTCGTTTCGAAAGCCAAGTGCTTTAATACTTGGTCAGCATGCCTAAAAATGTATCAATTATAGCATTAAGAACTCATTTGCAATGTGAAAAAACAATTACTTTAGGGTGGCTCATGAGATACAAAGAGATATACACAGTTTGGTGTTGTTTTGTATGTTTCAATTGTTCTTCAGAATTGAAGATTATTTACATCCTAGTCCAAACCTCCCACAAGATGGAAGGGGGGGGATGCAGCAGGCTTGGCTTGAACCCAGGACAATCCAGACAACATTCAAGAGCCACACAACCAGGCAGCTATTCTGGGTAAATTACAACAAGTTGAAATTGAGAAAAATTAAAGGTCTATACTATTTCACTTTATTTACTTTACTAAGAGTACTCAAACAATGGACAGACTCAGTGCTCTCAAATTCTCTTATTGGTCTCAGTATGAGAATTACTTTGAATATCCTCCCAATGTTATTTATTGATCGATCAACATACATTTTTTTCTGAGGTTGTCTATACTTATAGGACCATACAATTTTTATTAATGTCCATTTGTGTGCCCTAAATTAAAGACAATTTTTATAAGGTCATCCATACCATTTGTGTGCCCTAAATTAAAGACAATTTTTATAAGGTCATCCATACCATTTCTGGTTTATTGTCCTGGAGCTGCTAACCATATTTATATATATTGTTACGAATCTCACTATTCAGGCTCTCTGCAAACTGCACCATACACCACCAACGTAAATAACTTGACAACTCCGGGCTCCAAAGTAACGTAATAGTTTAATGGTCGAATAAATAACAATCAATGCTGTACAATTGGCAGCACGTAACAGACTGTATAAATATCTCTCAGATAGCACCATATCGCCGTATCACTGTTGCGCGGGTCTCCCTGTCTCGTCTCGAACTTGTACTGTGCCGTAGTAACGAACTGTAGATCGAGAAGTTCTGTCCCCCGGCCTCTGATACCTTTGTTCTTTATATAGGGTCCCTGCTAGCCTTCTCGAACCGGACAGAACGCCCCTCGACGTTTCCAGGTGGTCAGATGACTATAATCCTCGTGACGCTCCTGAGTTCTGTTCATGCCGCTGAACTTTCATGAATGTTCTTGTTGAGACGCGTCGCGGCTGACCTTAACAACTCGTCACGCTTCACCGCTCGTCTGGCCTGGGGCGATTTGTGTTGGCTGAATATACACACCACTACTCCCCCGTCTGTGCCACAACAGGTTCATAACAATATATTTACATTTTTTTTTGCAGACTTCTTGATCAATAGAATGTCTCCTATACTTCACAATATACAAAAATATTTCATCACTTTTTAAATCTGGTGATCCATTAAAGTTAAAAAGAAATCATTGTATTTAGAGTGGCATGGAAATGGGATTGTAAGTTAAAGGTGCTTAGCTAAGTTAAGAAATAAATTTCTTAAATAAATCAAGATGTGAGAAAAAAAAAACAAGCTTTTACTTACAATTATATACAGTAAGTATTTCATTCTTTCTTGTTTTTGCATAGTGAGCATATCTTTCATTCAACTGAAAATATATTTTTAATTGTAAAGTTAACTGGAATATACTAAGAGCTGGTCATATATAAGTTCAGCTTTCAAAGAGTTCATTCCCCTGTAAGTTGTGAACATCATCAACATTCAAAGTGGGACAAATAATCAGCTACTGATTTACACAAACTTTTTTTTTATCATAACAAATGTATATTCTATGTGTCACATTTTGCTAATCACCTGGGACACCACATGGGAATGATTAGATGTCTCTTTCCATCTTACCCAGAATTAAAAAAAAATATATTTTTTTATATTTTAGACATTCTTCAGAATTCAGGACTATCACATCCTAGCCAAAACTTATCACAGGACAGCAGAGAATAAAAATAATAATCTTTATTGCCCTTAAGGAATTTTGTCTTACAATTTGTGCATTACACCAAAGAAAACATTATAACTATAAAAAAACAAAATGTACATTCATACTAGACTCACTCATAATTAACATGTGAGATTGTTTCTATTGTCAGATTGTTTCTATTTAATGATTTGATTGCCAGGGGAACAAAAGAGTTTTTGTCTGTTTGTCTTTGCTATCGGTGTCTTGTATCTCTTTTGTGATGGTAAAATCACAAAATCCTGAGCCAAAGTGTGATTTTTAATTTCTATAATTTTTTTTAGCTTTTTTTTAAGGATGTTTGTCTCTGTCACAATTAGTGTTGCCGGGGATGTATATATTTGAATAAAAATGATGTAGAAGATCTAGAACTCACTTGAATAATATTTCAATAATAAAAATACAGCAACCTTTATTTGAATCCAACATAAGTACAGCTATGTACAAAAAAATATCAATAAAACTAAATAAATACAATTATACGACTGTCTTCTAGCAGAATAATCGCGCAACTGCCAAAACCCACGCTTGCTCGCGTCTGTTTGCCAAAACCAACCAATCAGATTTCACTAAGAGTCGTGTGCAAACGTGACGTCGAAGTTCCAGAAGAATCCGAAATGGCAGCTGGGATTCCTGAAGGGGAGAAATGGCCTTGACTCGTGAACAAACAATCAAAACAAAGTATGCCTATGTGACAGTCTCAAACAGCTGCCCAAATGAGATTTGTTTTTTGCCAATGACTTTACCAGCAGCATTCAGGATTCTATGGAGTTTATTTTTTATTTTTAATGCTCAGATTGCCATACCAGGCAGTGATAAAGGCTTTTTCGCTAACATTTAATGTGGACAGTTATCTTAGTAATTGTAATCTTTGCTACTCTTTTTTGCTGATATTATCAGTATTTGCAGTAAAATTTGGTTAATTGTCTAGGATAGTATCATGGTATGTAAAATTGATTAGTCTCTCCAGCTACAGAAACAAAATCATTTTCCTTCTTTTCTCTACAAAATTGATTATCAATGGCAAGAGGCAAGGTTCAAATCCTGAGACAACAGTCTGTCAGAGTTCACTTATATGCTTGGCTTGTTTATTCTTTATTCCTTTCTTATAGACTTCTTCAGCTCGCTAGGGGTTAATTAAATATTACTATTAAGAACAATTACACTTCAATACACATCAACTCCAGATCTCCAAGAATATAACAATGATACTTTAATACTTTAATAATATCCAATAGAGCACAAATAATGACATCAACTTCAATAAATATTTAATACACGAAACACCAGTCCAGGAAGCAAACGTCCAACCTTCCTGGACCGGGAGCGAGACCTCACTCAATACACTCTCTCGCACATTCATTCATAAATCATTCAGTTCATAACAAGTGCAACACTTCGCATTCGTAACCTGGGATATCACTATCATACCAAAATATCAAGGTAACATATTCTCGCCATACCTCCCCCTGACACAGTCCAAAGCATATAACAGCATGGCAGACCTCCATTCCCTTCCTATCATTAGGCTACATTGTTGTTGTTTTTATCTTAAGACTTTTATTTTAAAATCTGATAGAGCATTTTAATTAGCAAAAAAACAGTAAAAAATCTCCTTAAAAATATGATGAAATAAATAAAGTATATATATATTTTTTTTTCATTTTGAACTGATGTAGTGTCTTTCATCAATATAACTGTGACTTGCTGAATGGGTTAGTGACACTCAGAATCAGAATCATAAATTGGCAAAGCAAGTAGGTAAAAACTAGAGAATCATAAGTAAATAGTACCTACTTCTTTTAAGTGTTTTTCAAGTTTCTCCAAATCATCAGAACAACTGGTCAGTAAGGCTTTAAATTCATTTTCTGATTGATCCTGGTAAGTAGAAATGTTAAAATATTGCATAAAATTTTAGGAGAAAAAGAAACATTGTTATAGTATATGTATCAGTTTTTCCCAAAGTGGGGTACCCAGGCAGGGTTTGAAAGGGGTACGGCGTTTGCAACAAATTAACTATGCTTCACCTTCTCATTGATTCAAATCACTTATAAATATAACCTATAATTATTAATTTATACATTATTTAATTTTTTTTTTTTTGTTGCGTAGGGGGTTGAGGGGTTCTTGAAAATTATTGAAGGGGTACGCATATGTCGAAAGTTTGGGAAACACTGGTATATATTAACTCTTTCTCTCCTAACTGACGATACCAACGTTGATTCCATCAGAATGTGGTAAATAATTACGGAGAGAAAGAGTTAATATTATTTATATTAATATATATATATATATTATTAATATTGCTCTGACTGCTTCTAAAACGCCCTCTCTTTCTCTTGCCTTGTGGGTTCCACATCAATGCCTGTCTTGTGAAGCTATTTGGCCATTTGCGCAAAGTGTGCCCAATAAGCCCCATCTTCTCTGATTTCTTCTTCTACAGCAGTTTGGTTGGTTCTCTGCAAGAGGTCACTGTTGCTGATGGTGTAGGGCCAGCGAATGTGAATGATTCTTCATAGGCAGCTGTTAGTGAGAGTTTGCACTTTTTGTAATGGCAATTTTAGTTGTTCTCTAGGTCTCAGATCCATAAAGCAAAATGGCCTTAACATTTGAGTTAAAAAGACGAATCTTTGTTGTCAGGGAAATTTCTCTGACCATCCAGATTTACTTAAGCTGTATGAAGGCAACCCTTGGTTTTCCAATTTTTACCTTCACATCTGTTCCACCTATTTCATCTGTAAATGATGCAATTACTAGTAACCAGGAACTGTAGCATTGGGAAGCTATGTGGTTCACCTTTCAGTTACACTGTCAACATCTTAGTTAAAAAAATAATGCAATTTCTTAAGCTTTACTTCTAATGAACACATTAGAAAATGAAGTGAAAATAAGTAAGTTTAAATACATGTATTACCTGTTTTAGACTCTTTAATGAAATCTGAAAACAAAAAAATATCGATTCAGTAAAACTCATAGAAGAAACATGGTGCAAGTTTGCTTAATAGGTCACTGATCTTCATAAAAGTAGTTTCTACAAAATAGGAACTTCCTCTAAAAGTTCATGAACAATAAACATCTAAGAGAAGCATTTCTTTACTTTCTGCTTCCAATGAGTCACCAGAAAGACACAGCCTGCATTTCACTTCATAATGGTGACCTGATCAAGTTAATGGCGAGAAAACTCAAATGAATTATACAATTTTCTGCTGTAAAGTCACAGGGCTGCCATAACAACAAATTATTTAAATCAATTTAAATTAAAATTTGAAATGTAATATGATTATTTTAAATTAAACAAGCCCAAAACATGTGAGATTTCTATAAAAAATAGAACTTAAATTTAAAATCTTATTGGACACATTTTTAAAATACAATTTATAAATGTTTTGGGACCGTACTAATTAGTGTATAAAGATAGCTCTTTTTTTTAAACATGACATTTCAATTAGAGGCTAAGTCCTAATTAGTTATTTAAGATAAGATAATTTTATTGATCCAATCTAATGGAAATTCAGTTTGATTACAATTGACAACCTCAGCGTAACTACTGTACAAAAACAAAATTGATGAAAAATTCAAACAACATTCACATACGGACACACATACACATTCACATACGGACACACATACACATTCACAACCAGCACTTTATGAATTTGACTTCTATGTACTATGTAGTTTTAAAAAGACACTTTGACAAACTAAGAATTAGTTTAACCCATTTTTATACACCTACCTTAAAATGATTATTTTTAGGAAATCCCACTGGCCTGGAAACCTTTATTTGAAAAAATATAATAATAAAATTAACTTCTATTTTAGCAATGTTATTAAATAAATAAAATAATATCAAGTAGAACAAAGTAATGCTACAGCTTTATTAAATTCCTCAAGTCGTTCCTAACCTCCTTAGCATCACAGACATTAGTTACATCATATAACTGAAATCAAACAAACAGAAATGTGTTAATAATGAAAAAAAAAATGCATTTTTAATTTTTTTCCAAAATAGTAATATATAAAAAGTGCTCCTTATATATTATAGCCTTTAGATTACAGATGTTTCTTCAAAAAAGAAGATAATTATGTCCTAAGCATTTTATGTGTCAATCTAGACATGCATGTTGATCAATGACTTAAACTCTGCTAAGTCGTTGGTTGTCCTGGCTGATTCAGGCAACCTATTGCATGTCTCTGATTAACATGCATGACTAGATTAAAAAAATAGATATGCTTAGTGTGACGACTTCCTAATTATAATGAACCACAAAACATCTAAGTTACAACTCGAATATTCAGCTGCAGTACTTTATTTTCTAATTTCTATCCCACAACCTACACCAACAAGCCTAGTCACTCAACTGACTTTCTGCATTCCTGACCTCTCGTTACCCCGTTAGGCTGACCCATTCAACCGCTGAACAGGTACAAAACAGGGGCGTAACTTAACAATGACACTCATGCTCCGCGACATACAAACACACACATCAAGATCCTTTCACAACACTTAGAACGTAATTATCTTCTATTTAGAAGAAATGTCTGTAATTTATAATAAAAACAAACCATTTTAACATTCATTTTTATGACTTAGTTACTTAGTTGCTCTGAAAGAAAAATGCAAGTAAAAAAAAAAAAAGGTAATATCTTTACAGTTCTTCAAAATGTTACCCCAAGTTGTACACTGTAAAACCCTTGCAAATGTGTGTTTTATTGTTTTGTTAAAAGGTAATGACATTTCAAGGCCATGCAATTGTTTGTTGTATCCTTTTTAAAATTCTAACATGTACATAGTTTTGAAAATAGCTTACATGTACATCCTCTTTATCTGCTTTTCCAATGGCTATTAAGTCTTCTTTAGCGGATTCACCAATGGTTATTAATGAATTTAATAAACATTTTTTAGCATCCTGGTCAAGGTCACAAAAACTGCAAAAGAGAAAGATATTCATTAAAAAAGAATATTTTTACAGACTACTATATCTAATCCTTATTCTATGTTATTTCCATATAGATTCTGTAAGGATTAAGTAACTTTTACAGACTATCTACTATTTCTAATCTCTATGGAGGAGAACGAAGAAAAGGTCATCCAAAGAAAAGCTGCCTGGATAACATAAAAGAATGGATCAGCCTCTCTTTTGATATCCTGCTAAGAAAAGTGGAGGGATTTGATAACACAAATTGACGACAGTCAAGGGACGGATGAGATGCTACTTCTATATAAAGACAAATAATCACATTGGAATCCAGATAATTCAAACATGCAAAAACAAACTTGATCTTAATTTGAATTTTGTTCATTTCCTGAAAATTCAAATGAACCATTATAAATTTCAGTGTGCTGAATGCCATTTTTCACCCACCATTAGGCCTAAAAGCTTTCTTGGGCAACAACAATGCCATTTTGTTTCAATTGTAAAAGCTTTGCTGGTTCAACTGATCTACTTCTAGAATCATATTCTGAAAGTGTGCATGTCACATCATGTATAGGGTCTATTTGCCTAGCTGGGTGGCTGTGACTAGTGAAGGTCAAGACTAACCAACTGGAACCTCTCTAATACTCAGACAATATGCAGAGTTGTCATCAAGATCACTTGCCATATCACAATTTGTAATTTCTAAACAGAATGGCATCATTAAATTCTTCAAGTCCAATTCTTTTATGAATGGCTCCTTCTGTCTTGGAAGACAATGGATGCACCCAGGTGAGTCACTGGCTTTGGTTTTGTCTTGAGACGGGGAAGAATCTGGAGGGACTTATCAAGCCAATTCTGGACCGGCAGAGTTTGCCACAGTTAGTGCATGTATATGTATATGCATGTCCTAGGGCTAGGGGGCAGAGCAGCTTTCTTTTTCTTTCTCTTGACTGTTGCAGCTTCATTTCTTTTGCACTCTGCGAAATTCGTAAAAGCACATACAATCTGTCACCATGCTGTCTGGTCTTAGGCTATCTCCCCCCACATACTTTGTTCGATGCCCGTGGTTTTCATGTATCGCTTGCAGACATCTCTGTAGGTTAGTCTTGGGCAGCCCTTGACTCCATCTACAAGCTCAAGGTGTAGGATGTCTTTAGGGATTCTTCCATCCATATGGCATGCAAGTGACATGACTGAGTCAGAGTAGTCTTCTCTATGTAAAAAGAGCATAGATGATGTGCATGTTGGCTCGTTTCCACACATCCTGGTTGAAACAAATAACATTTTGAAGGACATCAACGAGATAAATGCCCAAGAAAGCTGCTGCAAAGAAATATTGTATTTCCAGTAAGCAGTTTCCACAAATATGTTTCTAACAATGTAACACAACCATAAGTATAAGCCAAAAAAAAAAATGAAACTTAACTTTAAGTTTGAATGCTTCACTAACAAGGGATGTAGCTTTGAATATCCATATTTATAAGTTAATTCTGTTGTTCAAAGTTTAATCAAACTCAAGTTAACAGGCACTTCAATATAAATTAAAGTAATTTCCATTAATAAACTATAAATCTTGTGGCTACTTTAACTTACAGTTTTTCTAAATCTGTTAATCTTTCTTTAATCCTTGTATGAGAAATTTTAGACGTTATTTCATTTATTTGATTAACTGTTTTCAATTCAGAAAAATTTACACTATTTACAGCATCTAGATCTAGATCTAAGTTTACTGGGCTCATATCTGATGAATTGACTGGAACTGCAAAACTTTTAATTCTACTAGATCTAGTCTACTACTCACTAGTCTAGACTTAACTTAAGCCCAAAAAAGTAAGGCACTTAAGACTTAAGCCACTAGTTAACTTTTTTTTAACTAGGACTAGACGTAGAGTCTACTAGAGTAAAACAGGGTCAACAGACAACCTAAGGCAAGTCGCGACCATTTTCAACTTTGAATTGTTATAGCTTCGTAATGATCAGACCTATGAAAAAACTGATAGTGTCAATGGATTCCTCGTCCTTTTTTCAATAAAAATAGATACAACGTATTGTATCACTACTCCATGTTAAAATTAAAAATAAGGTCAAAGAGGTGTAGGGTCGGTATCGTCGCGCGTAAAGAAAACCGGACAATTTTCCTCCGTGTCAGGAACACCGGAAACTGTGTAAGGATCAACAGATACCTCCACAAATCATCATTTTAAATATATTTTAATCTTTAATATTAATATATAAATCATTTTCATTTACATCTGCGTAAGAACACTGATCGTTGTCAGGTTTCCCACGCTTGGTTTATCCATTCTAGGTTTGTAACGGACTTCACACCAAGGCTTAGTGGATATGGGGGGGGAGGGGGGTATATAGGTCAAGTGCCCCATCTAACAAGCATGCTCAGTGGCTACAAGCAGTACAACTGAGGTCACACAGTGACAACATTTGTAGTCTACTCCTCCCTCTCTCTCCCCCTCACCAGTGTTCTGGCATTCTACAAGCAGTACAACTGAGGTCACACAGCGGCAACATTGGTAGTCTACTCCTCCCTCTCTCTCCCGCGTGTTCTTGCGTGCTAAGTGGATATGATGGTTGGGGGGGGGGGGCGGTTTAGATATCAATAGTTAGTCCACTCCTCCCCCTCCCCCATCTCTTTTTTTTTTTAAAATAAAGCATGCTCAGTAAACTTGAAGGGAAGGGAGTTGGGGGTAGTATTTCAGATATCTCCATTCTTGGCTTGTAAATGATGTCACACCAAGGTCATTGGACACTCTAGTTTTACCTGTAGCTGATCACACTACAGAAGATAAGTGCAATCAATTGGCATAACACATTGACTGTATGCATACATAATTAAAAACAAAATTAAGAAAACAAACACGTTTTTTTAAGAAAGATTTATAGAACATGTTACGACGCAAGACCAGGGCCACACCAACTGCACACAGAATTAAAGTTTTTCAACTGTGCTTTAGTCACGTTTTTAGCATTATGTGTGCAGACAGTGTGCCTTATCTTATCTTATATAATACAGACGTTACTTCAAAAAAGAAGATGATTACGTCCTACGCGTCATGCATTCAGTCATGCCACCAGGAGTCACACGATTCACAGAGAATCTAGAGGTCCCCTTGATTGTAGGTACCGCAGCCTTAAGCAATTTTGGTTTGTGAAAAGGCTAACACCTTCGATCAGGTCATCATCACCTTTTGCTAATTCCATCTCATTTCTTGTCGCTGCATCCTCGCCTGTGTGTTGTTTCTCGCCTGTGTGTGGATCCTCGCCTGTGAGTGTCTCGCTTTCTCTGTCATGTGTTGTTTGTGTGACATGTTTTAATGTTTTTCATTTTTTATTGGTTGCTTTTGTTTTTTACTTTTTTTTATAATTTTTTTTTTGCTCATTCAACATTTTTTTTCCTCTTTTTTTCTTATTTAACTCTTCTCTTATTTTCTTATCTAGCTCTTTTTTAAAAATCATTTTCCTTTTTCTTTTTAGCATCTTCTTCTATATCATCAATTCTTTTTTTTTTAGAACCTTTTTAAATGCTTCTCCACTGACTACAATTGGTATGGTTGGAGTTGTTCTATTCTTTTTTTTTTCCTTTCACAAAGATCGGTATTTTTAAAATATCATCAAGTGGTAATCTGGGATTAGGTGGCAGATCTTTGGGCGGCAAATCACTTGGTGGCAGATCATTGAGTGGCAAATCCCTGAGTGGCAAATCACTTGGTGGCAGATCATTGAGGGGCAAATCTCTTGGTGGCAGATCATTGAGGGGCAAATCTCTTGGTGGCAGATAATTGAGTGGCAAATCATTTTGTGGCAGATCACTTAGTGGCAAATCATTTGGTGGAAGCTCATCATGTACCAGTAGGCCCATTTCAAAGGCGTTAGCAACAGAGAGAGTTAAACCTTTAAATTTTTAAAATTTATTTTCATACAGACGATCAGGAAATTTTGTGTTTTGTGGGTCTGCTAATCAAGAAAAAACAGAACTAATTCAGATTTCGTCATCTAGTCAAATATGAAAGCTGTAGTCTACTCCTCCCTCTCTCTCCCTCTCCAGTATTCTGGAATGCTAAGTGGACAGGGGGAGGGGTTACATGGATAAATTGTCTGCATGTAACTGGCCTGACACCAGATACCAATTGTTAGTCCACACCTCCCTCCCCTCTCTTTTTTTTTTTTATAAAGCACCTTCATTCTTCTAGCATGCTCAGTAAACTTGAAGGGAAGGGGCTTGGGAGGGGGTGAAGGGGGTTGGGAGGGGGGTAGGATTTCGCTACTACAAACCGCCAGAGACACCATTGCTTCGTACCCGGCCGGAGTGACCACTATCTTCGCGGATGGCTCCGTGAAGACGCTCGAGGGCACTACCAAGGCTGGATATGGGGCGGTGGTACGACTCTCAGGCAATCCCGAAAGTGTGGAGCTGAGTGGGCCCTGCAGTGGCAAGAGCAGCACCGAAGCTGAACTCGAAGCAATGCTCACAGCATTGGCGTGGGTAGCGGAAAGAGTTGGGGATGGATCCACGACCCCAGCGGACGTGGTCATCTTTACCGATTCAATCTCTGCCCTCGATGCCCTTGAAGGGCAGCACGCAGGCGTCGGACGGGTAGAAGCACTCCTCGCAGTGGTGGAGCGCCTTCTGCAGCTCAATGTACATAGTTTTATACAGTGGGTTCCATCCCATTGTGGTCTGGTCAGTCATCAGAGGGCTGACTTTTTAGCGAAATCCGCGGTAGCAACGAGCACCTTAAATGATGAACCGTACAGTCTTGCGACCGTACGATCCCTAGCCGACAACAGATTGTTGGCACAGTGGTACGCTAGCTGGGACGCTTCCGAGAAAGGCCGAGAGCTTCACAAGCAGATGAGTAGACCAGACCGAAAGGACGCATGGTGGACGCTCTGCCGTGCGGAACAGGCAGTCCTAGCCCAGTTCCGAGTCGGACACTGCCCAATTGGTGCGTACTTTGGGCGGTGGAGGGAAAATTTCGACACACAGTGCCGCCATTGCTTCGAGGACGATGAGACAATAGAGCACATTCTGTACGAATGTCGCGCTCTGCAAGAAGAACGATCGGGACAAGGTAATGAGAGAGAGATAACTGGTCCATGTGTGGCAAAGGGTCTGTCCTTGTACGGGGATAAGGCGACCCTACAACTCACTGCACGCTACCTCTTCCGTGCTCTAAGGGTGTAATCTCAGCACGGTTTATTTCAAATGGGGTATCTGATTCGGTAGGATTTCAGATATGTCACACCAAGGTCATTGGACACTAGTTTTACCTGTAGCTTGTTACCGCTAAGTGAAGATTTAATAAATACCTCAGTTAATGTAATTGGCATCTTATAACTTTTATAACTAATCTAGATTACTTTAATCTAGTCTACATCCAGATTATCTTCAACTACAATACATTAGTTGCAATTTTATCACTAGAAAAGTTATGTTGTCCGGATAGCTTTCCAGACTAACATCCGTCATGTACGACAGACACCACCCTTTAAAAAAAAATGGCTCAATTGACAACATATTTAATAAATCACATGTGTTTCCTCATCTATTTAGAAGCCAAAAATATAAGTCTCGTTGAGATGATGCATCATCAGATTTAAAAATAGCCTTAATCCCATGACCTCTCCCCTTGTTTACCAAGATGGCAAATTTTTTTTTTTCGTATCTGTCTACTTTGACCTGAGGATGAACTTTGCCTCCTCAAGGAAAAGGAAGCACCACATGTCGAAAGTGGGATAAAATGGTGCCTGCGCAGTAGCAATATAGCTATTCCGGTATAAACATTAAAATAAAGGAGTTATTTTGATAATAATTGGAGTGCACGGATAGCTTTACAAAACGTCGCTGTCTGTTGACACTGGTTTACTCTAGTACTAATCTATGTTACTATTACAGTATTAGTAATCTAGATCATGATAATCTCAAATCTGATAATCCATCTAATCTAGAGACAATCTACTGTCTGAATCAAGACTTATTCTAGATCTAAAAATTCAGAATTAGATCTATTTTTTTTTAAAGATCTAGATCTAGATCGATCTATCTAGATCTATAGTACAGATCTAGATCTAGTTCTAACATCAATTTACGGATTATAATTCAGATTAGTAAATCACTAGATCTAGGTGCCTGATTTTTTTACAAGATATGCTAGATTTTTGTTGTCATAGTTCGTTCCAAAATAATTAAACAAATTATATAAAATAATAAACACGATAGCGGCATCATAGCCCTTTCAATGTTTCATTGCTGTAGCTGTTTTTTTTTTAATATATTTGTTAATTTAAAAAAAAATTAAAGCATAAGCTATTATTTTACATCATTGAAAATTTTAATGTCCAGCCTGGCATTTTTTTAACCTTAATTCGTAGAAATAACTAGTACTAGATCTCTATAAATAGATCTAGTTAAGCACACTGGCACACAATAACACATCCACACAAACAGACCTCCCCTTTCTTTATCGTATGAAATACAGTTCTAGTCATTTCTTTCGCACCATCAAAACTTTAGCACCTGATCAAGTAGTGGTTCCACTGGTTTAGTAGTAGATTAGCCTAGGCGTGTCAGGAATTGATGACCAACCATGTACATGCAAGCCACTGAATTCTAAGTAGGCTATCCACATTTTAGCCATTTTTGTATATTTATAATGAAATACATCTTCCAGATGTTTTGTTTTTATTACGTAAATGTAGATTTAGTCAGAATCCGGGGGGGGGGGGAGGGTGCAAGTGCACCACCATGTATGCCTACCACCCTGCGTGCACCCATATGCATGCATTAATGTTCAAGAAAATTTTGCTCATCGTCTAAATCTAATTTTTAAAGGCCTTTCTTTGGAATATTATAAAGTGTAATAACTTAACAAGTAGTGCTTCCACTGAAAAACATTTGTAAAGTGATAAATGCTATTATAGAAAAGGCAAATCTGAAGTTCATGTACGATCATGTACGTTTTATTATAAGCTTGCAATTCTTTGCACTATTAAGGGTGTCAAATCAATTACAAATATTCTATAGCATGTCAGTCGTGACGATTGATTTTCATTTGCACATAGATTTAGTTAGTATGAATGCCACAAGGTCGACTTTTACAAGACATTCTGTATGGTGATTTAACAGAAGGCAGGAGATTTGCTGGTCGTACACTGCTAAAGAATACGTAGGCTACATCATTGTACAGTCTAGACATGGACAAAATACTCGGCCAATATAGGCTTCTCCCTGATGGCTATTATTATTTTCCCGTAACTGCCCCTTGCGATAGCGTTGGTGCTAAATTTACCTCTTTTGTGTGAGACACAATCAAATGAAAAATACGAATCCGTTCGAGATTTAAGTCTCAACTTTGAAATCTTTGACTGTTTGGCGGATCTTAAAATAACGACTGCAAGCAGGGCCGGTCCTAGCAATTGCGGGGCCCTATGCGAAATTGATTGCGCGGGGCCTAGTCTGTGTGGGAATAAGGATAATAAGTGAAACTTAAAATTTTGTATTAAAAAAATCAACTTTACTAAGTTAAAAATTGCGATCTGTACCTTACGAACCTTGTAACCAACGACATATTTATATGCCAGTGACTATAAAAGTAAATGAAGTATAGGAACTTCCGATTAAGATAAAACTTCGCCCGATCATTACATTTTATTACATGAAAGCTGACGATGCCTTTTTTCTTTTATCGCGCGTGGGATTGGCGTTTTCGCAATGAATGACATCCACAAATGACAATTTTGTCTATTTTTCTGAAGATTTTATAGAGTTTTCAGGACATTTTAATAAATTAAGAGATTTCCAGGAGTTTTTCGTATAATTTTGCAATTTAATAATTACATCTTGAATCAGCGCGGGGCCTATGAAAGCGCGGGGCCCACTGCGACCGCATAGGTTGCAGTGGCCTAAGACCGGCCCTGACTGCAAGTAAAACCAAACAATCTGCATATGCGTCTGTAAATGCGTCTCCTCTTGTTTCTGGTATCTTTTCATTTTCGTTATTTAGTCATCTGTTCTAGAACCAGTTTCCACGGTGTTGCAGTCTTTCCAATTTAACACTGTGGCCACCCAACAGCACAGATCGTTAATGGCATAATTAAAAACCAACTTGACCATCCATTCCACACAAACTGTCTTTGTAACCTTGTTATTATTTTTTTTTTATTTCATGAAAAAGAAGTATTTACTGTGCACTTAATATTGATTAGGTATGAGGGCACGAATGTGGGGGCAGTTCTTTCCTTTAATATTATAACAAGAAAGTTGAGGCTACGACTTTTAGGCATGGTAGGCCGCTTGCCCCCCCCCCCCCCTTGCAAAAAATCCTGCAGGCACCCATGCTTCTAGTACTGTATAAACCTATTGCGATCAAAGTTTAGGATCGAGGTTATTGTTTTTACATAGGCTACTATCAACCAGGGCCGCCGCTACATATTGTGCATTGCATGCAGGCGGCAAAAGTTCGGGGCGGCTCACGCGTCATTCAGATGTAACCTTTTATATATATATA
>JADKLZ010019686.1:20010162-20023309 GCA_021533235.1 Biomphalaria straminea
TTTATTATTTTAATGATGGATGGCGAATAGTTTCGGTACTAAACCAAAGAATGTTTATTTACTTGTTCTATTGTTTACATGGCATATCTATATTCAATCAATTCTTCACCGTCAGTAAATTGTTACATCAGCCTAAACTAATTTATTTTATCAGCCAAGAAAGGCTGAAAATTATTTTATAGACCTAAAATCTCATAAAAATTTAAATAATATCTTTTCAGTAGGTAAAAAGATAATTTGCTTATGCTATATATAAACTCTGGTACAGAATTTTCTCGATCGGAAATATCTAGAACAAGGAAAATAAAACCTGTTCGATTTCGAGCATTATGATGAAGGATGTAGGCCCATACCTCTACACTTTCACCTATCCCTTAGTGTTAGTCTTAGTAAAGAGTATCTGATTATGTGGCCTACAGTTAACGAGGGTGTCATGTGGCCAGTATAACGACCAACCATGTAGTGTTAGTCTATTGAACTCTTACCATACAAGATCTGTTGACCACCTTTTTCCATTCTCACTGTCATTGGGTAGAATTTCATTCAACGACAGGCCGTCCATTCTTTTATGTTGTCTTCCAATCGCTTTCTCTATTACTTTTCTTCCTTTTCCTGGTACTTTTCCCTGTAGGAAGGTTTTTGCGAGTTACGAGGACCATGTGTTGTGGCTATAGATTTGTCTATTCACTTCGTAGAAGGACAAAATAGATCTTCGTTTTCTCAACAAAAAAATATGTAGTCTAGTTGTTGTTTTTATTCCATAAAATTATGTGAAAAAAAGTACTGCTGCCGTCTTTGGTCGATCAAATGCCCCACACTTTCCGGATCGTCCCGCCAATAAAACACGTTTTTGAAAAGATTGTATCGTTTTTTTTTCCCAAAATTTTTTTATTGTTTTATACGCCATTTTGGCTTCGTGTTGAAAGTAAACAAACAGACCGAAAGTTAACTTTCTCTCGTTACACTAGTTACTAGTTATCTATAGTTATATGATCTAGATCTATATCTAGTAACCACTAGAGTACTAGAGAAGATCTACACAGTCTAGATCTAATTAAAAGAAAATGTCTCTCCAACCTCAAGACAAAGTTAATATGAGCCTTGGTAATTGTGAATTTATTTTATTAATTTTTCAATTTTTTATTTATAATTTTATTATAATTAAATTAGATCTATATAGACTCCTATATAGATCTTCTAGATCTATATCTAGATCTAATTACTTAGAATACTTAGATAGAATCTAGATTACTAGTATTAGATTATTATTCTGATTATCATTATTTATTAGATCTAGGTCTAATTTAACTAATTAAAAATATTTTTAAATATTAAAATAAAAATTAAAGTTAAATTAGTTAAAACTTCAAATTAAATTTTAAAAAGTTTTTAGATTTTACTTTTACTAGTTTTAGACTTCACTTTAGTTTTAGTCTAGACTAAGTTAGACTTAGATCTACTAGCCGATCTAGATCTAGTTGAAGTAATTCTAATCCTTTAATATTTATTATAATTATACTTCTTAAAGTTTATAAATATATTATTCTATAATATGACTATGAGGCTTAGCCTTAGCTTAATTATAATTATGACTAGAATCTTATCAATCTTATTATCAGATATTCTGAGATATCTAGTAGAAGTTAGTAGAAGTAGACTAATATTAGTAATAGTAAAGTAGAAAAGACTTGAACAGAACTACTTCAACTAGATCTTCTAGTAACTAGTAGTAGTAGGTTTTAAATATTTTAGATCATCATTCTAGAATCTAGATAGATGTCAAGATTGAAGATCTACTAACAGACCTGCCTACCATTACGCAAAATGCATATTCGATACGCAAAGTCTCCCAAAAACGACAGCGAGTACGCAAATACGAATTTAACCGTCACGTTATGCATTTCTTATCTTTTTTTCCCCCCTCTTTATTAAACTGGCCTACGAGCGGTCAGGGATTTCTAAATATTAGATAGCTACTATTATCTAGATCTAAATTTTAGTAATTTTTGTTTTGTAGTTTATAATAATTATAACGTCTATAGCTGATGCATCATGGGGATAAAAAATAGCTCTAACATTTTTTTTACCATTATTGAAAATCATTGGTTTTTGAATAATAGAATCATTATTTTAGCCATAATGAGTAAAGACAGATTCAATTATAACTATACTGTTTACTTCACAGATGAAATTATCAAGATCTCAAAGTCGGAGAAAAGAAAGCAGGCAGTTCAAATTAAAAAGGGACTAGTTTTTTCTAGAGGCCAAGGTGTCAAAAGAGGGCGAGGGAGAGGAAGAGGAGGCAATCAAACCAATGTGAATTCCAAACAGTTACAGCAGACCCCAGACAGCTCTGTGCGTGGTAGAGGAAGGGGTGGCAGAGGAAGAGGGCGTGGAGTCTTTCAGCAGCGCAGTCAAAGTATCAACCCATTGGATAGAATTAACACAAATAAGGTTTGAATCAGTTTTAATATTTCTTTTTTGATAAACGTCATATAAAAAAAAAACAGACAGATTGACACAGTCTTTTATATTATAAAATTGTTCTCTTTCAAATTTTATGTATCATTGTTGAATAATTATGAAAAATAATCTTATATCCTCGTGTTCCAAAGTTGGTCAAGATCATCAAGCTTTGTTTTACTATGGTTTTCTACAGTTTTTGTTTTCATCATTAGGTCTGACCCGAAATCAAGTCCAGTAACTCTTTTATCCTTTGTTTCTAAACCCAAAGCTATTTCCATTGACCCACTAAGAGACATGTAAGCTGAACACAAATTTATGGATGTCTTTAGTAGTCAATTATGTACTACATTTTCTTTGTGAGCCCTAGATATTTTACATGACTGATGTCTACTACAATGATAACTGCACCAAAAGACTTTTATTTAAGTCAAGTCAAGAAAATTATCAATAGATGCCTGAGAAATATTCTAAAAATACACTGGTACGACAAAATAGAAAATACCAAACTGTGGGAGATGAGTGGGCAAAAAAAATATTAAGGTGCAGATCTTAGAGATGAAGTGGAGATGGATTGGTCACACCCTTAGAAAAGATACCAGCAACAGAGCTAGACAGGCCTTAGAGTGAAACCCCTAGGGAACAAGATGTAGAGGAAGTTACAAAAGAACATGGTGACGCAGTATACTAGAAGAAGCCGAGAGGACAGGAAAGAGCTGGGAAACCATAAAAAAACTAGCAAGAGACCGTGAAGAGTGGCATGTTTTTGTTGATGCCCTATGTTCCATGAGGAACCTAAAGGAATAATGGTGATTAGTAGAATTATAGACATTTTCTATGTCCTGGGCTGTGTGTAAACCAAATATTAATACTAGCTACATGTTCTTTGTAACTCAGTCACAAGTTAGTCATTAGGAACATTAAAAACGTTTGATGTCATTGTGATACTATCAACAAAAAGTTATATATATATATATATATATCCACTTCCCTCTATACTTAAGACAATAATTCATAATATATGAATTATTGTCTTAATTATATATATATATATATATATATATATATATATATATATATATATATGCTATGTACTTAGTTGCAATACAAATAGTTATGAATTAAAAAATCAAAACCTTTTTCCTTAAAATTATTTATTTACCAACTGTTCCCAATTATGAATTATTGTCTTAAATAACAGTCTCACCAAAATTTTGTTAATGCAATAATTGAAAACAAGAACATTATGAAGCTAATTTTCCCAATATTTAAAATGTAATTAATTAAAGTCTGAAAAAATGTCATTCAAGATTCTATTTACATAACCTATTCCCTTAATTTAATAAAAGTTTATGCTACTTTTCTTTCTGCAGTTTACAGCCAACACATTTAAAACTAGAGGGCGAGGCAGAAACACAAATGTTCAGCCTTACAAAAGAGGTCAGCCTAACACTCGACCAAACAGTGGTTTCAGGGATCATCAGAGTGAGGCAGCTAAACAGGCAGCGCTGCTGAGAGAAAAACAGCTGGCCTTGAAAAATTTACAGCTGGCAAAACAGAATGTTCAAAATGTGAATTTGGCTTTGCAAAAAAGTTCAAGAGATTTAGTTGTCAACCAGAAAAGAGGCCTTAATAATATCACTACAGTATGTAGTAGTTTTGTTTGTTACCTCTATGTCATTTTTAGGAGAAAATTTTTTTTTGATAAGGTTGGAAATTACACGTCTTTTTTTTTTTTATGGCAATCTTTTTTTTTCTTTTGTACCCTAGTCTAACAGAGGTAGAGGAAGAGGCAGATTGCAAACGCAACCTATTCGTCAGCTGAACAATACCTCAGTCACAGTTATAAATCCTTCCGCGCTGACAGCTAATGCTTCAATCAGAGGGAGGAGAAAAAGGTTTGAATCATAAATAATCGCAAATAGTGTTTACCTTTTTCTTAGAGCAATCTATTTTACTCCTGGGATACTCTGTGGACTCGTTGGGGTACACTGTTAAGAAATTTGGATAATGAAAACGTAAAATTAAAAGCCTGCTAATTAGAGTCTGAGTATTGACCTGCTAATTAGAGTCTGAGTATTGACCTGCTAATTAGAGTCTGAGTATTGACCTGCTAATTAGAGTCTGAGTATTGACCTGCTAATTAGAGTCTGAGTATTGACCTGCTAATTAGAGTCTGAGTGTTGACTTTGATGTTCAAATGTATTTTGTTTAAATGAAACTTTTTACTTTGTAGATGGAGAGGAAGCTTGAATAAGCAAAGATCAGAGCATTTCACTATTCAGGTGGCTAATGAAAAGTAAGTACTTTATTCAGATGTCTGTAGTTTAGGGAAACAGGCTTGGATGTGGCTTTGAAAAACTCGCCTAAATAATTTCCTGAACTGTTGCAGTGATCAGAGAGAGAAGGGGGGGGGGCTTTTTTTTAAAACACACATGAAATATAACAATACATTTCTGAAGAACATTCAGCCTACCAAAAAAAAATGTCTTAATTGATTCTTGATACGTTGATTCATGTTATACAGTTGATTAAGACCTGTTTGTTCTTGTGATGACCCTAACACAAGTTTTAAAATTTATTTACTAATTAATAATTTCAATAAGAGTCACAATTCCTTTTAAATAAATTCTGATCTGTAAGTCAAATCTTAATATTTAATATAAATGTAATGCAAAGCTCAGCCAAGGGACACAAACTTATTTATTTTGAATGTGCCATCATAACATTAACATTGTGGCAACTGTACAGTCGCCACAGTTTTCTGATGGCTAATTCAATTTAAAAAAAAATTTTTTTTGTTAGTTAGATTAATTCATACTGTGGATCGCAGCACACTTTGAAATAGATCTCAGTGAAAAAAGCAGACATATTGACCAAATATGGGAGGATGACTAAATAATAAAAAAAAGATAGACCAGCTCTCATTCAAATTTCAATCACAAGCTGTGCTGACGTATATAACATTTCATCTCAGAACATGACACAACAGAATGAGACAACACATGTTTCAATTGCTAAAAATAGGGGGTATCACCAGAGAATGCAGACCATGTTCTTCAAAGCTGCATACTCTATGGAGGCCTGAACAGGACTCTGGCCCTGATCCCAAACCCCCTTATAGAACAAAAACTACATGTAGATCTGGAAATGATTGCTCAGTCCATCACAGATACAGGACTACTCATCTGAACCCTTCAACATTTAAATGAGAATGAAAAAAAAAAAAAAAAGAATTCATGCTATAATTATGAACACACAAACTTAAGTAATTTTTTAAAACTTAGCAAAAAAAAAATGTAATTACAGTTACACTTTTCGTAACATATGCAGGTCTGATTTAACAAGAATTTTGTTTCCTTCATTACAGCTTGCAGCAAGCTCAACAGGAACAGGGATCTATAGTGGATCAGTTGAAGGTAATAGTAGAGGCTGCATGTGTTGATCTGAAATCCTGGGTGGAGATGAACATTTATTTTTTTTTAGTTTTTCTTCTAACAATTTTTGTGCACACATTTATTTCATTTCATTATCTAGAATAAGTTTCTAAACAATAAGAAATCAGCTTGAAGTTCTTTTTATAGCAGACAAAAATTGACTTTGTCTTCTTTTATTTTACAGTTATTAAAACCAACCGTCCCAACGGCTTATAAATTCCAAAAGAATATGTTTGCAACACCAGCGGTAAGTCTTTATGAATTTATGATTTTGTACTTTGACTGTAACATTTTAGAAAGACTTTCATTTGTTTGTAGTTTTCTAAATTAAGCATTAGGAATAATTAAATATCTAGTCTAATTGTTTTAGGTAGCCTGATCTTTTAATAAATCAATTAAAACTAAATTATTTTTTTATTTCAATACATTTCAATATTTTTATTATGGATACTTATCCAGACAATTCTTATTGATATTCAACCTGTCCATCTTAATCTAATTTGGTGACATATAGTTAGACTATTCTTGTTGTATTGAGGCTTATTATTTAAATGTATTTAGCCTAGCAGTATATTATTTTAATCCAATGAAACATATCCACAGACTGGCCTAAGCTTAAATGAAAGATTTTCAAGTACAGCTATAGCAGAGAGTGGAGATGCTTTCAGTCCAGAAGGAAGAAAAGTGTTTTTGTAGCACATCTTAGACTATTAGCTGCACTATGTCTCTCTCGTGAAGATTAGTTAATGTTCCAAAGGTTGCTAAAAATGTTGATACATGGTACTCTCTTGTTTCTAAATGTGATGAAGGTCCTTTCAAAGTTAATTGATTGTTTTGTTTCTTCAAGAGATCCATTATATTATTTTTTGGTTGTAATATGTTAATAATTAGATATAAATGTTGAAGAAAGTGTTAATTAGAGTTATTGTAGCCACTAAAACCATAAATACTTAGACCTTGTTGATCTAACCGATGGCAAGATGAGGATCACAGATTTGAATCATGTTTCTGCCAAATTTATTTGTTAAAATATTTTTTAGTAAGATAGTGATTATTGACTTGGATTAGAAATTATAATTTTGGTTTAAATATTTTAGAGCTGGACTTTTCACTCGTAAATGATTTAGAGATTAAAGAATTAGGTTTAGGCTCAGGTTTGTTGGGTTAGGCAAGGGGCATTCTTACCAGTTTTAGACTTCAGCATATGACATTTTAAAGCAATGTTTACTAATGTTGGGAGTAAAATCAGAGAAGTGTTAATAATTGGGAACGATTTAGAATGGATTAGTCAATGGATTTTGGGTTGTGTTGCTTAAACAAATATAAATAATAAAAAAATTCTACTGACAGTTCCATTAATTACAACATTGGGTTGACTTGTACATTTTTAATGTGACTTATTTGCAAATATTTGTGTGTGTAGTTCTGCCTCTAACTTTCCCAGCCTGCTTGTCATCAGGACAAGTTGTAAAGTGAGATAAAAGTTGTTTAGTGGGACACATTGGTCTAAGGGTATGCTAGGCTCCCTTAGAGATCACTTGTGTCTGACGGGTTAGTCCTGCTCTTACAGGTACACAAAATAATCTTAACATTTATTTTTACAACTCCAAATACCTTTTAATTTGTAATGAAAGGCTTATCACATGTTGGGTGATTGGATGTGTTGATTGCTTTGCATGTTTTCTTTTTTCCATTTGGTTCACTGTAAAATATTGCCCCCCTTATCATTTATTTTTAATAGTAAAAAAACAACATAATTAATATAAAATTGTTAATCTTTGCATTATTAATTCTGATTTATATTAAATCAGTCATATTCATTCATTATAATTAACTATCATTTTGTAATTTGGGGCTCTTCTGTACAAGTCAGGGTTATTTTGAAATAAGAAATACTATCTTGTATGTGAACAATATTATTGAATCATTAGGAAGCTCAAGTATAAACATGCTCTGATCAGTGACAGATTAAGTTCTCTAGCATGAATCACGGACTTACCTACATGTAGACATGTCATCAATGTTTGTTTTTTTAATGCCAGTATACAAGTGTAAGAAGTGTTGAAAATAGATTGATGTAGCTTAAAACTATAAAACAATAACACAGTTTGGTTTGGCTAAATGTTCTTGCAAATGTGACCTTCACCTCAAACTAGGTCAATGATTTTCTTGAGACCAAGTTTTCTTACATCTAAACATTTTTTTTTATACTGGTAATTGGTGCTTTATTAAAAACTAGCTATTTCCCATAAAATCCCAGATGTGGTAATTGGTGCTTTATTACAAACTAGTTATTTCCCCTAAAAATCCCTTGGTGTAAATTGGGTAATTTTAAGATATTTGATGTGTTTTTTTTTTAAATTAAGAAATATACATTTTAGGTTGTTTTAAATCATAATTGGTAATTTCAGTAGCCTCCCTTTTTTTCTGGCTCTAATGTTCTCTGGCAGTTCAGTTCAATGAGAAAACATGTTCACATTCCATTGTATTTGAATCAACTAACAATGTAATGGTAAATATTCTTTCTATTAACAGTATCCGAATGTATTTGTCTGGCCATTAAGGTTTTTACAAAGTGATTGAAAATGTGAACAATACTGTTTCATCTAAGGCATTAATCTTCTGTGCTTGAATGTGAACCTGCAGTGACAATGCAATGTTTGAAATAAATATCAATATGAACAAATATTTGTGTGTAGTATTGCTAATCTGCATCTTTAACACAAAAAAAATGTTTTAATGAAACTTGAATAAAACTATAAAAAGATCTGTATTTCTATCTTTAAGTAAAAGTTGCATTTTATCAACAGCTTGCTGCAGTTTGACCTTAATATACACCCTAAAAGAATTGCTATTAATGAAAGTGGGAATAGAAATGGTTTTAACAGGATGGACAGATTTGACATAAGATACAAACTGAATGCCCTGTAGATTCAAAGTGGCAGTCAATTTTGTGTAGATAAGGAACTGCCACAAGATAGTGTTATGAGCAGTCAATTTTTGTTTTTATTTCCTGTACACTGAGTGTACAGAGATTAAAAAACAATTGAGCTACTAATTTTCCTAATCTGCTCTTAGACTTACTTAGACTTAGGTCCTTCCGCGCCCTAAGTTGTCTCCATAAATATCTGCAATGTCTGAAACCTCCTCCCACCTGGTGTCCACTGTTCTGAGGTCCTCCATGAAGGTGTGGCACCAAGTTGTACGAGGACGTCCCTGTTTGTGCTTTCCTCGTATTGGCCTCCTTATCATTGCAACTCTTGGTATGCGTAGTTCATTTTGTCGTAGAACATGTCCCATAACCTCATGCAACGTTCTGTCACAACCTCACTTAGTGTTCAACTCCCAGTTGGGCATACGATTTCCTTTTTTGAAACCTGTTCTGTGTAACTGACTTCCAAAATCATTCTCAGCCATTTTTGTTAAGCCACATTTAAGTCTGTTTCTCAATTTTGACAGATGACTGCTATTTACCTTGTACAAAAGATTGTTCCTTAGCTGATGAGGCCTGCTAGTAGCAAGCTATTTTAGGGAAGGGGTGGCCAACCTTTTTGCATCGAGGGCCGCATTAAAAAAATGGTAATGGCGTGCCGCATATAAATTTTAAGATTTATAAAAAAAATTGCTGTTGTCTTTTTATATAAACAATATCCCCGCAAATATACAGTTGTACATATTGTGCAGTATTTTACTTTTTTTACACTCGTACATGTTCCGGAGCTGTGGAACTATCTTACTAGTTGTTACCATTGTGACAGCTGTCAAATAACAGTCAGTCAACTTCGACCAGTAATTATACTTTTTTAGTTTTAAAAAAAATGCTTATTCACTGGATGAGACTATATGTTCGGAAGTTAAATGTCGGGATGAGTTAAACCTGTCATTGTTGAGCATCACCAGATTATGCTGACCATGTCCTGCAATTGTGCATACTCAATCAAGAGACCCAAACAAGACTCTGACCCCAAAACCCTTCTATAGAACAAAAACTATTTGGAGAACTGCCAGATCTGGAAACCACTGTGCAGTTCATCTCATATTACTGATCTGAACCCTTCCAACATGTAAAATGAGAGCGAAGAAGAACAGATGTATATGTACTCAAATAGTGTGAACAGCAGCACATTTTTTTAAGTGTGGAAATACAGCTTGTGGCACCCATAAGACTCCAGTGCAAGTACTGACTGGAGCTTCTCTTTGCCTGGAGTTGTGTCCTCTGGAGCTGAATCAGTTACTGCGCTAACGGGTGAGCTGATGGTATTGAACACTGGTTATTGACGCCTTAAAATTTGCTTTTAAAATTGCGCAATAAAGGAATCTAATTAAGGTTTGTACTTTTAACCATTTCTCTAGAAATAGTTTCACCTTTCAGCAAAGGAATTTGACAAAACTTGTTTTCTTAATCTTGCTTTTGAAATTGTTTGAAAAGATTTAACATGCAGTTACATTTTATATGCAAAAAAACAACATTGCAATAGAAGTTATTAAACACATGAAATATGTCTTCCACTCTTCATTAGAACTATTGGTAAAAAAAGTCACAGTTAATGTCCTCCAAGTAACATAACAATTAGATATTATTTTCATGCTTAGCTAGTGGATACTTGGAATTTTAAGTTCCTAAATCTTAACTAGCTGTGGTTAACTCCCTTTGCCCTAATCCTATACTCTTAAGCGAGCAATTCTTGTATATATATATATATATATATATATATATATATATTTCTTCTATTTCGAAAACGGCTCTAACGATTTTCTTTAAAATTTCAACGTATCTAAATGTTAGTGAGAAAAAAATTCTCAACTCATTGGCCACATCGGGAAAACTCGAGTTTGACCGTTATATCGGTTTGAAAAATGTCTCATTATCGAACAATTTATTTTGGTTTGAAGGTTTTATGAATGACATGGAAAATTTATGAATGAAATTTTTTTCCCACGACGTCAAAGGGAAAAAAACTTGACACCCCCTACGTCACTAGGCTCACAGCAAGAAATGAAAAAAAAAAAAGTACACCTCCTACGTCACTGGCTTACAGCCTTTCACTAAAGCATTTCTTTGCAACAAGTTTTATCGCGTTTGAATGAATGAATAGACAACTTTTGCGCACCGTAGTTGAAGGTTTAAAACAGTGAACATCAATCAAGCACGTGGTTATCTGAAGACGCTCAAGTGTTTCCAAGTGTTTCTACAAATTAATCGCTTGATCCCTTTATTATAAGGCACGTTAAAATAAGAATTTGATTAATTGTATATTTTTAATTAGCTATAATGTAGGCCGAAAAGAAAGATATGGACGCCGAATCTGGAATCTGGATGTCTGCCTGGTCGAGCGGTTTGCACGCTGGACTGTCGTTTGGATTTATCGATGGTCCCGGGTTCAAACCCTGCCCGCTCCCATCCCCCGTCGTCCTGCGGGAGGTTTGGACTAGGAAGTAACTATCTTCAACTCTGAAGGAACATCCGAAACATGTAGGCCTAAAAGAACAAACAAACAATCTACGTCTAGATCTAGGTCTTGATTCTAGACTTACAACTAGATTCTCAGTTCTCCGTCGAAAAAACCGCCATGTTGCTCGCCGTTATTCTTCCCTAATAGCAGGAGGTTTGCGGCGTTGAAGAGATCTAATAATAATCTAATAGGTTTTCTGTTGTAATTTCTAGAAGAAAACAAATAGATCTAGACGTCTACGTCTGAGCTATAGGATTTCAGCCAGATTTCAATCGCTTTTTTTCCTAGACTAGATCTAGATGTAACAGCATTGCCAATTCCACTCTAAATTTATAGAAGACAAATATTATTATAATTTTGTTCGATCTAAATCTTTGTTTTTTTTTAGAAGGTCTTTTATATAGATTCAGTTAGACAAACATTATTTATATAAACATAATAATTTTATTATTATTATTATTATTATTATTATTGACGTGAAGTTAATATTTTATTGACATAACGTTATTATTCGTAATTTTAATGTTCAGTAGTATAATATAGTATACCAATTGTATTGTTTTAAAATAAAAAAAAAACAATTTAAACTATTGCTACTAGGAAGATGCCGCGGCCAAGAAAACGCCAGTTATTCAACTTCAACCAAGATTCAAGAGAAGGAAACGATGACGCTGATCCAGCTAAAGTCCCTCGCCTTTCTTTGATTTTAAATGAACTGGATTCAACTTTAATAAATTGAATATACTAATTCCAAAATTAAATGTCTGAACGTACCAATTTACATATAGAACAAACAGAATACTAAAGAAATTTTTCGAATTAGTAGTCTTTATCCAATCGTTCATTTTCGTAATTATAAAAAAAAATCCAAAAATGACTTCGGGTATATAAAATTATTTAACCGAGCAAGGCTCGGCCACCTGATATTAATTACTATAACTATAATTTACTCTGGCAATACTATGTTGCAATTCAAAGCACGAGCTCCATCAGTTGTAACACTTGCCTTCTTGTTCTAAGCATAACCAATACTCAACACAATTCTTCATAGCATTGAATAAATACTGGCATGAGATTGTGTCTTTGAGTGTATTGATGTATAGCTTAATCTTTGTTTACTTGAAACTTTTTATAATGAAACAGTTTCAATAATTTGTATAGATATTATTTTTAATATATTTGCATTTTAAAATGCATATACTGTGGGCACCGCATCCCAAAACGTCTCATGTATGGCCAATTAAGAGAAGGCAAGCGCTCGCAAGGTGGTCAAAAAAAGCGCTACAAAGACACCCTCAAAGCTTCTCTAAAGGAGTTCAACATTGACCCAGGCACCTGGGAGACAGAGGCACATGACAGAGTATCATGGTGCCGCGCTGTGAGATCCGGCGCACAGGTTGCTGAGGAAAAAAGAACAACGCTTGCGAAAGAAAAACGCCAGAGAAGGAAAGCAAGGCAAAAGACACTAGCTCCAGCTGGAATTACCTGCCCAGAGTGCGGCCGAACATTCCGGGCTCGCATAGGTCTCACCAGCCACATGAGGAGGCACAAAACCCCAGTGCAAAGCCCTCAGCCCACTGGATGACAAAGTGGTCATCATCGAACCACGATAGACGAACTATAAAAAAAAAAACTGTGGGCACAAATGATTTCTGTAGGTGTCGGCGGGCCGCATAAAACACTCCGGTGGGCCGCATGTGGTCCGCCACCGTAATTTGCCCACCCCTGGTTTAGGGCATTCTAAAGAAAATATTAAGTTCTATTTGGGTAAGAACAAAGTCTACTCTGTGCTGA